>CM052544.1:99311832-99353338 GCA_028533065.1 Trachops cirrhosus
TAGGTAGAAAATAGACAGGGGGAGGGCAAGAATAGTATGGGAAATGTAAAAGCTAAAGAACTTATGACACATGGACATGAACTAAAGGGGGGATTGTGGGTGGGAGAGGGTGTGCAGGGTGGAGGAGGATGGAGGGGCGGTAATGGGACAGCTGTAATAGTATAATCAGTAAAATATTTTTTTTAAAAAAGCAACAACAAAAATAACCTCTCTGAGACCTAAGATAGCAGTAGTTCCAGTTTTTGACAACCCTTGGTAGCAGATCTGTTCATTCTTTTACATATAACTTATTTCTACTTTCAAATTTAACAAAAAAACAAAAGATTACTGAGTCACAGTTAGAAACGGACCATCACAAAAGTATGGATCTGGGGTAGTCTTTTCAATCTGTCCGCATTCAAAATGTAGATAAAGATCCAAGGAAACGTTCGGAGACTGGTATTGTAAAATGATGCTGTGGTTTCTTTTCAGTGGCATTGTTACTCACCAAGCAAATGCTGTGAGTGATCATCTGAAAATGACTTTCTGTTATGAGAAATTGGCGGTGTTCAACATAGTTCCGGATGACCTGGCTCCGCTCAAGCCCAGAAAGGCAGCCTCTGCCGAAGAGATCCTTTGCTGTCACTGATGCTCTGGCATAGAGCTTGGGAAGTACCAAAGGATGCATTATGGTTTACGGAGGGAACAGTTGAGTGTTCTAAATGCGTTAGCCACAGCACCGTCCCACCCCAGAGAGAGCTCACTCCAGTAATGTCAGACAACAGGTACGGTGCAGAGGAAATTCAGCTCTTTTCTCAAAGGTGGATCCACACCTCACCCTGAGAAATAGAGACATGATAAAATAAGCTCTTCGGTTGTCAGCTCTGTACTAGGAACAAGCATTTGCGTGTAAAATCTTATTTTTTAGAACAGTGCTATCCAATATAAAGCTAGCCATATGGATAATTTTAATTTTTCTAGTAGCCACATTAAAATAGTCCAAAGAAATAAGTGAAATTAATTGTAATAATATATCTAACCCAAATGTAGCCAAAATATGTTTTCCACATGTAATCAATATAAAAATTATGGGTGAGGTATTTTACATTTTTTACATACTAAGTCTTTGAAGTCTGGTGTATATTTTTCACATACAGTACATCTCGGTTCAGACTAGCCATATCTCAAGCTCTCAATAGCCACACGTGAATGTATTGGATAGCACAGTTAGCTCCTTTCAGTCATAGAAAAATGTTCAAGACCTTCTGCATAATGGAAAGGCAGGCTGCAAAACTATGCTGAGTGATCTAATTTTATGACGTGCATAAAAATATGTATATGTATGTACATGCAGAAAATAATATTGAAAAGACACACACCAAAAACTTGTAGTATGGATAATTTTTATATTTTATTTTTCTCCTTTTACACGTTCCCAGTTTGATCATGTCTTTCTTTAATAGAAGTAATAACAGATGTGACTTTTAAAGGAGAAGTGTACACACTTCTAGTAGGACTAGTGTCCTAATGTTGAGGTAATGAATCATTACAAATATTAGTAGCTTAATACAGAACAAATATATCATCTTACGGTCCTGTAGTTCAGAAGGCCGACACGCATCTCACTGGGTGGAAGTCCATGTGTCAGCAGGCCTTTCCCCTGCCTCTTCCAGCCTCAGAGGCTGCATGCACTCCTTGGTTTGTGGTCCCCTCCTCCATATGCAGAAGCAGCTACATTGCATCACTCCGATCATGCTTCTAACACCAAATCTCTCTCTTTCTGTCCTTTTCTACGCTGTCCTCCCTTGTGATTTCATTGAGCCCAGCTGGATAATTAAGAATAATCTTCTTAGGTAAATGTCAGCTGATTAGAACCTTAATTCCATCTGCAACCTCATTCCCTTTTGCCACGTAAAGTGACGTGACCCAGGGAGTAGGATGTGCACATTTTTGAAGGGTCATTATTCTGCTTACCACGAGAGTTATGGTTGTGCTTAATACCATTTAATAACTATTTCTGTTCCCCTCTCAGGAATATGGTAGAGTTATGCTTCCCTGATCCCTTTAAAGTTAGGGCTTGATCTGGCCAATGCAACATGAGTGGAAGTGACACGTGGTTCCCCCTGTCCCCTTTGCCCTGCCTTTCTTATTACAGAGGAAGTACTGATTGAGATGGCATCCATGTCAACTAGGTTTGTGAGAGACTAAGAGAAGCAGAGCCTCCTACCTACCTGCACCAGCCAGGTTTAGTGAGTGAGAAATAAACAGTGTGGTAGTGTGTTATTCCCCTGAGATTCAGGGATTGTTTGGTCCCGCAGACAAATTTAGCTCATCCTGACTGCTGCAGGTTAAAAAAATACATCTGTTTTGGTTACAGGTACATGCGTGTGAAAGCTGGGACAGATAAAATAAGTGACGGACAGTGAGTGTGTGAAAAGGAAATGAGGGCATTACGGGGGCCCTGGAAATAAGCTGTGTTCGTCACCACAATTTCTCCTAAGTGAAAACAAAATCAAAGTGTGGAAACGAGCCCTTCCAGGTTCGGGGCACCCCTGGGCCCAGCCCTGACCCCCATGGAAGCTGTGAAGTTCTCAGGGGAGCCCTGAATTTTATAATAGAACCTATCCACAGCTTAAGAGTCCTCTAGCCGCTGGCTGATGGGAACTCTGGATGTTTGGGTCCATCAGGAATTGAGTACCTGAGGCATCAGTTCCCCAAGACTTCTTAAGCTGATAGGGTACTACTGTGTTCTAGGGGACTGTGGGTGCCCCAAAGTTTGTATGTGGATCAGGGATCATGTTTTTCGGCCACTAAAGGCTGAGTTCCTGCTCACTGTATTATGTTGTACCTAGTAGTTTGCAAGGCACGTTCACACATATGTCTTCGTTTTGTTCTCTGAGTAATCCCATGAGATAAGTAGGGATTTTTTTTTTTTTTTTTTTTGACACACTGAGGGTCACAGCAGTGGAAAATAGCTGAACTGGGAGTGGAATGTACAGTGGGATTCTCCCACACCAGGGCTGTGCAGAGCACCCCACAGAAACGATTCTACCCCAGTGAATGCAACTCACTAGCCTAGGATAATTCGTTGAGCACCTACTGTGTGCTTTATGGTGCTCTCCCTAATGGCTGAGAGGTTAGTCCCAAGAAGTCACTGAGGACATCTTCCAATCTGTAGACTATTTCATAACTTCCAGTTTTTCTTTAATATTAAAAATTATGATATGTAATTCTAGTTGAATAAATACGTCCTTCTAGGCCCCACTTAGAAAATGTAAGAGGTTATTCATGCAGACTCACAGGGCTAAGGTCTGTGCAATAATAAGTACATATCAGATGTTGGTGTTCCTCTGACCATTCCAGAGCCAGCAGTAATTAAAAACAATTTCCCCAGAATGAGCTGACATTAATCACAGAAGCTGTACAGTGAGATGTCCTGGCCTGATAAAAAGCTTTTATGAAATGAAGCTATTAAGTGAGTCATGTTAAACCTGCTGCACTAATATAGAGAATAGAGAGAGAAAAAAATCAAAATTTACTAGATAGGAAAATACCTAGAGAAAAGGGAGATACTGTATGTTAAGCTCTAAGTGGACACAACAAAGTCAACAGATATAAATTATCATTCTAAGATAGAACACTTGACAATGACCTTTTAATTGATTTATAGAAGAAGATCTCTTAGTGGTTTCTCATGATGAGTGTGATGCCTTTAGCATCCAGATACTCCGATAGGAGACAGTCACTGTGTGCTAGCAGGCATCAAAAGACGGCACGGGCACCCTGACACTGGGCCACATTTAAAATCAGGGGCCGCCCTGAAAATTTCACAAAGGACCACCTCATCCATTATGTCCTGAAAAATGGGTAGACCTGACGGTTTGTGTATACTCCTGCCTCCAGAAATTTGTTGAAACCTCTGAGCAACTGATGCCTTCTATTTATTTTAAGAGTTTATAACGTTATCCTTTACAGTCTTTTAGGGGTGGGGGTAGAAGGAGAGGAGCTGAACACATGTGCTTAACCACCATATTGAATAACCAGGTGGAAGGTGGTTTAGAAACCTCACCGTTGCCAGGGCCCCCCCCCCTCAGAGGCAGGCTCCCATCTGCAGCACTGCTTCTGCCCTGGGAGCTTCCTAAGCATTTCCTGCAGAGCAGGTCCACTGCCAACAAATTCCCTTTTGTTTTTCTGAAAATGCCTAATTTTGGCCATAATTTTTCTATATAAAAAATTCCTTTGAATTACTTTTAAGCTTACAGAAAATTGCAAGAATATTACAAAGAACTCCCAAGAAGTGGTAGGATTTAATTGTTAACATTTTGCCACATTTGCTTAATCACTGTCTTTCTCTCTCTCTCTGTCTCTCTGTATTGTCCATACAGTATACACAATTTTTAATGTTATATGTACTGTAATCCTGTACAATATACTTAATGTTATATATAACATAATTTTAACCATTTGAAAGTAAGTTTTAGACATAATGACCCAGATTCAGGGAATTAACGTTAAAACGATACTACCATCTATCGGACCCACAGATCCTACTCCAACTTCACTGATTGTCCTGATAATGTTCTCGTAAGTCTACACTCCAGTCCTGGACATGTACTGTACTTTGTTATCACGTCTCTTTAATTTCCTTCAATCTGGATCGTTGAAGGAATCTTCCAAAAGCAGATTACCTCTGCTTTTGTCTTCCATGACCTTGGCATTTTTGCAGAGTACAGGCCACTTATTTATTGCAGAATATGGCTCATTTGGGTTGTCTGATACATCCTCATTTTTCAAAAGATGTTTGTTTGGCAGACATAACACATTAGTGGTGCTGTGTCCTCAGTGCGTCCTAGCAAGAGGCACGCAGTGTCAGCTGTCCCCATTCCCGCCCAGGTTAACTTTCACTGCTTGGTTAAGATGGTGTGTGTCCCTAAGTAGACAAAACAATGTTGAAAAAGGACAATGTTGGAGGACTCACACTTCCCAGTCATAAAGCTACATAATCAAAACAGTGTGGTACTGGCATGGAGACAGACATATAGACCAACACAGTAGAATAGACAGTCCCCAAATAAACCCTCACATGCAGAGTCAAGTGATTTTCCACAAGTGTGCCAAGACATTCAATGGGGAACGGGCAGTCTTTTCAATAAAAGGTGTTGGGAAAACTGGATATTCACACACAAAAGAATGAAGTTGGACCCTTCCTTTATATCACATGCAAAAATTAACTGAAACTGAATCAAATACCTAAAAGTAAGAGCTAAAATTATAAACCCTTACAAGAAAACACAAGAGAAACTTCATAACATTAGATTTGGCAGTGATTTCTTGGATATAACATCAAAAGCACAGGGAACAAAAAATTAGATAAATTAAACTACATCAAAATGTAAAACTTATGTACATCATAAGACAGAATCAACAGAGTGAAAAGGCAACTTACGGAATAGGAGAAAATATTTGCAAATCCTATATCTGATAAAGGGCTAATACCTAAAATTCACAAAGAACTTCTACAACTCAACAACAACAAAAAACAACTCAATTTAAATATGGCTTAAGGATTTGAATAGACATTTCTCCAAAAAGATATTCAAATGGTCCATAAGCACATGAAAAGATGCTCAACATCACTCATCATTAGGGAAATACAAATCAAAACCGCAATGGATCCTGGTCATGTAGCTCAGTTGGTTAAAGCACCATCCCCAATAAGCCAAGGCTGATGGTTTGATCCCGGGTCAGGGCACACACAAAAATCAACCAATGAATGCATAAATAAAAGGAACAACAAATGTCTCTCTCTCCTTTCTCTCTCTCTCAAGAATCAATTTAAAAAAACTACAGTGACATGACATTTCATATCCATTAGAATGGCTTTTGTTAAAATAAAAAATGAAACAAAACAAAACACAAAATAACTGTTGGAGAGAATGCAGAAAAATTGAAACACGTGTGCCCTGCTAGTGAGAATATAAGCCGGTGCAGCCACTTTGAAAAGTAGTGTGGTAGCTCCTCAAAACATTAAACGGAGAGTTACCATATGGCATAGCAATTCCACTTGGGTGTCACTTCTGGGTGTACCCTCAAAAGAATTGAAAGCAGGGGCTTGAAGATACACTCATATTTGTCCACCCATGTTCATAACAGTATTACTCACAACAGCTAAAACCTGGAGGCAATCCAAGTTGCTTCTAAAGTCCATCGATGGACTTGAGGATGAGTGGATAAACAAAATGTGGTACATACATACCATTATTATTCAGCCTTAAAAACAAAGGAGATTCTTAAGGACACAGGAGCAAAATTAAGGGGGAGAGTGGAAGCAAGGGAGGGAGGTGGGTTTGGCTGGGGTAGGGGGCAGTGGTGGGGGAAAAATGCAGACAACTATAATTGAACAACAGTAAAATAATTAAAAAAAACAAAGGAAACTCTGTCACGTGCTATTATATTCATGAATCTTAAAGACTTTATGCTAAGTAAAATAAGCTAGTCACAAAAAAGACAAATACTGTATGATTCCATTCATACGAGGCATCATCAAATTCACACAAAGTAAATGGTGGTTGCCCATGGCTGTGGGAGGGATGAATGAGGTGTTACTCTTCAGTGGGCAGAGTTTTACTAAGGGAAGGTGAACAGTTTCTGGAAACAGAGGTGATAGCTGCACGACAATGTGAATGTACTTAATGCCACAGAACTGTATGTTTAAAAATGGTTAAATGGCAAATTTTATATTATGCAGATTTTACCACAATACAGAAGACGCCATAGGCCATGTTTCTCCGCTGTGAAGTCAATGAATTTCTTGTGCTTGCCATAGTTGTAACTTCCTTCTCTAACACTGAAAACCTGGCTCCCCTAGCCTCAGCACATTATTTGTCAGTCCTCATGTATAAAACTAATCTCCTAACTCTATGGCCCATCTTCTCAACCTTGTCTCCAACACCATGCCAGCGAAAGCCTTGAACTGGGCCCCGCTGATTGTGCCAGCTGAATCCTTGGCTGTCACAAAGGTGAAAAAAATACCTTCAGTTCTGAAGGACATTTGCAGTAGATACAAAGGTGCAGGTTGACACATTCTTTTTTCTTTCATCACTTTAAAAGATGTCATTTCATCCTGGCTTCCATTGTTTTGGATTCAAGGTCAACCATCACTCTTATTGTTGTATTTTTAAATGTATTATGTTCTTCTCCTCTGAATGTTTTTAAAGTTTTCTCTTTATCTTTGGTTTTTAGTGGTTTATCTATGATATGCCCAGGTATATTCTTTAAAGAATTTATTCTGCTTGAGGTTCTCTGAATTTCTTGTATCTGGAGGTTGTTACCGTTCATTAAATTTGGAAAATTTTAAGTTATTATATAATCAAATATTTCTTCTACCCCATTCTTTCCCCATTATTTACTTTAGATCACTTGCTTCCATTCCGCTTACACTCTGTCCTATTTTTTCACACTTTACTTCCCCTCTGTGCTTTAACTGGACTAATTTCCACTAGCCTGTCTTCGGGTTTACTTGTCCTTTCTGCAGCTGTGCCCATCCGTGGTTGAGTCCACGCGGTGGATTCATTTCAGATACTGACTGCATTTTTCAGTTTTTGAATTTTCATTTGGTCCCTCTCTCTGATGTAACTAACCCACCTCTTCGGCCATTTCTTCAATCTCTGCTTTAAGCATTTTAGTGGCTTACCACGACACTTACCATCTCACAGTCCCCGCGGATCGGAAACCTGAGGCCTGCGCAGCTGTCTTCGCTGGCTGTCTCCGGACCAAGCTCTCTCAGGAGCTTTCAGCCAGCCTGCCATCAGGGCCTGTGGCCTCACAGGGAGGCTCAACAGGGACAAAGATCTTTTAAACTTTAAGGCATATTTATAACGCTAAAGTCCTTCTTCACTAATTCCAATATCTGGGTCATCTGTGAGTTTCTTCAATTGGCCATTTTTTTTCTCTTGACTATGGGTGAATTTTTGCCTTCTTCCTCATATCTAATAATTTTTTAAATTTATGCTAGACATAGACTCTTCATCTTGTTATTTTTCTCTAGAGAGTGTTGAATTTTGTTCAGGCAGAACATTAATGTATTGGTGGATCACTCTGATTCGATTGAGGCTCATTTTAGGCTTTTACTGCAGGTCAATTTCTATTTCAGATTTTCTTTCATTCTAGGGTTTGCCCTTACTTGTATGACATGGTCCTTAGTCCTTTGTGGAGTCTGAACAAGGTCTCTCTACTCTGACTAGGTCGGAACTCTCATGTCTTCATAGCGCCGTGCAACTTCCGAAATCTAGGTTTGCTTTCAGCTTCTCCAGCTGTCCCCTCCTGATACGCCTCGCAGAGTCTTGACCAGCACAGACACAGCTTAGAATTCGGACAAAGGCCCAAAGGAAACCTTTATGCAGGTTCCTGGAGCTACTTCTTTGGGGCTCCCTCCTTTCTATGTACCCCTGTACTGCAATGTCAGCCACCTTAGCAATTCCAATCTTCAATCAATTTAACTGTTCCAGTTTCCTGCTCACTGTTCAGAAAATGCCCCCAGGTAGAATATGGAGCTCTCATTTTGTGCTTTTCTCTGAAGGATTGCAGCCCTGTTGTCCAGGGCCTAAAAACCGCTGTCCTGTATATTTTGTTCAGTTTCATAGTTGTTTATTAAGAATAGGGTGCCTGATACTAATTATTCTATCCTATCTAGTACCAGAAGATCACAAATATTTAAGTTCTTATCAATCAGTTTTATTTTTATATAGGGAGAAATTAAAGGTAGGCAAACCTGTATTATGTGATTTCCAGTTTAGTTTTCTACATGACTGGAAACACATGTGACTTTTATCTGTTTGCTTCCTACAACTTTCATAATCTCAGCTTGCACAGAGGATGAGCTATATATTCACAAAAATAGAATCAAGACTCTACCTGGGGCGAAACCTATATCATTTTATTAACCAATAGCACCCCAATAAATTTAATTTAAAAATGACTCTAAAAATAAAGTCTAAAAACAATACCTCACTCAGTACCCAAGGATCACTCAGTTTTTGGAGTACGGGGGCAACGTAATAACTCCCTTCTCCTCTGACCACTGGCTCTACGACTAAATCTAGTGCGAACTTGCAGCTGGTAAGCCCCAACAAACTTGAAAGTAGAAGAAGTAATGTATGCACTGAATTAAGCACATTTCACTTTTTGTACAAAACAGTTGTACTTACTGTTTTTTCACTCTGCTTTCTAAGAAGTTGATTCTTCCACAATTGTGAAAAAGACAATGCTATGTGTTCACCAAACTCCATTTCTTTTTCTTTTTGTAGGTACACTAGACTTCTGATGCAAATTTAAGTTGGTCTTGGATGGGCTCAAAATGGAATTAATGCTGGAAAGCTTCATGGTACAATGACATAAGCTTAGCAGTGTAACCGTGGACAAGTTAACCTCTTTGTACCCAGTTGTTGCAGCTGATGATTCTGGTTCTTGTGAGGAGCAACGTGGTACATGACAACCACTTAATAAATATTAGCGTTCATCATCAAGATCAATGTCATCATCACTACGGTAAGAAACTTCAGATGTTCCTAGTGCTTACTGCGCCTCTCTCGTTCACTTTGCAAAAGATTATGAAAAGGGTTGTGAGCAATCCCGTTTTGAGTTTGTCTTTGCACCTCTTTAGTAAAATATGGGTACTGCTATGAATGGCATACATGTGACAGCACTTGAGGATTGTGATAGGTGTTTTAAAAGTAGAAGTCAAGGAATACATTTTTGAACTAGATTTCTCTGTATTTCAAAAGAAACTTTCAATTGAATGTTAGAAAAAACAGAGCATGCCACCTTGGGAAAGATATTTTTAAATTATGAAGAAAACAGCCTTAAGCAAGCCACATACAGGTTTTTTCCTCATACTTTTCAAACTGGTGCTTTGGAACCAACCTGTCGTTCCTCTGTGTTTGCGTGCTCACACGAGACGAAACACAGGGGGTGGGGCTGACACAGCTACTGCCAATCAGAGCTCCGGGTAAACACATTATTCTTTTCATTCGTTAATTCTGGATCCCCAGGTTTTTGGAAGTACGGTAGAATCTCACTCTTCAGAAAGTCCCAAGGGACACATTAAGTTTTCAAATACGTGCAGATTTGGATAATAAGGTAACCTGGCAAATAGAGCTTTGAACTTGGCAGTGTAGTTCCCTACATCTCCAGCGCAGGTTCACCAAGTATCTTTTCCATCTCCCTTGGTTTATGGACCACCAATGACTGCGGCCAACGCATCCCACTCAACAAGGGTGTTACGTTCCAGGTTCACTGAATTTGGAGTTTCAAGAGGAGTTGTTTTTCCTTTTCATCAGTTAGCTAGGGTTGGAGAAATCCAAGAGTTGAAAACTTAACTATAACCTCAGGAGCTACAAAGTACAGTGCTTACATAACCACCCAACTATTTTTTTGAAGTTTTTACACCTACTAAAAGGTTGGCCCCTACATGTTGCCCAAAAAACAATGAATTGACACACACCGTCACCATCAAAAACAGCACATGGATAAGGCGACTTTAGATTCAACCAAAAATACAGGATACCTTCTGGATCTGCTAAAAGCTTAGTAGGCAAATTAGCACAAGTAATTTTAAGATTATTCAATTCTCACAAAAATACAATGGATGTACAAAGTACTGACCAAAATCTTTTGAGATGCTGGTCATAGACAAAGCTTTTTCAAGCATAAAGCTGTGAAACTGAACTTGCTTGTCTGTATAGGACTCCCAGGAATCCCAAATTGACATTTGTCCCTTAAAATAGTATCGTTTAATACATTCATAGGGGTTTACAAAGCCCTTGGAATTGTCTATTCTATAAAGCTGTAATGCTTTTGGCTTAAGCATTACTTGGGACTTCTTTTTATTTTAAGAAAATTAAAAAAAAATGACCTGTGTTTACTGTTTTTTAAAAAATCTCATAAGAAAAAGTAGATCTCATATTTCTGTTGCACTGAAAGGTTTGAGCATTGTGATGACTAGTATTGGCAGCAGATAGTGTAAACAGTCCTCAAATGCATTTTGCTTAAATGCATTTAGAGTTCCACTTAAGATTCATTTTGCTGTGTTCAGTGTGGTACTAGACATGGGTGGAAAAACAGCAGGTATTTTTCCAAGCAGGAGGCATGAGATTGCCGAAATCCTCAGCCTTCATCACAACACTAATTAGTATGTTTCACCAACCAAGGCTGCAAGATTTGTAAATGAAATTCTAGACGGGGCATCAAGCTAGAATAGGATATGGAAGCCAAATGGAAAACATGAGCCAATAAAAGAAAAAAGCTAAACTAACTAGAAGTCTAAGTTTAGTTTTTGAAGTCAGTTCAAGTCTCACATGCTTTAACTCTGATGTAACCTTAAGATGGTGGGTACAAACAAGAACTCAGAAACAGCTTTTGTGACTTCGGGACCAACTGCACATGAATCAGTTTGTTGACGGCTCTAACGACTGCACAGCGGTCTTCGCTGAATCACATCTGAATTAAAATTGTCGTTCCTTAGGCTGAACTATAACAATGAATACGTATCCACAAGAAGAGCCGTCCTCCAAACACAAACGCCCACCCCCCAAAACACTTATAAAACCTTTTACACGTTGTGTCACATCCTGTTGATTGATAGATCGCGTTATTTGTTGTAACATCAGCAAGACATAAGCTCTAGCACGCTAGCACATTCCTCCTGGATGACGCCGTGTTTGTTCCCCGTTCGTCCTGTTGTTTGTCTCATTTCCCCTTCTAGTTAATGACAGGATTGCTTTTCTGTGTGCAAGAATACTTTTCTGAGAAGAGATGATTCTCTGGGTTTGAAAAATATTCTATTTCTTGCAGGATGAGAAATTCCAATGCACATGGCATGAAAGGACCAAGCCCATAATAGTTTTTATGGATAAAAAAATATTCTTCAATTAGAATCACAATCTATTAAGGGTGTTCTTCTTGTCCACTGACAAGCCTTAAAAATAAATAGTACAAGATGAACAAATAAATAAATAGTACAAAATGAACAAAGTGTACACTGATTTTTTTGGAACTGAAAAACTCCTCCATCTTAACTCCTCAGATGGAGTTAAGTGTTATCACTATGTATAAAGTGTTTTTCATATGAGCCAAATTATTCTTTGAAAGAAATTAAGCTATTTTGTTCTTTTGATGATAAATGAAAAAGCTTAGTACATAAATGTTACTTTAACTTAAAAAGGAGGTACATAGGCCCTGAATGGTGTGGCTCAGTGGATTGGGCATCCTTTCTGGAAACCAAAAGGTCACTGTTGCGGTTCCCAGCCAGGGCGCATGCCTGGGCTACAGGCCAGGTCCCTGGTTGGGGGCATGTGAGAGGCAACCAATTGATGTGTCTCTCCTCTTTCACCTTCCCTTCCCTTCTCTCTAAAAGTGAATAAATTAAAAAAAAAATTTTAAGAAAGGTATATAAAAGAAAAAACAGATTTGATTTAAAATACACATAATCTCATTATTCTTATGGTAGGAATTGAATAGGTGGGTTTATGTTTATTTATAGAATGTATATATGAATACTTAACAAATAAGGGCACCCAACCAAAAGCTACAATTGCATAGGACTAGGGTGTGCCGCATGTGCAGTGCAGAGTGACGAGAAGACGGTCCTATTGTATTTAGACATGAGAAACTACGCACAAGAGTAAGAAGGAAAAGCCACTGCCATCATTTTTTGGTAAACCATTACAAAATTTCAGCCTCATTAAACTAATCAGTATCTAATTATGGGCTAAGGATAGGAATAAGACATGTAAACAAAAAAATGCAAAACTTGTGATAAGTACTATAGTAAGCCCTGTGTAAGGTACTGTAACAAAGCCAAAGAAAAGAAAAGATCAACTCAGTGGGGTTGGGGAAAGGGTCAGCAAAAGCTTTAAGAAGGAAAGAATGGCCCTGGCTGGTGTGGCTCAAGTGGATTGAGTGCCAGCCTGCAAACTGAGAGGTCAACGGTTCGATTCCCAGTGAGGGCACAGGCCTGGGTTGAGGGCCAGACCCCCATTTAAGGGGTGGAGGGGATGTGAGAGGCAACTGATTAATGATGGATGTTTCTCTCACACATCAATGTTTCTCTCCCTCTTTTTCTCCCTCCCTTCCCCTCTCTCTAAAAACAAATAAAATCTTTAAAGGAGAGAATGTTTGAGCTGGGCCACTGAAATTGGGTAGGAACTCTGCAGGTGGAAGAGGGAAGAGATTCCCAGGAGAGGGAACAGATATGAAATGGCACAACTTGCTTGTGAGCTGTAATTTGTCAGAGGTATACTGCTCTTTCAGAGGCCCATGAAGTCAAAACTATTTTCAGAATAACACTAAGAGGTTAAGCGCCTTTCCCCCTGTGCTGGTGCTTACACTGATGATACTAATGCAGCAGTGGGTAAAACTGCTCGCTCGTTTATGGGTATCTAGGCAGGGGCACCAAGACAATGGCATACTTCCCTCTTAAAGAAAAAAAGGAGCCAGTTTCAGCTAAGAATGTCCAAAAGCATTACCTTGATTCAACGGTGACCCTTGAGTACACACTTTAAAAATATTCCAATGATGAAATGGGCAGTGACCAGAGAGCATGCCCACTGCATGCCGAAGCGTGATGGTCATCTCCAGAGATGCTTGCGCAACCACTTGGGCTGCCAGCTGACTGAGGCCCTGTCTTCATGGAACACGACTTTCACTTGAACGGACTGACATAAAAATTATAGTTATTTAGACTTGGATATTTGACAGGTGTTTTCTCAAAAATGTACAAAGTAAAACTGTTACTTCAAGGAAAACAACAGTATTTTTTCCAATGATAAAGTACAAGCTTACACGTGAAAAGAATAATTCTAGAAAACCTGTATCTACCACTTCAGCTTTGATAGCTTCTCAATACGCTTAATGCATCTGTGCTTGATAGGGTCCCACAGTTCCCTGAAGCTTTATTTCTTTTCATGTTTTCTTTCTGTTCTCTAGATTGGCCAATCTTCACTGATCTCTTTTGAAGTTCACTGATTCTTTCTTCTGGTAGTTCAAGTCTTCTGTTGAACTCCCATAGCAAATGTTTTCATCTGTTATTGTATTTTTCAACCTCAGAACTTCCATTTTTTAAATTTTTAATTGATATTCTTTAATTATTCTCAGCATTTTTTCTTTAATTAAAGTTTCCTTTAGTTACTTAGGGACATTGATAATAGCTGATTTGAGCCCGCACTGGTGCAGCTCGGTTGGTTGGGCATCGTCCTGCAAAGCAAAAGGTCACCGGTTTAATTCCTGGTCAGGGCACGTGTCTGGGTTGCAGGTTCAGTCCCTGGTTGGGGTGCGTGTGCAACGTAACCAATCGATGTTTCTCTCTTATGTAGGTGTTTTTCTCCCTCTTTTTCTCCCGACTTTCCCTTCTCTCTAAATAAATAATATTTAAAAAACAGCTGACTTGAAATCTTTGTCTTCAAGGTCTAACATGTGGGCCACCTATTTCTATCGACTACTTTTCTTCTAGTGTATGGGTTATACTTCCCTATTTCTTTGCACGTCTTGTAATTTTTTTTTGAAGACAACATTTTGGATAATATGTTGTAGCATCTCTGTATTCTGATTCACCCTTCATACCAAGGGGTTGTTATAATTTTGTTTTTGTTATTCGTTTAGTGACTTGCCTGGACGAGTTCTTTAGATAATCCTTTACAGTGTGCAGCAGCTTATGTCCTTGCCAAACTTTTAAAAATATTTTTGCTTTCACACTTAATTTTTGCCTCCTAGGGGGTCACTTCTGGATCACCACAACTCAGTGGTCAGCCAGTGATCGGTCAGAAGATGCACTTATGTATTTTGAGCTACTAAGGTTTCCATCTTTGCTGATGTATAATGATGTATAATGGTTTAGGAACTGCATTCAAAATTTAGGCAATCTATCAATTAGCCCCAACTTTTACTCTCTAACAGCCCCCATATTCAACAAGTGATACTGATGAGGAGATAGGGTTCTGATTTCTCCTGAGGGTGTGTGCAGCCACCAGGTTCCAGACCACCAGTATATTAGTCACCACTACGGCTGTCTTATCCCCAGTTTCTGCTATATTTTTAGCTGTTTTATTAACATGCTGCTTTCCTTAACCAGTGGAATGCCCTCAGTCTAGCTGTGAGGTTGGCTTTCCTGGGTGTTTATTATTATTCCTGGATTGTCCCACTATTTTGACAAAACTACTGGGCATGAGTTTTTCCACTTTCCAATCTAAATCAAATCAGCCCCTCTAGCAGCGAGGCTGCTGGCCTTTATGGTTTGCTCCACTCTGGTAGAACCACTGCATCACGGAACAGAATGGCAGGTGTGGGCGGTGGAAGCAGCCCTAGACCAATATGCCACAGACTCCCAACCGCTCCTATTGAGGTTCAGTAGTTTTTCTTAAGTAAATGCTTCCTGATTCGTTGTATATATTTTTTCTGTTCTCAAGTGGCTGTTTTGACAATTTGGTTTCATTTATTGTTTCTTTGTGGTGAGATAATTTGCTGAACTCTCAGCCATTTTTTCCTCTTGTCTGACTGTTCCAGCTAGGACTTCCAGTGCTACAGGGGTGGGAAAAAGTAGGTTAATAATAATAAATAATACAATAATTAATAAGTAAATAATAACCAAAAATAAACACTGTGTGTTGTGTACTCACAACTGTTAACCTACTTTTGCCCACCCTGTATGTAGAATAAGAGTGGTAAGAGTGGATGTCCTTGTCCCACTCCTGATCTTGGAGCAAAACTTTCAGGTTTCCACTATTGACCAAAGTGTCCTTCAATAGAGGGTTCAATGTGGTACCTACATACAATGGAATACTACTCAGATATAAGAAAAGGTGAAATACTGCTATTTGTGACAAAATGGATGGACCTTGAGAATGTCATGCTAAGTGAAATGTCAGCAATAGTTAAGCAACATAAGATTTCACTCAGGTGTAGGATATAAGACTGAAAGTAACAAATAAACAAACCAGAAAAACAAACAGACAAAATCTCACAGACACAAACAGTGTGGTGGATCACCAGAGGGAAGGGGAGTGGAGGGGAGTAAGGGGAAAAGGGAACAAATGCACGGTGATGATGGCTTATCTGACTTTGGGTGGTGGGCACACAACACAAAGTACAGATCGTGTATCAGAGAAATCTACACTTGCAACCTACATAACTTTATTAACCAATGTTGCCCCAAACCAACATTGTAAGAAATGTTAAAGGGACTTCTTTAAGAAGAAAAAATATTAAAAACATGAATAATACAATGATAATAACTACATACCTATCAATAATTATTTTAAATGTAAATGGATTAAATGTGCCAATGTTTTGATCAAAAGACATAGAGTGGCTGAATGGAGAAGAAAACAAGACCCACACGTATGCTGCCTATGAGGGACTCACGGACGATCTAAAGACACGAACAGTGAAAGTAAAGTGATGCACAGATATATTGCATGCAAATGGAAACAAAAGCTGGGGTAGCGATACTTACATGAGACAAGTTAGATTTTAAAACAATGGCTGTAACAAGAGACAGAGAAGGACATTTCACATATAATAACCAAGATAAGGAAGTAACCTAAGTGCCCATTGATAGGTAATTGGATAATGATGTAGTACATATATACGTGGGGGGACCCCCCAAAAACCAGAATTATCCTCTGGAGAGCAGGCCTCTTGTAGTACAGGCTTCCCCCACTAGGTGAGTGTTCTAGGAACCCATCTGCATCAGTGTACCAGCTGGCGCTATAGTGAGAGGCTGGGTTCAGCTTCAGTGAATTTGTTTGGAAGACTCTTTCAACACATTTGCCCATTTCACGATGGGTGATTTACAGGTGCACCCACCCACACTGTGCTGAGTGTTTAGCAGTTGATCAAAAACAGCATGACCCCCATACCCCACCCTCCCTTTTCACCCAATATCACCCAAGCAACTATTTTGTTTCTCCAAATGAATAAAGTCCTCAAAAGGAAACATTTTGCTGATGTGGAAGAGGTGAAACAAAAAATGACATAAGCATTGAAAGACATCAAAACTGAAGAGTTCAAAAACTGGTTTTGAACAGTGAATAAAACGTCTTACTAGGTGTATTGCATCAAATGGAGAGTAGTTTGAAGGTGACTGAAGTTTAAACATGTAAGAATAAATACACAATTTTTATAAATAAATTCCGGGGTTTGCCCCCCCCGCCATATAATGGAATATAACTCAGCCACAAAAGAAAATGAAATCTTACCATTTGCAACAAAATGGATGGACCTAGAGGGTATTATGCTGAGTGAAATAAGTCAGACGGAGAAAGACTGACTTCTATTATATGATCTCACATATATGTGGAATTGAAAAAAATAAATGAACAATAAAAACAGAGAAACAAACGCATAGGTATAGAGGAGAAATTAATGGTTGCCAGATTGGAGCGAGATTACGGGGCTGGGTGAAAATGGTGAAGGGAGTAAGGAAGTACAAACTGGCAGTTACAAAAGAGTCATAGGGATGTAAGTACAGCACAGTATAGTCTATAGTATCGTAATAACTATATGTGGTGCCAGGTTGGGGAGTAGACTGCTCGTGAGTTATATAACTGTCTAACCACCATACTGTACCCCTGAAACAAATGTAATGTCACCCACATCCCCTTGGCCTGACATGGGTCACATGGCACACCCGTCTGTGAAGTGGGCTGGGAAATGACGATTAACTCCAGTTAGGAGGTCATGGGCACAGCTCAAACTTGGGGATTCCATTCCTGAAAGGAACAGCAGTGGGATGCATGTCGGGAGGCAGCACTCTACGTCATGATGAAGGTAAGGAGGGAGGTTGCCGACCGATGTCATGTGTTATTGAATTTTTTTACTAAGTACTTATGTTAGTTTTATAATGATTACAATAAAGATGTTTCTAAAATAGTAACTATTTCAGACCAGGCCTACACCCATGTACTTGATTATAGAAAAGGAAACATTATAGAAGTAGAACTTTTCTTTTTATCTTTTGATGTAAAGTTCTAATTCAAAATATAGAAATACTTGGTCAATGAGGAACACGCCAAAACTCTACAGTTACACATTTAAAAGCTCCAGTATTACAAACTCATAGAATCACATATTGGAGCTAAGATAAAAAAGGCCCTCTGTTCTTTACACGTAAGTAAACTGAGACTCAGAGGTAAAATAAATGGCTCAAATCAGAAAGGAAGAAACAGATTCGAGATTAGAAGCCAATTTTACTGACATTGAGTACACACCAACTGAGATGTTTTTTGAAGCAAAAAGGCCACTGTAATTTTAGAGAGTATGCTAATTAGGGAAAAACCCAATTATTTACAAATTATGTTCTATAAAGTAATCTTCAATTATATGACAATGATAAAGACACACAATATGAATTAAGACACACAATATGAATTAAGTTTTACCTTTAATACTAAATTTGTTTATTTAAAATAATATAAACAAGCTGAATCTGACCCAACTGGCCAAATTATTTTTGGATTACTTCACTGTTGTACTTATTTCAAAATATATTTATTCACCCGGAACAATAATAGAGAGTATGAGCTCAATTTTCCCATGTTTTAAGGGTATAAGCTGGCATGGTATGCCTAGTAACTTGTGTGTTTTTAAAACTTAGAACCCTTCCAAAAGTAAGTTGTCTTTTCTTTATGAGAACTCATGAAATCAATAAGCACATCAGAGGCAAACATATAGCACAATTAGTATTTCTTTATTTGTACAAACCTGTCAGATTTAAGAGCACTTTAATAATTTTTTAAAAGATTTTTATTTTAGACAGAAGGGAAAGGAGGGAGAGAGGGTGAGAAATCTCAATGTGCAGTTGCCTCTCATGCTCTCCCTACTGGGGACCTGACCTGGCCCGCAACCCAGGCATGTGCCGTGATGGGGAATTGAACCAGAGACCCTTTGGTTGGCAGGCAGGTGCTCAATCCACTGAGCCACACCAGCCAGGGCAGATTTAAGAGCACTCTAAAGATTACCTAAAATATAGTATAATGGTACCTTAAATGTAAGTAAGGACTTTAAGTTTTATTAATTCAATAAACATTGTCTGAGCATCTCCATTAGGCATTATATTTCCAAGATGATGTAGAGGAAGAGAAATTATTCCAGTGGATATAACATAGATACTAAAACAAACAAGTCATCATCAGTTAGAAGGCACTGTTGGTGAAGTTACAGAGCTAGGAGGGGTGATTTTTTTTACGTAATAATTTGCTAGGAAACCAGAACTTTAAGGTTCCATTGTAATTAGAGGTTTCAAAAAACAAAATATAAAAATGTTCTAAGGTCCAAAGTCCAACCCTAGTTTTCAACTAGGGTGATTTGGCAACGTCTGGAGGTATTTTGGGTCATCACGACTGGGGAGGTGTGACCAGCATACAGTCAGCAGGGGCCTGAGACACTAACATCCTTCACTGCAGGGAACAGCCCTTCCACAGCAAAGAACTAACCGGCCCAAAACGTCAATAGTGCCGAGGTTGAGAAACCCAGGCCTAAAGTGATTTAATGTGGTTTAACAAGAACTAATTCTCTGAAAGGCAGGATGACATGCAGCTGTAGTCATTAGATACTAAAAATGATGTAGATAGGACAGAGAACATACACTTCACATAAAATTGCTATATGTTAAACTGTCTTAGATGAGCAGTGATTTTTACCATCCTATGACTTTACAGTGCAGGTATTTTCATTTTTAAAAACAAATATTTAACGAACACTTACTTTCTAGCTGTTCTATAATATATAAGGCACTGAAGTGAAAATTCTAACAACAGCTTTACTGGGGAAAGAGGCATGTGCACAAAAACTACAATCAACACGACTGGTGTTATCAGAGGGTAATGAAGAAACTCGGGTAATTTTGAGCTTCCAGTCGAGATGGCGCAGTAGGTAAACATGGTGCTCACATCCTCCCTCAACCACATCAAAATTACAATGAAACTACAGAACAACCATCATTCAGAACTGCCTGAAATCCAGCCTAATGTAACTCCTACAACTAAGGACATAAAGAGGCTGCCACACCGAGACTGGTAGGAGGGGCAGAGAGGCGGATCAAGCTGGTCCCACAGCCACGTGGGTAAAAATCAGGAGGGATGTCTTGGCTGCCAAGATCTCCCCTGAGGGGCAAGGGGTCCCAGCCCCACACGAGGTTCCCAGCCCAGGGTTCCAGTGCTGGGAAGGGAAGTCCCTGTAACTTGTGGCCATAAAAACCAGAGTGAGACGAGGGGCTTCTGGAGTCCCAGGTGTTCCTTTTAAGGGGGCCGTGCACAGACTTACTCAGACACACTCCTTCTGAGCTCCAGTGCTGGGGAAGTGGCTCCAAAGGCTCCAGGGACATACCGGAGGAACTTCAGGGCAAGAGCTGGAGAAACAGCTTGTTCCTAGACAGAAGTGCTGGCGAAGGGCATTGTTCCTTTGCTGAACCCTCCCCCTGTAGGCGCAGGCAGGCACATCCTCCAAGTCTCCATCAGCCTGGCTATTATTCTTCACCCTGCTCTGGTGATTACCTGAGACCCTGCCCCACGCAACTTGCGGTCCCACCCAAACTGTTTCCGGTGGTTTTTCCCATGGGAATGGTCCATCTTGGCTCATGCTTCAGACTTTCCTAAAATCTCTCAAACAAGCAGCATTTGACCTCAAGCATGCAGGTGCCCCATACCTCTTGCTAAGTGGTCCCAGACCTGGCACTAGTGACAGCTGGCCTTGGTTCACAGCTTAGCCTTTCCTGGGCACTTCCAAGCCCAGCACAAGTAGCAGCCATCTGCAGATTGCTTTGTAGCTCATTCCAAGTGGCCCCAGGCAGAACACAGGCAGTGGCTGACCTTGATCTTTACCTCATGGGAAGACCCAGAGCCAGGGTCCCTGGTGGACAGCTTCAGACCATGTCAAAGCATCACACAACCACCTCCACAAGTAACACACTCAAGGGGTGGGCTCAGCAAGCACCAGAACCCTGCTGAAGTCAGTCCTACTTTGTGGGATGGGCCCTTGCACAGGTGATCCTTCACAGTGGTTGCAGTAAGTTCCTATAGCTAATCGGCCTGGGGAAAATCCCTCCCATTGATGTGAAAACAGTAATCAAGGCTCAACTGCAAGAGGATAGCACATACAGCCCACAGTGGGCTGGGGAGCTCCAATGAATGAGGAGGCTGTGCCACTGGACCCTACAGAACACCTGCTACATTAGGCCACTCTACCAAGCCCAGAAGAGGTAGCAGCTCTATCTAATACATGGAAACAAACACAGGGAGGCTGCCAGGATGAGGAGAGGAAGAACATGCCACAAATAAAAGAAGAGAACTCCAGAAAAAGAACAAAACAAACTGCAGGCAAGCAACCTACTTGATGCAGACTTGTAAACGCTAGGGCAACCAATGAGAGAATTTTAAAAAGAAGTGTATTTGATATGCTGAGAGAGGAGAGAAAATGGAATCACATAGAATGCTCAACTGGAACAAAAAATTCAGAAAGAGTGGAATACAAAAAAAATGAAACAAAGAGGGCAACAAATGGAAAACAGACAAAAACTTCACAGTCACAATGGGTTATGGGCAGTGTGGGAACAGTGGAAACTACAGAATCCTGATGCTTTTTAAAAAGTGTCCAAAAACCATTGCTTTAGGGGAAAAAAGATCTCTGGAGTGGGCCTGTGATGCTTTCCTTCTTTAAAATGTCTTTAGAGAATTAGAAATGGCCATGTCTACCTTGAAAATACTCTCTGAGACTGTTGGAGCAGAAGCCTGATGCTTCCCGCCCTGGGGTCCAGGCCAGTGTCCTTGGAGCTTCTGAGCCCTGAAGGCCAGCAGTGCTGAAGGTCATTTCCTACATACACATTCCCCTCTCCCTCCAGGAGAGTTACGAGTGTATGGCTGGCCCTGGCCAGTGTGGCTCAGTTGGCTGGAACATTGTCCCACGGACTGAAAGGTCACAGCTTTGACTCCGGCCACAGTACGTGTCTGCATAGCGGGTTCGGTCCCAGTCAGGGCATGTGTAAGAGGCAACCAATCAAGGTTTCTCTCTTGCATCGATGTTTCTCTCCCTCTCTCTCCCCCTCCTTCCACCTGTCTCTAAGGTCAATGAGCATGTCCTTGGGTGAGGATTTAAAAAAAAAGTGTACAGCTGAATTCTCTCTGCTATGAGTATAACCAGTTAATAGCTGGGCTTTTGCCTTTTTTTTTATTTTTACTGTTGACATTATTACAGATGTCCCCATTTCTCCCCCTTCGCCCACCTCCACTCAGCCCCACCCCCCTTCTCTCTGGCCATCACCACACTGGTGTCTGTGTCCATGGGTTATGCATCTATGTTCTTTGGCTGATCCCTTCACCTTCTTCCATCCAGAGGGCCTTTACCTTTTAAGGCTCTTCTCTTGTGACCCTGTTTATCACAGAGTGACTGTGGAACACCTGAACCAGAACCACCTAGGATATCTTAAAGAGGGAGATTCCTGGATCCTGCGGAAGGACTGTTGAATCTCAAGGAGTGAGCCCAGGAATCTATACTGCTAGCAGAGGTCACCAGCGAGTCTGACCCACACTAAAGTTTGAGAACCACTGTTTTATTGTATGGGATGGGGCAGGAAAGGCTCTTCCCTTTAGGTTTAGGGCCAGTTTATTGCTAGGAATAATTAGTTCCCTAGCAACCTGCTAAATATATCTGCCAATCAAATACAGCGATGCCCAAGGAATATTTGCTGAAAAAATTACTAGAGAAGCATACTTCCTTAAGCTCTGTTATAAGCAAGACATTTTTTATTTTTTTCTAACCTAGATAGTAGTTTGATTCTAAATAAGTTTTAAAACTTTTATAGTCTGTATGTCCTGTGTGCAGAATAGCTATAATTTTAAAACTGTGGGAGTAAAATGAGTCAAACTTTATTTAGATGGCAGGGTTGCTCTAATGCAGACCATTGAAAAATCACTCACACTCCCATGCCAGTCGCATTTGATTTAAAGAATTCCTGCAAAGAGAAAAACAAATGGTTGAAAACATAAGTAGCAATAGAAAATATAAACCCAAAGCAAACCAAAATACCTCATGGAGGGTTGCCATAAGGATAACAGAATTAACAGTTGGGTCTGCATATTGTGAATGTTGGGGGCACAGTGAGGTTGGTCTGAGGGATGGGGGAGCTGAGAGAGATGCAGTGGCTAGGACAAACCAAAACACAGAAAAGATGAGCAGGCCCAGAACATAAAGATCTACTCACCAAACCATCCTGAGAATCAGAACACTAGGGATTTTGAGAAATAAAAAGGTAAACTGCAATATGGAAGATCAGAGAAAGGGGACTTTCACTGGGTTCTTGGAGTCTTGGGTCAATAAGTCACACAAGTACGACGTTATACCACCACACTACCGTACAGGGGCGTTGTTAAAGTCTAACACGAACACCCAATCAAAACCGAGCAATCCCATCAATATCCGTATGTGAGAAGTACTCAGGCTGGATTTTCAGTTCCCTTCATATGTTCCTATCTTTGGAAAATGGAGCTTGGAGAAACTGGGGAAACTGGACCAGAGCCCATGCTTCCATACATGTTCCTTGTGGAAGACAGGCATAGAGAAGGAGTAAACAGAAGCAACAAATGCTCATTTCCCAGAGGCTTTGCTTTTCAGCCTCTGCCGCTCAGAAGAGAGGCAAAGGGCTCCTCTCCATCCATTTGTTAGTGGGGGTGTATCTGTGCTTGGTGTGCATGTGTGTGTACTTGCTGTGTATCGGGTGTGTGTATACGTTCGAGGTGCATGTGTGCAGCTGTGGAAGTGCGTGGGTGTGTGTGCTAGAGGGGCATGGCTGGGACGGGTCAACTTTCAGTCTATGAGTTACTTCACACCTATCGGCACCGGGGTGCACACTCACATGAATGCTGTCACTGTGGAGACAGATGAAGTGTTAGATGTATGTTGTTCCTCCTCAGCAGAGAAAAGAGAGAGAGAGACCAAACACACACACACACTCTCACACACTCTCACACACGCTCACACACACAGAAATTCTCATAACTCGAGGGGTCAGATCAGTTGGGAGGGAGTCAGTCCTCACATCTTCCTGACCTCTGTATTCAGAATGGCCAGGGCAAAGGCAGAACTGTAACAAAAAGGAAGAAAGAACTGAGACAGACTGATAGATTATCTCTGGAAACTCACTATGGATGCTGTGGGAAGGTAAGTTCTTTCTCAAAGCCAGAGCTGAACCAGGAGACTTATTAACATTTGTAAAAGATGATATGCCTGCACAAAAATAAGAGAAATAAGGAAACAAGTAAAGCAATCTTCAGCAAAGCCCTCGAAAATTAATATGTGATAGAAGATAACAACCTGTAAGCAAAAAGCAAAAAGTACCTGCAAACAACTTCCTTTCTAGTTCTTCTTGAACTTTAAGAAGAATCCTTTCTTGTTCTAAGGCTTCTATATATTTTGAGTAGCACCAGCTTGGCTAGAAAAACAATTTTCAAAATGAATTTTAGCACTATTTGCCCTAGAAAATAAACTGAAGGTTTATTTTTTAACATCTTATTGCAGTATAACACATATGATAAAATGTGTACCTATCATAAATTTATAACTACTGGTATATAAAATTTCCAAGTGGAAGATACCAATTTAATCTTTCTTCTGTTGATTTTAGAGAGAGAGAAACACTGATCTGTTGTTCACTTATCTATGTATGCATTGGTTGAGTCTTGTACGTGCCCTGACTGGGGATCAAACCCACAACTTTGGTGTATCAGGGCAATGCTCTTACCAATTAAACTACCTGGCCAGACCCATTTAACCTTTTAACTGGGCATCACAAATTGCTGTCAATCTAACTTAAACCATTTTAATAATAACATTTATGATAAACTAAAGATACTTTTTTTCTGTAGCTTTGACCTAAATTTTTAAATTTCCTTGTTCTAGATTGGAAGGGGGCTGGGAGGTGTGAGTGGAATGATGCTTTACTATTTCTCAGTGAAATAATTTCTCAAAAGCTTTACAGATTTCTTGACAGCTATTTGGACAGCTTTATATATTCAATATGATTATAGATTTAAGTGCTTAGGAATATCCAAGTGTTTTGTGGGGGCTAGTTTTGCATTTGGATTAATTATAATTCTTCGATGTGCAAAATCTATTTGAAACAAATGCATATACAATGCATTCCACACTTACTAAATGGCAGTATATTATTATTTTACCAATTGCTAGACTAATTCAACACATTAAATAGCAATAATGAAAACAACAATAATAATTTATATTTATAAAACACACTTGGTTTCCAGAAACATTTAGTTTCTTCATCTTAGATATATGACAATATCATCATCATCATCATCATCATCATCCTTTCCTTTCTACCTTTCTTTTTTTAATGGTTAGAAAAAGTCTCAAAGAAAATTAAATCATTTCTTTCAGGCTTCAAGGTAATACTGACTGTGTCAAAGTGAAAATTAGAAGCCTGATATCTCTAATTCCACAATCCTCCCTTTATTTTTATACCGTGTTTCTGAAATTTCATACTGGTCATTTGTTAATGAATGTACTTCCAAATGTCATTATTAGGTATCATGCACTTTTAGACCCCCTTTTTTCAATGTTTGGTTCCAAACATTGAGAACCAAAAATTGAGAGCTCTTCTCTCAATAAAAGCTTCATAGTCCATCAGTAATCTTAGCTGGGTAGCTGAACTTTCTTGACATTCCTAAATATCAAAAAGATTGATTCCAGAAGCAGTATTATTTAAGATGCGATCATTTTCAACAGAATCATTAAAAAAGGATATACATTCAACTTAAGAAATACCAGGGAAGTGATGTTAATGTACAAGTTATAAATGTAAATATGAACACAAAAACTGTCATGTACTGGCCAATTTTATGACCATTCAAAGAATTTAAAAATTGAGACTAAGCATTTATCATTCTTCTTTCCTCTCTTAACCTCAAAATATATCAACCTGTACATATATTCTGTTTTGTTCTATACTAGCCTTATTCTTTCTTTTTCAATGAGATAGTCACTTCAACTTCTGCATCTTAACTCTTCATATGTATCAAGAAATTATTTTCCTTGATTTTATTGTCCAGTATCAGCTGAAATTTTAAGGTTCTCTGAAGGCTCAAGGAAATTCCCTTCCCATGTCTTCTTTATTGTAATTTCAGCTTCATTTTCAAACAAACACCCCTCTACTGCGGTGAAATGACTGAGCTATTGTTGCATTCCACTGCCCAGTGCTCTCTAGAAGTGATACCCATGCATCTCCCTTGCTTACCTGTCGGCCATATGCTTGCAAGCCTAAAACTGAGTCGCTGACTAAACCACCTATTTTGAGAGCAGCTCCTGAAGCACTCGCATATTGTCTGACTCCATCCTGTAATTATATTAAATTATTCTTAAAAAGAGTAATGCTATATTAATATAAACTTACAGTTAAGGAGTCATAATAGCATATGGAAAAATATTTTGTGGTGAGTTCCAACCCAAGGTTTTATCAAGTCAATATCATTAATGTGGCATAATCTGTTGTTTTGGGCATTAGTTTTCTTTCATAAATGACAGAAATCAGTCAGAAATGACAGAAAATGACAGAAATTAGTTTCTCTTTAAAAATAAATGACAGAAATCATGAAGCAGAATGTAAAAATCATCCCCCGAATTTCAGCATCCAAGAAAAACCACCAGAAACATTTTCGTAAATATCCATCCAAATTTCACACTAGGGAAATGCACAGATTTAATCTATAAGTTTAATATTGATATTTTGTTACACAAATGTCATATATAATGGAATTATACTATATGTGCTCTTCTTAAATACTTTATGTAAAATGTAAAAATTTTTCTATGTGAATAAATACAGAACAGAAATGTAAAGAGCAGGGCCTTTATATCATTCATCAAGTATACCTACTGGAGAATACAGAGTATATCTTTGAATATTTGTTGGATGATGAAATGAATAAATTGAATCATCATTTTCAATGGGCAAATGGCATTATGCATGCAAGTATTTATTGAACAATAAAAAAATAAACTATATCATCATTTCAGCAGGTAAATAATATTCTAGTAAAAGGATATAACCATGGGTAATTTAATCAATGTCCACTATTAGAAATTTAAGTAATTTGAAATTTTTACTATTATAAATGATGCTGTGCATTTCCCCTGTCTAGAATAAATTCCTAGAAGTGTATTTGTTGGATTAAAAAGAATGAACATTTTAAACAATTTATGCTGTCGAACTGCCCTTCAGAAACAAAACACCATTTTGCACTTTCTCCAACAACACGTGAGTTTGTAGTCCACTTTCACAAACCTTCACCCCACACTCGATATTTTCTTCTTTACCAGTCTGTATGTCTTTGACTACCACTGAGATCAAATGGTTTTTCATACTTTAATCATTTGTATTTCTTTTGTGAACTGCCTGTTACTATCCTTTGCCCATTTTTTGTTATGAGTGTTTATCATTTTTATTATTTATTTTTATAACTATCATCATACATTTTGTTTTCCTAATTTGTGTTTGACCTTGTCTATGTTTGCCATTTAACAATTTAAAATATTTATTTAGTTAGATCACTGTGACCCTTTCCTAATGAATTTGCCACTGTTCATTTTAACTACTTAATATTAAAATAGATGATATTAAACTAGATAAAAGCTTTAATCAGATCCTCTTCCATTATAACTTTTTTAGATCACCCAGTTCCATTTGATTCCTTCATAAGAATAAAAGCTGAAGAGTATATTTGCTATTAGTATATTTGTTCTCAAGGACAATTACTGCTACCATATTACTTTATGATATGCACTGTGCTTCACATATATTATTTAATACAACACTGTGATGTAAATTCTGTTAATATCTCCATTTCACTGAAGACAAAAATGAAGTTTTAGGAAGTGAAGTGGTTTGCCTAAGACACTGGAAGTGATTGATGGTAAGGTCGGGACGCAAAACCAAGCCGTCCAACCCAGAAACCGCACTCCTGCCCCCTGTGCTGGGCGGGCTCGGATCAAATAACACCTTGTTATTTGTGTACAACTGTACAGTGCAATGGCTTACATGGTCTTTCACACATATTTCAATTAATCTCTCTAGATCATGTGAAATTAACATTATCATCATTCGTTGAGAGATGAAATTTGGGTTAAGACAGTTAAGAGTCAGTTAGTGAGGGAAATCCAATGCTTTTTACAGCAACTAATTTTTTTCAGAGTATACAATTTATGTTACAAAAAAATCATGGATTTCTTATATTTATTTTTTCCATCATCTGCTCATGTCTTCAATAAAATAAAAACACCAGAATAAACATTTTCTGCTCTATTGGTCTTCTTCACCTTATATTTTCCATGTTGAAATAAATACATGGCAGCCCTGGCTGATGTGGCTCAGTGGGGTGAATGCTGGCCTGCGAACTAAAAGGTCATCAGTTCGATTCCTTGTCATGGCATATGCCTGGGTTGAGGGCCAGGTTCCCCAGTTGAGAATAAGAACATTCAAAAGTAGAATTCTTTTGTTTTCTTTAGGATTATTCACCCTACAAAAAGGTTACTTTTACATTGTCAATTTTTGTACCTTACCCTGTTAGTAGTTAACCAGCTGACAGATATGGAGAGATAAGATCACTTTGCATTTCCATAAACAAAGTATGATAAGGATGATATAAATATACATCCTAGATTTCCTGGAGTAGTAGTAATTTAAGATTTTCTCTACTTTCATCACATCACCTGTTCCAACTTTTGTTTCAGGCAAAATATTTACCATATATCTAAGCAAATTGAAAATACCTGGGACTACACTTAGCTGTGAAGTTCTTCCTTAGAGCTGGGGGCACAGTGAGAGATGTTCTTTACATCCTCCTCACTACTATGTTAATTTATTTACTAAGTATACATTTGGAACCATTTGATTAAATCATGCTTTTAAAAATTAATTCGTTAGCTTTTTATTAGAGGTTGTTCATCTTTCCCTTCCCCCCTAAAAATTAATTGCTCATTTTCTGTTATCTCAGGGGTTTTTTTGTTTATATAATTTGCAAGTAGGTGTATGTGTGTCTATGCACCCTTACACTCTATTTAAATTACATCCATACCCGTAGCATATGCAGTAGGGATCAATATGTAGTGGACAATTAATAAAACTCTATGTAGTAGATGATCAATAAAAGTCTAAAGAAAAGGATTAGGATCCTCAGAGAAAGCTCTATTGAGAGACAGTTTAGGTCACATTAATAGAAAATACAGCAGACTCACATAGACACTGGATTGATGGGCAAAGTTATTCACATGCCCTAGGTGGATTCAGAAAAGGACTCCGAGCATACATAAGTTAGACGCATTCTTTCTCCTTCCCTTAAATCAGTGACTTTCAGCTAGTGTGCCACAAGAATTTTTAAAACCTTTTAGTCAGGGTACTCTTTTCACTTAGATTGTCAAATAAAAAAATGACAATAGCCAATATAACAATTGCCATCTGGTATGAATGAATCAAAGTTATGCATATTTTTTGTCAGAGCAACAAAAATATAATATATATACTTTCTTTCTGAACCATATGTATATATAACAATGTATAATATGTATATAAATCATATATATGGATCAGAAAAAAGTGAATCATACATATATAATATGTATATAAATCCACTCCTAAGGTTGGCAAAAGACATAAACCCATAAGCTCAAGAACCTGACCAATCTTTAAATAAAAGAAACCCAAAGAAATCTACACAAGACACATCATACTCAAAATGCTAAAAACTAAAGACAAAGAAAAATCTTGAAAGCAGTGAGAAATAATACCTTACCTACAAAAAATCTTGGAACATCATGAAAAAAAATGAAAAGAGCAAAGTATGGGTAAGTAGAATAGACTTCGTCCCCCCATCCCTGAGTTTACTAATTTATATTTGATGGTTGAAGCAAAAATTATTAAATTTTCTGATGTGGTTCTCAATATATGTTGAGGAAATATTTAAGATAATTATAAACATGTGTGGGGAAAGGGACTTAAAGGGAGGTAGTTTCTAGACTCTATCGAACTGGTAAAATACCAACACTAATTGACTGTAATAAGTTATGTATGTATAAGGCAATATCTAAAGTAACCACTGAAATATACCAACAAATATACACCAAAATGAAATTCTAAGAAATGCGCAAGTAATCCATAGGAATGCAAGACAAAGGAAACAGAAAAAATGAAAAATGAAAGAAACAAAGAATGTAATCACAGACTTAAGAACTATCATGTGACTAATTATATTAAAGATAAATAGACTAAATACAGCAATTAAAAGACAGAGATTTGCAGAGTAGATTTTTAAAAAAATTACCCAATTATATGCTGTGTAGAGGAAACTTAATTCAAGAATAATGACACAGGTAGTAAAGGAATGAAAAAAGACATTGTGCAAACATCAAAGGAGAGCAAGCTGGTTCGGCAGCTTTGGAGAAGTCTGGCAGTTCCTCAAAAGGTTAAACATATAGCTACCATATGAGCCAACAATTCAACTTCTATGTCCCAAGAAAAATGAAAACACATGTACAAACATAAAACTGTACAAGAATGTGCACAGCAGCATTATTCATAATAGCCAAAAAGGGAGAACAACCCAAATGTACACCAACTGGTAAATGAATGAACAAAATGTAGCACAGTCATACACTGGAATATTATGTGGCCATAAAAAGAATGAAGTACTGACACCTGCTACAGCACAGATGGACAATGAAAATATGCTAAGTGAAAGGAGTCAGCCACAAAAGGCCACCTATTGTATGACTTCATTTGTGTGAAATATGCAGATATAGAAAGTAGATCAGTGGCTTCCAGGGGATGGAGGGAGGGAGGAATGGGCAGTGACTGCTAACAGGTATAGAGTTATTTTGGGGGTGATGAAAATATTCTAAAATGTAGCAGGCGTGATGGCTGCACAACTCTGTGAATATATGAAAACCACAAAATGTACATTTTAAAAGTGTGAATTTTATATTACGTAAACTAAATTTCAATAAAGCTATCATTAAATAAAAATATGCAAACAAAACAAAGAAGAAAAAGTCATTATGTCAATATTTTAAACTGTGGCACAGATGCACCACAGGACGCTACTCAGCAGTAAATAGGATCAGCTATGGATACGCCCAACAACTTGGGTCCATTTATGTCAAGCGAAAAAAGCCAGTCTCCATGTCATATCCTGTATGATTCTGTTTATATAACATTCTCAAAATGACAAAATTATAGAAATAGGGAACAGATTTGTAGCTGCCAGATATTGGGGATACTTGGGTGGATGTGACTTATGGTCACCTTAAGGGAGATCTTTGCAGTGTATCTTGAATGCAGGGCTGGTTACTTGAATCTATACGTGTGATGAAATGCAATGGCACAGAACTACACAAATGTCTTTTACCAATGTCGATTTCCTGTTTTTACTCTTATAAGATGTAGCCATCGGGGGAAACTGGGCAAAGGGTACATGGGACTTGTCTACTATCTTTGCAACTAACTTACTGTGATATTAATTATTTCAAATTAATTTTTCTAAAAAATCATTTGGAGTTTGAAATTAAAAATATTATAGCAACAGCATTATTTTTTTCTTTTTAAATTGAATTTATTGGGGTGACATTGGTTAAATTATATAGGTTTCTGGGGCACAATTCTATAACACATCGTCTGTGCGTTGTATTGTGTGTTCACCACCCCAAGTCATGTCTCCTTCCATCAGCATTTATCCTCCATGTACCCTCTGCTACCTACCCCCACCTTCCTTTCCCTCTGGTAATCACCATACTGTTCCCTTCTGTAGCTATGAGGGTTTTTTGTTTTCTTTTCTTCTTTTTTTTTTTTTTGCTTAATCCCTCCACCTTTTCCACTCAGTCCTTCAACACCCCTGCTGACAGCTGTCAATCTGTTCTCTGGTCCATGGGTTATCTCTATTTTATTGGTCTATTTTGTTCATTAGTTTATTTTGTTCATTAGATTCCACTAATGAGTGAAATATGGTATTTGTCTTTCACTGACTGGCTTATTTTACTTAGCATAAAGCTCTGCAGATCTAACCAGCAACACCATTATTTTAAGTATGAAATATTTTGAAATAAATTTTACAAAATTCGTCCAAGACCTGTCATTGAAAACTATAAATCAGTGCCGAGTGACATTAAAGAAGCAAGTAGAGATATACCATGTTCACAGATGGAAGACACGCTATTGTTATGATATCGATTACCCCCAAAGTGATCCATAGGTTCATTACAATACTGATAAAAATACCTGGAGAGTCAGGTAAAGTGTGAAAAGTTGTCCCACCTTACTAATAAGCAGGGAAATATAAATAAATACATTATCAATAATGAACACTATTTTTCTTCATCAGATTGGCAAACATTTTGAAGTCCACAGCTGAACGTACCATCATAGACTGCTGGTAGAAACAGAAACTGACACGTTCACAGGGAAAGTGAAATAGTAGCACCTACTCTACTAAGAACACACACACTCTATTACTCAGCAATTCCCCCGAAAATTATACACATGAAAATGGAAACATTTACAAGATTGTTGTCTGAAGGGCTATTTGTAAAGGTGAAAACTGGAAACACATGTCCAACAATAGAGAAATAATTACATGAAAACAGTATATGAATTCACATAATGGAAGAGTATGTAACAATCAAATTGAATAAACTAGACCCAAGTATAGCTGTATGGGTAGACTTAAAAGACAAAACTGAGTTTAAAAAACCAGATGGAGAAACACATGTTGCATAGCATGTGCTATGGATGAACCATGTCCCCCAAGTTCATATATTGAAGTCCGAACCTCCAGTGTGACTACCTGGAGACAGCGTCTGTAGGAGGTCACTAAAGTTAAGTGTGGTCATAAGGGTGGGGTCCTAATACAAAGGGATTGTGGCTTTATAAGAAGAGGGAGGAACAGAGGAAAGGAGGATGGCAGAGAGAGAGAGTGAGAGCGAGAGTGAGAGCAAGATCGCTTTCTCTCCACACTTTTTGGGAACGCAGGGGAGAGGTGGCCATGTATAAAGCAGGGAGAGAGCTCTCATCAAAAATTGAATTAGCTGGCATCTTGATGGGGGACTTCTAGCGTCTGAAACTGACAGTGAATTTCTGATGCTTAAGCCACCCAGTCTATGAATTTTTCTTATGGTAGCCCTAGCCAGCTAATACAATATGGTACCATTTACGTAAGTTAAAATATGTACAAAATAGTTCCCTGCATTGTTTATGAATTCCTATACATGTGTAAAACACTATCTTTAAAAGGAGATGTAAGAATACATCCCAAACTTAATGGTTGCTCTTGGGGATGGAGAGGCTGATAGAGCTCAGGCCTGGGATAAAGAGTTTATGCTTTCGGCAGTATGTTATTCCTTAAGGGAAAGAAAGCAAATGAAGCAGAATGTTAACTTTTGACCTGTACACATATAAGTGTTCAATATATTACTTTTACATCTTTTCAATATTCTTTGTGGAGAAAAAATGGGCACTGCAATAAATTGAACTTGAATGTAACCTCACAGGGTGACCTGATCATAAATTTGTAACTGGGCAGGTCATGGTGAGTGGTCCCGCCCCAGCCGTATAACTTCTTTAGTAAAAGGAGTATCTTTACCTCAAACAAGCCCTGTGTATTGCTCTCGTGCATCTAGGTTAACACACCTTTGAAATGCCTCTTTTTCAGACTGCTTGGAAGGGTGATCACCCTCAAAAGAGCAAATAATCTTAACTATCCTATAATCCAGTCTCTGCATGCTTTATCCCACCTTCATGTAATCTTCCTTACTTCCTTATATTCCATTCTAATTTCAAATACATTTTTAAAAACTTGCAAATTGTCATACTCTGAAGCATTTTTCTGTCTGTTGAGATCTTGCTTCTAGGAATATCTTAATTCAGCTCAAATCAACTCTAATAAGGTCTTATAAAATTTTTTTACAGGTTTGGATGCTCTTATGTTCACATCTTTTAAATTTATTCTTAGAAATAGAATAGGCATAAACTTATAAATAAGATAAAATAGATTATTTTGGAGCAGCTACCCCTCCTCAATTCAAATAAATTAGAGAATACACCGAAAGATGGGTAGATGAATGAATGAATGAGTGGATAGACTAACAGACAAGTAAGCAGGCTGAACAATTTATGATCCATATTTATAAGTTTCATAATGTGTCAGTCTGTAATTGTGATACTGAAAGTGCTGTCCCCATTCATTCAGTGAACAGTTGTTCATACTTGAGCATGTGCTAGACACCATTGTAAGTGCTTATAAAACACAGAAGAATAAGCCAGATACAATCCTTGAGGGTCTTGGTCCAGTGAGAACAAAAAAGCAAAAACGTATTCATAAGACAATAGAAAGTGTTCTCCAAGAGAGGTTCCAACATGAAACCCCAGTGGGTGTGTCAAGGGGACTGTCAAGGAAGCCTTCAAAGAGAAAAGATGACGTTAAGATGAATTTTAAGGAATTCAAAACAAAGTCTGAAACCTGCAACTGGACACTTAAAAGCCACTAAAGTTTGTATTCTGTGACATTTTTGTATTTTTCTCTGGTGCAAATTCCTCTATAAATTTACACATATCACACACTTTTTAAAAGTCTGATTAAACCCAAAATGAGTCTCACCTTTGCAAGTTTTTCATCTTCTGTGGCTGCCAACTTCTTTTTCTTATATTCTTGTCTTCTCTCTAAAACACTCATAATTTTTTCATCAGTTAAGTTCTTCCTAAACTCACAAAACTGAGGCCAAAATTTAAACAGAACCCCAAAAATTGTCATCTGTATAAAAAACAAAGTATGTCTCCGATTACAATTTTATACAAATGCACCATTTTAAACTCTAATTCACCATAACAATGGATTAACTATTCTATCTTTCATATACAGCGTGTTTCCTCCAACTTACTGTCTCCAGACATCTTGGTACAGTTTAGCTCAGCACATGCTTATCATCAGTGGTTTTTACTGCCAATGAGATGTCTTTCTTTAAAAAAAAATTCTTAAATACACTTAAAAGTCACTTTATTCTTTATGTTTCCCTAACCAATTGATTGTATTAATAAAGAATCCATTAGGTCTTTTAAAATAAGAAATTTATGTTTTCTTTTAAAACACATACTATTGATCTGCCACACACTGCTGTTTTATGCAAGTATTCCAAATATTCAGTCCATCACGGGAAACTCCTCTCCCCCTTCCCCTCTCCTTTCTTTTAGAGAAAGGAAATACCGTTTACCTCTGGAAAAGCTCTTAAACAAAGCTTAAGATCTAAGAATAAATCTTGAGTAACTTTTAAACGATACAATCTCTCTTTTATGTGAGAGCAAGAAAAGTAACGTTTAAAAAGCAGAGTGGTATCCTGGACAAATGCTTTCTATGAGGACACTCTACAGTAAGTGATTAATTGTGATATTTATAGAGATAAGAATTGTTGCTCAAGTTCCCATGCCAAGTTTTTCCATTAGTTCCAGAGGCATACATTACTTCCAAGAAGGTAGGACTTGCCACATCAGATCAAGTCCAACATTTTGTTGCTAGGAATGGCCTTTCCCTAATGCCCTGGAGAAAAATGAACCATCCCATTAGGCTCCAAGCCAACTCTTCAGAGGAAAAGAAAAGTTTTTAAAAAGTGCATGCTGCAGTGATCAGCAGAGTCCTGAATTAGTGTATTTCATTACTCCTCTGTCCTATACATGGATATTATTAGTAATTCTAAAATTATTGACTCCTTTTAAAATGCAACTTTGTCATTGAATTCTGTAGCCTCTTGGGACTGTGAACACAAAAGCCAGAGCTACTTCACTTGATGAAACACAGGCCTTTAAATCTTTTTCATTTACCTGCCATGCATTTAATTCAGTAATCCCTTGCTCCAATGTTCATCGTGATAATTTTCACAGGAACTTCTTAAACTTAAATACCCCTCCTTCTCTATTTATCGACTATCAACAAACTTTCATTTATCACTCCAAAATGTGAGGCATTTCTACTCTCAAATATTCTGTTTCCATCTAGAAGGCCTTCCAGTAAAAGTCACCTAATTAACAGAATTTTTCAAAGGCAGACATAAAATTGCTCTATTTCTAAAAGTTGCAGTTAAGATTTTAGGTTAATAACATATGGGTTATTTATCAACATTACCCTGTACTTCCAGAACCTTAAAAAGATAACCAAACTGTTGGTAAGGAAATGTTCCAATAAATATAGAGCTACTTTGCTGACGGCCAACAAATGGACAATGGTGAAAAGGTCCTGTGATGAGAACTGGCTGAGTGGTGAGGGATGCAAGTAGGCACAGGCAAAGGCTACGCTGATAACAATACTAAAACAGGCAACAGTTTTTAATTCACTGTTTAGCTCTTGCACTCAGCTTTGCTCTCATTTCCAATTTGATCTTACTCCTTCCTGTTGTGATAGATCTCTTCTCACATCATTTATTCATGTGTTCAAAAATGTAATTGATGCCCTGGCCAGTGTAGCTCAATTGGTTGGAGCACTGTCCTGTAAACTGAAAGGCTGCAAGTTCAATTCCCGGTGAGGGCACATGCCTGGGTTGCAGATTAGGTCCCTGGTCCGGGGTGCATGCGAGAGGCAACCTATTGATATTTCTCTAGCACATCAATGTTTTTCTCCCTCTCTCCCTCCCTCCCTTCCCCTCTCTCTAGCATGTCCTTGGGTGAGGATAAAAAAAAATGTTCTTGAGTGCCTCCTCTGAGCCAGGCATTCAGGGTGCAAAGGAAAGTGTGAGACAGGCCCTGTCTTCAAAGACCTTACCATCTAATGGGAAAATCCATCATGAGAGTAGTCATTTTCAATTTTGTATTATAAGTGTTCTGACAGGGACACAGACAGGATGTCCCAAAAGCACAAGGAAGAGAAGAAGACACTGCAGAAAGCTCAGGGGGGAAGAGGGTAAGGCCACTTTATGGAACCATAAATGTTTCAGTAGGACTGGGGGATAAATGGTAAGAGATGTGGTTAGAGACTTGCGGGAAGGAGTATGGCCTTCATTCAGAGGACAGTGGGGAGTAATTAAAATCAAAAGCAAATTAAATGGGCTTTGAGAAAGCCTGCAGGCAGGGGATTTTGGTAGTCAATGTGAGACTTTGCAGATGCGAGGACTGAGGCAGTGGCATGAAGTGGAGAAAAGCAGACAGAATGACAGATAACAAGGAGACAAGGGGAGAAATCTTAGGGTGAGGGGGTAAAGGAGAGGAAGACAGGAACAGGGCAACCAGACCTCTGGCCCGTAGGAGATGCTGCCCTTCTCTGAGCTTCCTTAGGGAACGCAGGGGGAATAACAGATCTGGTGGGATAAGGCCTCTAAATGAATATTTCTATATTTTCTGATGCTCCAAAGTCCACATTTAAGATACAGGCCTGGGCCTCCATTTTAGGAAGTCAGGCAGAAGGCAGAAACTAGAGGACTCCAGTGAAGTTCATGGCCGCCATCGCTGACAGTGTGGCGAACCAACCAGCGTAAGCAGCTGCAGACAGTCACCGTGGGACCCAGGGTCTTTGATCCAGTGTGCAAGGCCCTGCTGGCCTGGGGATCGGCAGGCCCAGACGAGGCTAAGCGAGCTCTCAGATCTCTTCGTTAACAGATGCTACAGTTCTGGCACCATGTTTTCTCTATTTCTCTCTAGCACATCCTCAATCATTCCTCTATATTTTCCCCTATTTTAGTGCATGATTTGGATTGTGAGTCCACTTCCAGTTCCTCAGAGGACTTAGAACACAGCTGGCTCACAAATGAACGTTAAGGAGTAATGGCCTTTTTCCATGCTCAAGGGCAATCATGCCCTAAATCTCTGTTTCACATCACTGACGTCCTGACACGGCCTTCCCTGGGCCCTCTATTATAATTTATTTTTCTTAATCATTTTTCAGGAACAACATCAGTAAAAGGCTTTTCAAAATGCAAATAAATTATGTTCACCAAATCACTGTTTTCTATTATTTATCTTAAAATGAAGTAACGTGAGCAGGTTAACAGACATGATTTTCCTTCCACGAGCTTGTGTACTTTATGTTGGTCGGGTACTTAAATCTCCTCTCACTTATTTTATGAGCTATGTGAATACTCCAATCTTTAAAAATACACAAATCTTGGGACACATATATTCCACGCATTTTTGTGGTAGCAAATATTTTAAAAGGAAATGTGAATGGTGGGAAAGAAAGGAGGAATTAGCTTGTGTTACAAATCAGAAACAAGAAATGGTAACATGTGAGGTCAAAGTGTAGTATTTAATAATTGTGTTTGTTGTATAGTATCAGCAACAGGAGAGTCAGTTACTAGTTTCTTATGTTCTGAAGCTTAGGCAAAGATTTGTTTTAATTAAATAGGATAAATCCCAGTATTAGGAGGATCAGAGTTTTGCCAAATACTAATAATGCAGAAGCTTTAAAAGAATATCAGGTTTGTCAGCCTAGTTTAAAACATGCCGAGCCACGTGCCTCGACCTCTTACCTGGGCCTCTCTAAACACATATGGTCCTAACTCCTTCCTGTGCTCAATAATCTTCTGGGCTTGCTCCAGTGGAATGTCAATTTGTAAAGCTGGGGGAATGCTGGAATTAATGAAGCAGTTGATAATAGTTGTGATCTTCTTGTGGATGATGGACTCTTCACAATGAGAGTGGCACAAGTCCTGGGCAAGGAGAAAAGGTAGAACAGTATAATTAATGTATTACTAGAGCGCTTTACAGAATAGTGCCAAGATGCGTTTCAGCTAATGTACACATTTTAACTTCAGGTCAAGAGGGCACTGGGACATGCCAAGGCTATCTTTAAAAATCATACCTTTTATTTCTCTTGGGTTTGAGGAACCTAAGTCTTTAGTGAATGTGCCTTATGTAAATACAAGTTTCATTTTATCCTGATTGCTTTTCCTATGCAAAGAAAAAGATCTAGTGTCCACTTTGAGTTACTTACTAAATTTATATTGAGTGCCTGCTATATGCCAGCCACGTAGTTGAGCTCCAAGACTTAGTACCTGCCCATTAACAGGCTCAATTTCTACTAGAGGAGAAGCATGAAAATATGTTACTACAATTTGAGATAGTTAGTAAGTGCTATGATAAAGGCACACACAGCATTCTAGGAGAGTACTGAGAACAGGCACCTAACCCAACTTACAGGTGGTTGCAAAAGCTTCTCAACCGGAACTGCTTCTACACCAAGGGGACTCAGGGCCAGAAAGGTGAGCTACAAAAGCTACGTGCTGGTGGTGGCAGGTGTGTCAGTCTGTCTCTGTGTTTTTTCAATTAACCTATTATATTATTATCTTTATTGCTAAAGAACTTAAAAATAGTGACTGTACATTAAAAAAATTCAGTTTTATGTCACAGATATAGAACTACCATTTTAAAACATTTTTTAATTCATATTAGAGAAAGAAACAGCAATTTGTTGTTTCACTTATTTAAGCATGCATGGTTGATTCTTTTTTTTTTATTTATCTATTTTTAAAGAGAGGGGAGAGAAAGGAGAAAGACGGGGAGAGAAACATCAATGTGAGAGGAAAGTATCAATCAGTTACTCCTGGTATGTGCCCTGACTGGGCACTGGGACCAAACCTGCAACCCAGACATGTGCTCTGACTGGGAATCGAACCAGTGACCTTTCATTTTGCAGCAGGATGCTCAACCAACCGAGCTGCACCTGTCAGGGCTTTTGGTTGATTCTTGTATGTGCCCTTACTGGGGATAGAACCCACAGCCTTGGTGTATCAGGACAATGCTCTAACCAACTGAGCTACCTGGGCAGGGTCAGGGCTATCTTTTTTTTTAAATAAAGATGCACCTTAGCTTGAATTATGGCACTTGTCTGTTAAAGACATTGTTGTCTAAATCACTGGAAGGCACACAAATCTGGAAACATAATCCTAGGGCAGAAATGAGCCAACATTCATTAAGCACTTACTGTATGATAGGCATTGTGATAATTCATGTCTTATGGACACTCTTAAAAGAAAATTCTAGTGCTTGTCATATAAAACTTCACATACAGTTTGGCATAAGTTATATGTGAAAAAGCTTGATATGTTACATCGAGACAACAGTTAGCATTTTTTACTCAATTTAGTATCCCCTCCGAAAAGGTCTATTTATACCACATGTTTGGCGTGTTACCAAAAATGTACTTTTTTTGCCATTACTGGTGAGATTATCAAAATAATTATTTAGTGAGCCTGGTTTATAACTATGGAATATAAGGCTTATGAAATAAAAAGAAACTTGTGAAGTTATATGGTTTTAATTTTGAGAGTGAAGGGGTAGAATTTAGAATCAGAACTGATTTTTGCCCTAATTGTTCTGAGCTGCTATGCCATCAGCCTGGCTCACTTTCACCTGTCCTAAAAGTCTTAGCGTCAGATCCTTTCCCTAGTAAGCTCTCTGTGACGACCTGAGTCCAGCAGAGATGCCCACCCTGGTCCTTCCCTGGTAGCCTGTGCCTCTCACCACGGCACTAAGCACACTGCTGCGACTGCCTTGTCCCTCACTTGTCTGTCCCACCCAGGGCCCTGTGGGCTGCTTTGGCCACAGCTGGGTTCTCGGGATTTAGCCTGGCCCTTGGTAGGTGCTCAGTAAGTATTTATTGAATAAATATACATTTCCAGTCTTTGCTCTGTGGAGACACACACACCACTTTAGATTAAATCATACTGTTTTCTAGTAGCTAGGTTTAAAAAAAAAAACAAGTTAAGATGAACATCTTTCCCATCATTGATTATTCTCTCGTAGCATAATTTTTAGTGGCTGCACGGTGTTCTATTGCATAGATGTATCATAATTAAGTAACCAGTGTCTTGTTGTTGAATGTCTGGCTTCTTTCCAATTTTTTACAACTCATAGTTTGATTAAATCACTGTAGCCATCTCTTTGCTTATTACTATAACCATTACTGGTTAAAGACATGAGTTTTAGCAACAGAAAGGCTTGGTTCAAATTCTAACTCTACCACTTAATTAGCTATATGATGTCAGAAGTGTAACTTTTCTGTACCTTAGCTGCTTCTTCTGTAAAATAGTGAGAATAACAGCTTTGCTCTCAGAATTTTTTTATTTTTTTAAAATATATTTTATTGATTATGCTATTACAGTTGTCCTATTATCCCCCCTTCATTCCCCTCCACCCTGAACACCCTCTCCCACCCACATTCCCCCCCTTTAGTTCATGTCCATGTGTCATAAGTTCTTTAGCTTCTACATTTCCCATACTACTCTTGCCCTCACCCTATTTTCTATCTACCTTCATTGCTACTTATTCTTTGTATCTTTCCCCCACTCTCCTCCTCCCACTCCCCTGTTGCTAACCCTCCATGTGTTCTCCATTTCTGTGGTTCTGTTCCTGTTCTAGTTGTTTGCTTAGTTTCTTCTTGTTTTTGTTTCCGGTGTGGTTGTTAATAACTGTGAGTTTGCTGTCATTTTACTATATATGTTTTTTATCTTCTTT
>CM052544.1:99353838-99377525 GCA_028533065.1 Trachops cirrhosus
TAAAGATTTTATTTATTTATCTTCAGAGGGGAAGGGAAGGAGAGAGGGAGAGAAATATCAATGTATGGTTGCTTCCTGTGCATTCCCTGCTGGGAACTGGCCTGCAACCCAGGCATGTGCCCTGACTGGGAATCGAACCGTGATCTCTTGGTTCACAGGCCCGCGCTTAATCCACTAAGCTACACCAGCCAGGGCAGCACTGTCCCTTTCTGAGCCCTCCCCCACACAGAGCCACAGAGCGGCAACGCCATATCAGAGACTTTGTCAACTTAGTTCACATGGTTTGCCCTGCTCTGGTGATTACCTAAGGCTCCCCCACATTCAACTTACCTGGACTTTTCTACATCAGGCCATACCACTAAGACAGGGAGTCAAAGCAGCTCTACTAAACATAGAAACAAACATAGGGAGGCTGCTACAATGAGGAGACAAAGAAATATGACCCAAATGAAAGAACAGAACAAAACTCGAGAAAAAGAACTAAACAAAATGGAGACAAACAATCTATGCAGAGTTCAAAACACTAGTTATGCTCAATATGATGCTCAAGGAACTCACTGGTTACTTCAAAAAGAATAAAAAAAGATCCAGGCAGAAATGAAGGTTACACTAAGTGAAATAATGAAAAATTTACAAGGAACCAACAGTTGAGTGAAAGAAGCTGAATCAAATCAATGATTTGGAACATAAGGAAGAAAAAACATTCAGGCAGAACAGCAAGAAGAAAAAAGAATCCAAAAAACTAGGAGAGGCTAAGAAGCCTCTGGGACAACTTCGAACAGAACAACATCCGAATCACAGGTGTGCCGGAAGGAGAAGAGCAGAGCAAGAAATCGAAAACTCATTTGAAAAAATAATGAAAGAAACTTCCCTAATTTGGTGAAGGAAATAGACATACAAGTCCAGGAAGCACAGAGTCCCAAACCAGATGGACCCAAAAAGGGCCACACCAAGACACATTGTCATTAAAATGCCAAAATTTAAAGATAAAGAGATAATCTTAAAAGCAGCAAGAGAATAGCAGATAGTTATCTGCAAAAGAGTTCCCATATGAATGTCAGCTGATTTCTAAAAAGAAGCTTTGCAGGCTAAAAGGAACTGGCAAGAAATATTCAAAGTGATGCAAAGCAAGCACCTACAGCCTAAATTACTCTATCCAGCAAAGCTATCATTTAGAATGGAAGGGCAGATAAAGTGCTTCTCAGACAAGGTAAAGTTAAAGGAGTTCATCATCACCAAGCCATTATTATAAGAAATGTTAAAGGGACTTATTTAAGAAAAAGATAAAAACTATGAACATTAAAATAGCAATAAATTCACAACTAGCAACAATTGCATCTAAAAAAACAAACTAAACAAACAAGCAGAAACAGAATCATAGATATGGACATCATTTGTAGGGTCATCATGTGTAGGGGAAGGGGGAGGGTTGGGGAAGAGGTGCAGGAATTAAGAAATACAATTTGGTAGGTAGAAAATAGACAGGGGAGGTTAAGAACAGTATAGGAAATGGAGTAGCCAAAGAACTTATATGCATGACTCATGAACATGAACTAAGGGGAGGAATGCTGGTGGGAACGGTGGGGACTGGGTAGAGGGGGTACAAGGGGAAAAATTAGGACAGCTGTAATAGCATAATCAATAAAATATATTAAAAATCAAGTAGAGAGATTTTTAAAATTTTCATATGATAGACGAACTTTCCCAGTGTAATTACATATTTTTGTAGTAGAAAGGTTACAATGCTAATTTTCCAGAACAAAGAGAAATCAGAAAGAAGAATTTATTTATTTTGGTCATTGAATTCAGTAAGCCATAAGGATTGTTTTAGTCACAATCCAATCAGGTAACTCTATCCAAGGCGTTTCAGTATTGATTTTGTCTTAACCACCTAACCTGTCTTCCCCGGTAGAGGACGTGACTAAGGAGTTGCTGGGGAGACGTGAACAAGAAGAGCAACACGAAGACAGCAGAGTCCCACCTGAAATGACCTCAAGAACAGGGCACATGCATTAACTTAATATAAAAAACACCCATGAATGGTTTTAATTTGTGATTCAAAATAAATATTTAAAGGAATTTCCTCCACCCGCCCATAAGAAGAGTGAAAATATTCAAGCACTGAGGCTTAACATGACCTCTTTTGGAATGAAAAAAGACGTGCTGACACTTTCATCCAATCAAGCAATCTGACCTGATGAACATCTGCGGGTGCCTTCACGCGGCCGCCGCACTGAAGTCAGGGAATGTGCTCTCCACAATGCATGTGAGGCGTTTGTATTTTCCATGGGCACAATATTTACTGTAACTCGTCCAGCCTAAAATCAAACGGGCTTCGTCCATTAATCAAAATTAAGGCCGCCACTGAAAAACGGCAAGAAGGGACAAAGCCAGTATATAATCACGGCAGATTTTGTTGGTTCACAGGAAACCAAAACCCAGATTCATCTCTGCTAACACATTTGTACAAAGAACTGAAAATGACAAGAATGTAAGTCTTTGGTTGGGAGGCAAAACTGAATTCCTGACCCATAGGAGACCTTTTTCAGCTTTTTTTTTCTCTTATGTGTTAATGATATTGCTTATCATCAGTTGAACAGTAGGCCCAATGGTTCACTCACAGCTCCTCGGTGCCACAGTACCTGTCTGTAAGCGGCTTCGTCTGCTTTCACCATCATTGTCCAGGGCTCGAGCAGGAGGAGAAGAATATATTCTTCTGCTGTGTCAAAAAGGTCCTCAAATGGTGGCTGTATCTTCATATAAATTTCTCTTTTCTTTTCCTGTTGGAGTCCAATGTCAAGAGTGGCCGAAGGAGCAACGTATGTGGCAAAAAGATACTGAGGAAGAAGGGAGGAAAGGGAGGGGATGTTGGGAGAAACCATAATGGTTAGCAGATTCCTTGGCAAAGGCACTTTTTAAAAGGTAAGAAAAAGCAAACAAACTCAAGCGACTTTTTTAAAAGATGTGTAAAACTACTTAAGACAAAGCAGTGTGCTTATTTGAAAGACTTTCCTTTTCATTTTCTTTTCCTATTTCTTCATCTGTTATTAGTCAACCAGCCGGTGGATCTTGCACAACAGTAGGTGATTTTAGATATTGCGATTTTTTTTCAGATTACTGCTATGGATTATTGTGGCTGGTTTCAAGTTATACGTTTCCTTTTTTCCTTATGTTCATGGCAGTTCTAACTATATATGCTACTTTCCCTAGTGATTCAAAATGCTCTTGAAAGCAAGAGGCAAGAATACAGTAGGGCTGAAAAGCTGGCTATTAGTCTCCTAGTCTAGAGACTCAGAAGACTGCCTGTCCTACCCAACTGAGGTGCAGAGTTCTTAAGACTTTCTGCTGTAAAAATGTCTCCATCTGGTGTCAATTGCTGTGGAATAGAGACAAGAAGAATTAAGAGTGAATGGAAAGATATACACAGAACATCCAGCTTCATAGGCAAAGCTGTAAACTGTCTGTTTATCTTGTTTCTCAATAACAGCTATTTAAATCTTAGAAGCACATTAATAACATTTTATCTTTTAAAAGTTGTACACTGGATATGTCATGCCGTGTAGTTTTACTAAGAATCCCTAGTTGTATTTTACTCCAATTTTATTTTTATACTTAGACTCTGGAGCTGATACAGTCCAGACTCAACCCAGGTGACAGACAGACAGATAGATAGATAGATAGATAGATAGATAGATAGATAGATAGATAGATAGACAGATAGACAAGTATCAAATACCAAATAATATTCTTATGTAAAACAATCTTTTAAAACTTTTAAAAGGTCCACATTAATAGCACAAGCTTTCACGAGTATCCGCCACATCCTAGACACTTGGGTAGGTGCTATGTATGCAAAGACTAATGAGGAAGACGTACTGCCTGCCCTGAAGGAGCCCTTTGGTGGAGACACAGATGAAAACCAGCAGTCACAACACAGTATGAAAAGTGCCACAATGGAGGCATGCATCGCAAATAAGATCTTCGGTGATTGCCTGTCCAAGCTTTTCAAGCTCACCTCCCAGTTATCACCTTCTAAATTTTAACTCAAATATCAATTTTTCTTAATTTCCTAAACTTACTCTTTTGCCATTCCATACCATTGCATGTTGTTCCTTCAATCTTGGAAATTCGCCCTACCACAAGCACCTTGTCTGCTTGATACACTCTCATTTATTCTTTAAAATCAACTAGCATTTCTTCTCCTCTAAGAATCCTTCATTCACACCCTCCTCCCAAGATTATACTTTTCAACTGTTATATCCATCACACTATAATGCAATTATGTATTTACGTGCCTTCTCTTCTGGAACAAAAGTCTTTGAGGGCAAATACTTCAGCTTATTCATCTGTGATTCTCCAACTCCTAAAACTGTTCTTGGCAGAGAATAGATGCCATAAATGTTTATTGAATTGTACTGAATTCACAGAAAAGACTCATTTATGTCTTAAAATGGGGATGGAAAAGGTTCAGAAACCCTTCCAAGAGAAGATAAGCTTCTCTTAGTCTTAATCCTAAAGCTGGGTCTTTAAAGACGAGTGGGACTCAATCAGACAAGAGATGGGAGTTGTTGAGAAAGATGGTTGAAGAAGGAGGAAAACAGGCCAAAGCATGGGGACCTGTTGGGGTTTCTCAACCTGTGGAGAGATTAGAGGCTTCAAGTAGGTACCACTAGCTAAAGGAAAGAGTTTGAATAAAAGAGGATGCTGCAAGGGGAGGCACGTACCAGAAATGAGTATGATCTTTTATACTTTGCTAAGGAATTTGAATTTCTACCTAAAGATATATAACATGGAATCTCCGAGGAATGACATCATTGGATATGAAATTTAGAAATAAATCACTATGGCTCTGGCTGGGTTGCTCAGTTGGTTGAAGTGTTGTCTCATACACCAAAGGGATGCAGGTTCAATTCCTGGTCAAAGCACATACGTAGGCTGTGGGTTCGAGCTCTCTTTGAGGTGCACATGGGAGGTGGCCCACCAGTGTTTCTCACATTGGTGTTTCTTGTCTCTCTCTCTCCCCCAATCTCTCTCACTCTCCCTCTCTCTCTCTCTCTCTTCCTCCTTCACTCCTTCCCTCCCTCCCTTCCTCTCTGAAACATATCCTCAGATGAGGACTAAAAAAAATAAAAGAAAAAATCACTATGACATCAGCAGGGTGAAACGGTTTGAGTAGATCAAGATTTGAGACTGTTTGAAAGTCGTTTCTATAGTCAAATAACAAATTATATGCCAACTTCATCTCTTACCTGCTTTTTTGCAGTCATCTCTTAACTGGTCTTGCCAGGTTCCTCTTTGCTCTCTTACAGCCTTACCACAGCAAACAGAGACACTACTGTGCATATCACCCCTCTGCTCAAACTCTCCAGTGCCCTTCCATCTCACACTTAGTAACAGCCGAAGTTCTTATACTTACCTGTAAGTGGAGGTTTTGGAAGTCTCTCACTGCTGAGGGGATAAGGATTATGATAGTTCAGGACCTGCCAGTGGGGAAGCCCCTATGAATACCATAGGCTCTCAAAATACCCTAAGAACAGGGGTAGACTAGGTACAGACCTAGCCTTACATTTTCAAAGTGCCGTGAGAAAATAACTGCTAACCTGTAATTATATTACTAGCAAAAAGTCTTTGAAGTCATGAAAGGCAAGGACCTACACCCAAGATTGCTCTATCCAGCAAAGCTATCATTTAGAATGGAAGGGCAGATAAAGTGCTTCCCAGGTAAGGTCAAGTTAAAGGAGTTCATCATCACCAAGCCCTTATTTTATGAAATGTTAAAAGGACTTATTTAAGAAAAGAAGAAGATCAAAAGTATGAACAGTAAAATGACAATAAATTCACAACTATCAACAACTGAACCTAAAAAACAAAAACAAACAGCAAACAATGAGAACAGGAACAGAATCACAAAAATGGAGACCACATGAGGGTTATCAGTGGGGAGGGGGAGGAGGAATGGGTGGAAAGGTATAGGGAATAGGAAGCATAATTGATAGGTACAAAATAGACAGGAGGAGGTTAAGAATAGTATAGGAAATGGAGAAGCCAAAAGAACTCAAATGTATGACCCATGGACATGAACTAAGGCAGGGGTGGGGGGTAATACTGGAGGGAAGCAGGGTACAGGACAGAGGGGAATGAAGGGGAGAAAAAGTATGGGACAACTGTAATAGCATAATCAACAAAACATACTAAAGAAATACACTTCCAAAATGAAAATTAAATAAAGATGTCAGAAACCCACAACAACAAAAAAAAAAAAAACAGAAAATTCACCACCAGCAGACCTAGACCAAATAAATAAATTAAAGCAAAGCTCTAAACAAAAGAAGATGGAATACAAAACAAAAGAAAGCACAAATGTATATATAAATATTAATAAATATTGACTGTAAAACATAATAATAATGAATAAAGTCAGAGGAAATAGTAAAACAGCCTAAGAAAGAGAAGTCAGAATTGAAGGTGCAGGTTAAAGTGAACCTCTCAAGGTAGGAAAGCAAATGAGGTCAGGATCAGGGCAGTAACACAATCACATGTAGGCAGAGCAACAAAAACTCAAGGCGAGGATAAAGGAAGAGGACATTTATGGTAACTTAGAAAAAGTAGAATCAACTTTTTTTATAGTACTCCATTATGGGAGCACCATATATTTCAGTATATATAGGCACTCAATAAGTATTTACTAAATGGGAGATTAGTGGCCTAAAGTGAAATTATGCTCTGAAAGAGGAATATCAAAGCTCAAAAATCAAAGCTGAAGTGGTTCCAGTTTCTGATGGATTCCAGTATGTATGTGGCCATCCCATAACTAACTTAGGATAAATGGAGATTAAACCAACAACAACATTGGAATTGGGCAAGTTAAGAAACACCAGGCCCTGGCTGGGTAGCTCTCAGTTGGTTAGAGCATTGTCCAGATACACCAAGGTCGTGGCTCAGGGCACATACTAGAATCAACCAATGAATGCAAAAATAAGTGGAGCAACACAGCAAACTGATGACTTCTCTGTCTCCTTTCTTCTCTCTCTCTGAAATCAATCAAACAATAAAAGGAACATTAAAACATATATGTTATAAGGGTTATTAGTGTGGTTGCTGAAAAAGCATCAAGATGATAAAATAAAAAATGTAGGAAGAAATTTCCTGGGTTGTGGAAATTTCTAAGAAAGTAAAACAGAACTTAAAAGATCTTTAGATAATGTTAATGAAGTTCAAGAGAGGGGAAATGAAAAGATGTAGCCAACTGCAAATTTCTGAAGTTATGAAAAGATGTCTTGAATAGCAGCAGAGAGCACTTCTTTCTTCCTAAGTGTCGTGAAGTACGAGAGAAGGATGTATTCAAGAGCCATTCAGGATGTTCTATTTAATTTGGCAACCTGCAACCTAGAAACTTAGCCCCCTTAAACACAGGTACATATTCTGCTGGGTTGAATAGTCCAAAGTGAACCATACATAGTCTACCAAATGATTACTGAATATTTAAAATGAAATTTGCTACACACACACACATAATTTTTCTAACCCTGGGAGTTAGTGAAAGGAATGACTTGTAAATCTAACTAGTCTAACAAGCTAGGATTGTGTCAGATCCAAATCTATTCTTAAACATTTTCTAAGTTGAAAGTTTTGAAAGTGAAGTAATTAAAATAATACCATACTAAGGTAAATTAAGAAACTGAAGACTGCAATGATCAAATTAACATTAAGCAATGTCTGCAGAATTCATCTCAATAATTTAAAATTTACCTCAAAGGAGAGTAAATTTGACTCCCTAAACCTCTTAGGTTAAGAGTCAGTGGTCCGCTATATTAGGGCAGGAATAGCCTCTAATGACAAAAATAGGCAATTGCTTTGTCAGTGGGTCAGCTGCATTCAAAGCTGTAGTTTAAAAAGGCTTGATGTGCCCCACATCAAACTCTTTCTGCAGAAATCAGGATGATTCCTTTAATTTAGAGACATGATAGCAGTGAACAGTGGGATGTACAAAGGAAGTTGGAATGGTGACTAGAATAACAGTGGTAGGTCAGCTGCTGCTGGGCACCAACATCTATTCCCTCCCCTTCCACTCCCAGTCCTGCCTTCACACATGTCTTACCTTTAAAATCTACCGCTACCACAGTCCTATGAAAAAGGTTCCAGGTGCTATGTATGTAGTGGACCACTATACCACAGTAGGTGTTTCATGATGCCATGTTAAAACCAGATCTCTTTATATCATTGTATCAAATTGACTTAGGCTTTACCTTCTGAACTTTGCAGTATGACTGTCATCAAATTGAGCTTCACTGACTTAACCACTTACTGTATTAGGAGCCCAACTTCCTCTCTCTGACCCTTACTGTTCATCCTTTTATACAACTCACCAAGCTTTTTCTACCTTCTGAACAATCTGTGGCTTCTATCTGTCCTCTAAGTAAATCAGACACCACTTTGTCTTACTTTCTTACATGCCAAAAACTGAAGACTGTCCATCATTTCAACTAACTCTTGAGAATATCCCTAATTTCTCCCACCTTGATCTTCTGCCTTGTCAAGGTCCAATTCTGGGCCAGCCTAATCATTCATTCATGTTTTCCAACTCCATCCTCATGCTCCCTATCAAAACTATAACTGGCTCATTATAAACAGACTGTAAAACACACCTCAAGTGTTATGGCAAGGCTTGGTAAGTTTTTGCTTGTTTCTAACCAACTCCATTTCTTTGCCATCCTCCTTAAAGCCCACAAATGTACCCATATATTTCTTCATTTTCAGTAGACTTTGTATCCCACTTAACTGGGAAAAGCCACTGGTATAAATGCCCTCAGCTTTCCTCTCTACAGCTTTTTCTAAATATTTTTCTTTCCCTGATGTTCCAAAGGAAGACTCCTTGCCGAGGCTAAATCAGTCACGTGTGCCCCTGCCTCCAGCCCTCCAGAACCTCGCAGCATCCATCATTTCCTTAATGATTTCCTTAGTGCCCACTTCCTTAATCTACCTGCCCATTGATTCCATCCCCTTCCTTGTGTTATAAAGATGTTCAAATGAAGTGTCTCTTCCATCCTAAAGTGTTTTTCTGACTATTTGTTTTACCAACTATCACCCCCACGTCTCGCTTTCCCTTCTCTACAAATCTTTATACTCCTCAATCTACTGCAATCTGGTTTTCATGACAATGAAACTGATCTCTGAGATCACTAAAAACCACATAATCACCAATTCAAAAGCTCCTGTCCTTAATCTTCACCCTGTTTGACTCCTTACACAGCTTTAACACTCCTGGTTATCCTCTTCTTCTTTGCTTTCTCTCCTCTGCCTTCTACACTTTCTCCTGATTCTCTGCCTATTTCCATTCTTTGGCTCCTTTGATTCTTTTCTCCTTATTTCCCCCTTAAGGTATTCATTAAAGTTCTCTGTTCAACCATATTATCCCTCAGTTCCATTCTTCCAGTTTCTCACACGTGCCAGGCAGTCTTTTTCAAGGCTCTCACACTATGCACTCTATGTACCCCATCCTTAACCTCCCTCCACTTTTATTCAGCTTCTATTCATCCCAAAGGACTCAGTCTTTCCTGACCCCTGAAATCTGGCTTAGGTATCATTCTCACGTGGTCCAGGGGGTCCCACTGGACCACAGCTCTATGGAAACAGATGGGATCTACTTTGTTTATTACTGTGATTAGTTTATTAATGATCCCCTAGCACCCAGCATAATGCCAAATTTAGAATAAATGAAAGACTTCATCCATTCTCAGAAACTTAACAGTCAACTATGTGTGGAAGAAATCCAAACATATGTATATAGCTTTAGACCCGATTTCTTTCCTGAACTCAAAACCCAGCTGCCTCCCTGTTACACCTCACAGATAGCCCATGGACCCTCCAACTCAGTGACTCAGTGATATAATGATGGGTATTTCCCTAGTTTTCCAAGCCTTTTCCTTCTTCCTGTGTTCCCAGTTTTCATTAATAACATACCATTCATAGCACATTCTTTGACTTCCCTATTTCCTCTCCTCCTTCTTCCAATGTAAATCCTATGAATTCAACCTCTACAATGAAACAAGGAAAAATTGACAAGAACAAGTATAAAAACACGAGGAGGAAATAGGCAGCAGCAGTTCCCCGCCAATGAGAAACATCATAAAACTCAGTCTTCTGACAAGTCTGCTGTCTACTACCTTCCTTCCTGACCTTGCACTCTTTGCTGCTGAAGCCATAGTGGTCCAAGCATACTATTTAGCTGCATGTCCCATAGTCTCAAGGAGCTATAATTAGTGTAGCCATATGTCCCCAGTCCAGTTTAAGACTACTGTTCTGGCATAATTATTAATAGTTCCCTTGTCACTCTCAAAAGAGTTCTGGTTTCAATTATAAATTACATGTTCTCCCTATATTCAACTGCTACCAGTTAGATAAAATTATGAAGTTTCTCTAAAACAAGACTCCCTGAAAAGCTGGATATACTTTTAAAGCTGAAGATAAAGGAAAGAAAAGCAGAAGATATTCCTTGCTAAGATACATACTTCAATACATGTGTCTAACTGCAATCATATGAACTGAATAGATGCTAAAAAGCCAACATCCCAAACCAGAAATATTTCTTTAGAACTTGGATTGAAGCTTCACAGACTTCCTTGTTAAGAATACATGCACTGAATGAAAATCTTAACACAAATTTTAAAATATTTTACTTCCCCTTTCTGACTGTACATAAATGTAGGTATTCCGGCGCCCTCCCCACTGCGTGTGTCTCTTCCTCATAGCCAGTTTGTTGGAAGTTGTTCGTTATCTCCCAAGTAATTTCTCCTTGTTTATGTATCGACCCTGCCGTGATAACCACTACAGCCCTTAAGAACCATACACACCTTCACCTCCCTGACTCTTTACCAGCTTCATGATGGGAGCACAGAACAGGAAGCACCAGAAAGGGGCTGCAAAGGTCACCCTCCTCGTGGCACCCCACACCCACGTTATGCATGTTTACTGTTACTCTTCCTCCCCTCCCGAGGGGGCTTAAGGGGGTCAGGGGAGAACAATGAATTTGACTGTCAAGCCTTTATTAGGCTACACAGTAATGAACTGTGCCATTAAAATCTGCAAATGTCTTCTCATATGTGTTTCTAATAATCCAGGGACGATCTATTAGTGAGTGAGTGGCAACTCATATATAACAAACACAAGGGACGTAATCATATATATGAACAAAATTAAAAAGCTAAACAATATTTTTACATTTTTTATAAAACTGCTAAAAATTACGGGGGAAAGGTCATCAAGGAACATGTATTAAGGACCCATGGATGAAGCCAAAAGCGGGAAGGATTGAGGACAGGAGGCAGGGGGTTGGTGGGGCGGGGGAGAGTGGGGCAGGAAATGGGAGACAACTGTACTTGAACAACGATAAAATTTTTTAAAAGATGAAAAATATGTTTAAATTGATATAAACTGACTTAGATGAACTATAAAGATTATGCTACATGATAACTAAATAAAACCATCTAACTAGGGGTTAGAAGCAATATTTCAGTATCCGGGGTCATTTGCTTTTTTTATTGGCCACCCAGTTCTTCCTTTCTAGCCACTGAGCACATAACAATGTAGCTAATGTTGGAAAAGAAAATGCTCCCTTCATATCCCAGTCAGCTACTCTGATTCACATGAAAGCAGAGATTCACTCACGCACAGCTGTGGTCGACATGATTCCAATTTCAACATTAACCTATGATGCTTTAACAACCCGGCAGGGAAGTTTCTGAGAAGGGATACAAGCAATGCCTGTCTGCGATCAGCCTGCCTGGCACTGCACACAGCACGGCTCGAAACCCCATCTCTCCTGGAGACACTCAAAGGTTATGTAATCAGGAAATGCACCGTGGGCAGCTCGCCCAGCCCGCTCTACACCTGCGCCTGTGACTCACTTTCTTGGCAACTGTATCAGATCGGGATGGAAAGAAAGCAATGTCTCTCCATAAAAAAATAAAATAAAATAAAAAATAAAAAATAAATCTCTTACAGTCATAAAATTCTGGGAGCTGAATTTTTTGTTTAGCTCTCAAAACCATATGAGGGTTAACAAGATCATCCAGAAAAAAAGATGTAGGATGGATACCATGGACACTGGAGGAAGAACTGAATCGGAAACTAGAATGGAGAAATAAAATACCTCCACCCAAATAAAAAGAAAAGAAAGACACAAAAATGTTTTGATGTTTGCCTCTTCAAGGAAACCTCAGGTGCTTTACTTTATTTTTATTTTGAAGATCTAATCGACGTTATGAAGCGATCCATGAATCGGCAGCATCCCATCTAGCCACAGGAAGGGTGCTCTTCAGATGCTTCATTAAGCAGAGCCAGTGTCCTGTACACAGCACTATGTTGCACCAAACGGGAGACGGCTCAAATTAAAACAAGACATCTCTCCCTGCACTTTATATTCTTTCCGACCCTGAGATATTTGTCACGCAAGACTCAGCATTTCCACTTAATAGTTTTCCAAGTCATTTTGAAAGTGTATGTTAATGAGCATATTCTTTGATGGAAGTGAGTCCTAGTCTCCTCTCAAACGTATCATAATTCATTCCAGGCTTAGTTTTCCCACATTTTATTCACCCTTATAGACTCTGGAGGGTGTTAATGTTTTCTTACTGAATCATAAAGCCTAGATAGACCTGCCTAAGACAGGAGAACTGTGGGTTTATTGAATGTATTCTTGTTTTCAACAATGTCAAAAGCAAACACCACCAATAAAATATTTTTCACAGCTGTCTGTCCTATTTGGATTTCTCTTTGTGCCAAAGTTAAACGGGGACAGCTACGGGGTTCCACCCCAGTGATCGTGCTGTAGAGGCACCAGGCAGTGTCCTCGCTGGGCCAAAGGTGAGCACTGTCTCTGGGAAAGTATCTTTTCCATAAGTAGGGGCCATCTGATGAGCTGCAGCTTGACACTCATCTGTGTTCCAATGAAAACAAGAACAATTTCTGTGTAGACTTAAAAGGCAGAGTCAAGAATAATACCAAATGTTGAGGCACATGTGTTGATTTGTTATGTTACATTTCAGCTGTTAGTTATGCTAATGGAACAGTTTCACATACTTCGTTTTGATGTAGTTATTTTAAAAATCATGTGGATATATCTTTCTATAACTGCCTGGTAACACTGATTGCATGATGTTCTGCTGTCACCACCAGGCCAGAACTGGAAGTAAGAGAGAGAAATGTGAAGCTTCAACTCCGAACTGTATGACTTCAAATGAGCCCCTCAGCATGGGAGAGACAAGATGTGTCAAAATCTATACACTGTGAGACCCGAAAACAAGTTTATGAGGCATTGAACAGAGTATATCACCATGTCAATTAAAACTGGGGACATTTAAAAAGCGGGTTTACAATATAACTTATTAAAGTATTCCAGAGATGAGGAGAAAATATTCACACTTCGGCATTTGGTGTCACTACCAAGTCTATTTTTCTTAGAATCCACTGCAACGGTAAAAGAAGGAATTCAAATCATGTAACTAGTAAGGCCGCACAAATTTATGTATCTTTCACATTCTCCTAGCAACTGCCAAGGCGCCCACCAACAGTATAGGGAATATAAAGTTGTCCTCTGTTGCTATTTTCTTTACTTATTGGAGGGGAGGCATTAGGGTTCTGCTTGAAGGACTGACAGGGTGGTGTCAACAAAAATCTAGCTGGCCTACTTGGAAAAAGACACATCCCATAAAAGACACATCCATTGCTCCTTCTTACAGTTCATAGGGAACAAACTGTGCAGGACCTGGAGGTTCTGGAGCAGAGGTGATGTGCCTGCTTTGGCAGGTGCAAGCAAGGGTCTGCAAGCAGTCTCCCAAGCGTGGGAAGATGGAGGGTCAGTTGTCTCCAGCTAGAACACTGAAGAAACTTAAAACGGAGAGGATCAGAGTGACATTATCTTTCCTTCCCCATCCTAAGCAAGGGTGTGCTGGACCCCGCATGCACAGCCCACAGGAGCCAATTCATCACAGACAACAGAGTGGTGACTACGTGAGGGCAGGCAGGCAGGTGGAAGGGGAAGAGGGTACAGGGGGGCAACTGGTGATGGAAAAGGTACAACAAAAATAAATAAATAAGTTTAAGAGCCAATTTATGAATTTTCAGGAAGTGTATGAAGAGGTCGTTAAACTCGGTCATTATCAAACATTAAATCACCTAAATTTACTGTTAAGTAAATATTAAAAACAAAGATCATGAATACTCAAATGTATTAGTTGTTAATGATTGTGCCATCTTACCATCACCCATGCCTTTGAGATTATTAACTCTGCTGTGTCTGTATGGTGGGAATGCTACATGATGTCGGCCATGGCACATCTCTCCCCGGCTCTGTTCAGTGGCCTCATGCTGGCAGCCGGGAGTCATCCATGGTGAGGGCATCCCACCCAGAGACCAGCAAATGCTACAAACCAGGGCTGTCCTATTTTCCCCGGGAGGGCTGGTTATCATAACACTGCTAACTATGAGGCAAATGTACTCCTCCTCTCCTATCATGACTGGTGAAAGACAGACAAATGAAGTAGGAAAAAGGTAAGTGACACCAACTGATTCACGTATTCTCGGCAGGCAAAGCCACATAACAGAATGGACCAATTCATACCAGAGTATGCCAATTTGAACACAGTATACTTAAATGCTGTTTAAGTGACATCCATTTTCTAAAAAAATATGGATACAGTAAAGTTCCTTTCATGTAGTTAAGAATAAACCTGAACTTATGGAGGGCGCAAACAAGCTTTTCTTTGAAATTGTTTACATTTTGGATAGTCTTTATTTAGAAAAGAGAAAAACTAAGCTTCAAATGTTAAACTGAACTTCAGCTGGATTAGTAAATCAGAAGGGGGAAGAGTCTAGTGGGGAAAGACTTGTTAACTTGTCCTCATGAGAGAGTACAAGGAACAGCTACGAAGAAGAGGCATGGAAAGCATCGTGACAAACAAAATTGCTACTGCTGGATCTCGAGGCAGTGTCTGGGCCCCGAGACCAAAACCACTTTGCAGATAGTCATCAGCAAAAAAGAGCAGATGCCCACCTCACTGTGGTAACAATAGCAAAATAGCATATTGCTGCACTTCAGGGCAAACAGCAAGTATGTCGGGTCCTTTCAATGGGGCTCAATCATTCTATCCTTGGAATTTACAGGAAACGAAGAGAAGAAACTTCACCAAAAAGCTAAGGGTCCCCAAAGGAATTTATAAAAGGAATATAAATGCCCTGATACAAAACACTTTCAGAAATCATAAAATATTTACCTCGGCAAAAAGAGGAGCCTACTTTCACAGCCATTCATGGCTCTAGCAAGCATAGAACACTATTATCTGAGTTCATATGAGGCAGAAAAAGAAAACAACAAGTGAGTTTAAGTAATCCAATATTTTTTTTTCTGAAAGAGGAGGAAAAAATGATGATTTTTAATGACCTCTCATATCCCAGTAGGAGCTCAAAAACATTACTGAGGAGCTTTGCTGAGAGGGAATAAATTACAGATGGAGCTTTCCGCAAGTGGATTTTCGTATGAGGGACCTTGGCGCTCTTCAATCAGGAATGTTAACGCCGGGATCTAGAGATTGCAACATCGACACTGAGACTTGAACTACTGCAGAGACGACACAAGATGGAGTGGCACAGAGAAGATAACGTGATGACAATCAAATTGAGAGTCTCCGGCAATTACTCAGACTCTCCCAAGGAGAGCTCAGTGCGAAAGAGAGCCGAAGAAGATGCCAATAGGATAAAAGAATAAAACAGACTTGAATCATTTTGGACAGGATGAAAAATCAGAAGGGAAAACAGAATGTGTTAAGTAAAGCCAAAACCAAACCACAAACGCAGGGACAAAATTGACCGAGCTTAAGACTAACTTGTGCCATTGCTTAAAATATTTTAAGCAAAATTGATTAGTATATGATGGAATAAAATAAACAATTTCACAAAAAAGATTTATTACTAAGCAGTTTAAGTAACCCTAAGGAACAAATACACATTTTGTTTTGATAGTTTTATTCCTTAAAAGAAAAAAAAAGAACTTTAACTCATTAAAGCAAAATATGTATTTAAATTTGTGGAATTATTTAACCTTTAATAAAAATAAATTCTTGAAAATTAGTGAACAAAGGATAATTCAGTGAGAAAATCATGACTATATTAAAATTTTTGGCTTAAAAAAATGTCAAAACAGAAGCTAATCTATTCTAACAAAGCACGAGAGACTGATACAGGAAACCAGGGCATTGAGGGACCACTTTACAACGAGAAAACCAACCGTCAGGTTGGATGTTTCTGTTCAGCAGCACACCGCCTTGGAAAGCAAGCTTAAATGGAGCAGGCTGTTTAGAGTCAGAGTAAGGGAAGTTAGCGCTGATCTCTGTGAATGGTCTTGCCATCAGGCTCTATCAGGCTGACCAGGTGCTCACAGCGCAGGCAGCTTGGTCAGGATGGTGCTTCATGTGTATTGCCAAGGTCTGTCGGCTGAGACACTTCTCTTTCTGGAATACGGCTGCTGGCCAGTGCCCCCTCTTGACTGGAACATAGTTTCAGTGGATGTACTGGTAACTTCATTACAATCCTTTCAGGCCTGTGAAGCCATTCTGTCTCTTGACAACTGCTTAGATCTGCTCTGAACTATTATACATTGATTTCATAGTGTCAGATCCTTGGTTGAGGTGGGAGCAGACTGGGAGATTTCACTGTTGCTCCAGTGAAATTTGTTAAGAGCTCTGGATAAAGGGTAAACTTGACTATAAACACAATGTGTGTGGAAAGACCCAATGTTGATCATTGCTGAAGCTGGGTGATGATATATGGGGGTTCGTTAAAGTATTTTATTTTTAAAATTGTTAAATAAAAACACCTGGATGGCAGTCTTATATAAATAATCAATTATTATCTATAAGTAGCCTTACAAGATGTTGCTAAGAATACAAACATACAACATAAACCACCAGACTATCTTCATGGAACTTACAGTCCAGTGGGAGAATATCTTAAGGGTGAAATTTGATATTTAATTTTCATAAAGATATTTTAAGATATTAAATGGAAGATTAAATGAGCTGATAAACAGATATTCCTTTTTCTAGAGACAATTAAGAAGAAAGCAATGACTTAGAAGATAAGCGTATAGAGGCTGGAGTCAGAATACTTGGTTCTGACTCCAAGCTCACTAACTGCTAAATGGTTGGCCTTGGGAAAGTATTCAACTTCTCTAAGTCTCAATTTCCTAAACTATAATATGGGGATAATACCAACACCTACCTCTTAGGATTGTCAAGAATTAAAACAATTATTCATGTCAAGTGGTTACCACAGAACCTAACAGATAGTAAACATTAAGTAAATGTCAGATATAATAATAATTATGGTGTAGAGAAGTTCAGCACTTGGCTTTTCTGGAAGCGAGAGGATTTTGGTCTATAATCCTACAGTACTCAAAATCTTAAGACTGATTATGGGTATAAACACCAGGAAAAGGGGGAATGAATGAATAATTGCAAGCCAGAAAGCTGGCTGCTATGCGTGTTCTTCCTGAATCCACTTCACTAGCGAGCACAGCAAAAGGGGACTGCAAGACGAGAACTCTGTTGATTCTGTGCTCAGTGATTCATAGTGCTGGGGATTCCAAGCCTGACTGCTACTTGTGACACCATCTCTCTGGTAACAAAAACAAATAATTTAACAAAGCCTGAATAATAATTGCCCGGCAGTCAAAAAACAACCCAATTATAAAGACACTGACATTTACCATAAAGCTATAAAGAGGTATGTGATTTTCCATATCTAATCACCACCACCCTAACCTTGCCCCTCACCCAGGCCCACTTTTCTTTTAGAAAACTCAGCTGGTTTCTTAATGCTGCTGCGGTAAAAAGGAATAATGACCTCTGTCAGAGCACCTGAAAACACACCACGAGCCTCGAGAAGGAGCACTTAGCTCATAGCACTTCAGTGAAAATGTCAGGACCACCCTGAAGTATTTAAGACCTGTAGATGCCAAGTAAAGAGAGGAGCTGAACAATTAAGGTAATGGGTGACAGCAAGCCAAGAAAAAACTAAGCTGAGTATCAGAAAAATCTTCTACACTGCCATAATCTTACGCCAAAAGTTTTTTCAAAGAAATGTGTGGTACCATCCAAGGTTTTGGTCACCTAAAATTAACTCAGACTTCATCGGAAAACATTGTCAGCACAATGCAAATTTTATGGGGAAAGAACTAAACGGCTTCTTCTTTCTCAATATTTCTAGGTTTCCCTGGAAAAATAAGCACAAAAAGAGTACATTCTCTTTTTTTAGATTTTATTTATTTATTTTTTGAGAGAGAGAAAGGGAGGGTGAAAGAGAGGGAGAGAAACAACAATGTGCGGTTGCCTCTCATATGCCCCCTTACTGGGGACCCAGGCACATGCCCTGGCTGGGAATCGAACCATGGAACCAGCTACCCTTTGGTTCCCAGGCCAGCACTCAGTCCACTGAGCCATACCAACCAGGGCTAAAGAACACGTTTTTGAAACTTGATAGCACTTGGGTGGCAGCCGCTATATGTGCTCTGTTGACCAAAGTGTTCCCAGCAGGAATTAGAACCTCGTATATACTACATATATACGTTTGATAAATGTTTGTGGAGCTATCAGTAAAATTCTTCAGGCTAGGGAAAATGTGCTTGTAATTGCTGGTCTAACTGCCATCCACTTTATATTGATTTCCTCACTCTACAGTAACAAACAGGAGCAGGAACAAAGGGACCAAATCCATGGACACACTTGTGGATCCCTCTGGGAGGGCTACATTGCACAGACTGGTATGAACTTCATCTGGGTCCACACTGTCTCGGATCACCTAATGGGAAACTGGAGTGATTTGAGGCAAGAGAGTATGAGAAGGATGGCAGTAAATAATTGCTGAATGAACGCATGAATGAATTCTGCACTGCTATTACATTGCAACTATGGCTTCCTAAAAACACCAGTGCATGGGATAGGCCTGATGACATGTGCTGACTTAGCTTTGGTGTTTCCTTTCTCTCTTATGAAATTTTTCAAACATAAATGTAAACTAGTGACAGCATTATAGACCTTGTGTAGATGGAGGTAGACATTTAAACTGACTTATCTGCCATGGGACCCATCAAGCGATTTCTTTGCAGGGCTGCATCTCTGAGTAAATAGAAGCAGTAAGTCTCTCTTGAGAGCATCAGGCTGGAATATTCCCAAGGTGTCAAATTACTGGGTGGAGATATCAGGAGTGGCATATCCAGATGTCAAGATTTCATGTAGTTATGATTAAATATACTGAAAGATCTGAGATTTAGTCTACAGTTGTTGATGTGAATAACACAGGATAGTATAATTTTTGGTTTGAAGAGTCGTCACTCAAAAGAGAGAATTGTTTTGCATTGTTTCATAGGGCAGGATTAGATGGAAAGATAAGAGCTTTGGGCCCTGGCCAGGCAGGTTGATTGGTTAGCGTGTCATCCTGACATGCCAAGATAGTGGGGTTCGACCCTCAGTCAGGGCACATGCTAGAATCAACCAATGAATGCAGAAAAAATAAGTGGAACAACAAATCAATGTTTCTTTCTCTGTCTCTCTCTCAAATCAATAATAATACAAAAAATAAAAGCTTTTGGCTCAAAATTGAGAAAAAATAGTTCTCTCCTTCTAATAGGTACTTGAAAAGAAGCTGATGATTATTTAAAAAAATAACAACCACTTGTTTTGAGCTGGTAAATAAAGAACTTATGTAGAATACAGAATTCCATTTTCAGCAATATGATCAATACGAGCATAAAACAGATATTTTCAGACAAACAAAACCTGAGAGATTTTACCACTAGTAAATCCTAGTAAAAACTCACTAAAAGATGTTCTTTGTAAATTAAACCCCCCCAAAAGGAATATGATGCAAAAAGCAATGGTAAGCAAGAAATTTGTGTGTGAATAAATCTACACATTATAAAAAATAATGACTACATGATGAATAAAAGAAAAATTTTAATGCCATACAAAAATAATATGTAAAGTGTGCAAGGCGTGGTAGAATTAAAGTGTTCTAAGATCCTTCACTTGTTTGAGAGACGATCAATATAAGCATTAATTGTGTACTTTGTCAATTTCAGTATGCATGTTAAAATTGTAAGGGTGAAAACAGAAATAGAAGGAAATAAAATATAAAATGTTATTACTACCCACACCTTACAAAACATGAAACTGAGGCTCATTGAAGTGACTGACATGACCAAGTTCACCCAGCCAATGACTAGCATGATGTGACAATGTGTTTCAATTGCAAGTTCTATGATTTTTTTCCTTCTATGTTATATAGCCTCTGATTTAGATGATACATGAAAATAACGTGTTAACCTAATGTTCAAGCCAATAAGGCGAAAACCTCATGCTGCTGCAAGAATATCTTTATATTAACAGAACCTTGTGGTAAAAGTGCTGTGACTTTACCTAGCAATTCTCTTATCTCATATCCACTTCACTCTCACCTGCCCCAACTCATTCATTCCTACATTCTCCACATTATGTTTCTCCAAGGCTCTATTTTTTTAAATTTTATTTTTAATTTTGATTTTAGAAAGAGGGGAAGAGAGGAAGAGAAACATCAATGGGAGAGAGAAACATCGATTGGCTGCCTTCCCTACATGCTATGACTGGGGACTGAACCTGAAACCCAGGCGTGTGCCCTGCCCAGGAATCAAACCAGTGAACTTCCAGTTTGCGGGATGATGCCCAAACAGCTGAGCCACACTGGTCGGGAGTTTCTGTTTTGTTTGTTAAAAGAGGAGAAGGGGAAGCGAAAGAGAGGCAGCTAGGCTCTAACTTTTTACTGTTTTTCCCCTCTTCCTCCTTCCCATTAAAAACAAACTTTGTACATGTTTGTATTTGTATGTACACATGTGTGTAAAGATGTTTAATATTTATGAATCATTCATTTTTTCTAATTTTTCAAAATCCCAATATATATGCTGTGGAGAGTGGTGAATTCTAAATGCATAGTTTTTATTGAGACACAGTTTGTCTGGAAGATTTCTACAGAGATGGAAGTGCTTCACTCTATTGCAGTGCTCTACCACTGAAGTGAGTATGTAATGTCAAAAACCAGTAGTGCCACCTGGGACGCAACTGAGGCACCAAACCTTAGCAGCGATAGGTGGTCCCCTGGCAAGTTGTTGCTAGAGTCAAAGACTGTATCTCTGCTTTGTAGTAGTGATTCTCTTCTTGCCAAAACTATTTCAATTGGTCTCTACCTACACTATGCTATTGAAGCCATGCAGGAAATTCTTTAGGGTGTGCCCAAGACTGTAGTGCAAACTCCTAGACCACAGTGAGTCATGCTAAATCATTGTCACTGACCTCCCCCTCAATCTAGTTTGCCTGGAGATATTTCTCTAATACTTCTTGAGGTAATAAATCTTCATTGTATGCAATCTGCCTACTAGCATATGTAAAAGCATGTAAGCCTTTGGAATGAACTCTGGGTCTCCTATCATACAACTTGTCAGATGTATAAAAACAATATAAAATCAAGTTCATAGCAACTTTAACACAGGGCCAGCTGATTATATTCTGCCATTGTCATTAGCAATCCAAAGATCTATATTCTAAATGTACTGTTGAAGAAAACCATACAACATTTTCATTATAAAGAAATGAATGGTATTTCACACTGAGAAATGAATCTGCAGGATTGTGGCATTAGGCAATTCTTATATCTGGAGGCAAAGAAATCTTGAATAATTAAAACCTAAACCAATTTAAATAATTGTTCCACTAACCAAAAATAAAGTAACCAAGTAAGAAAGCAAACAAGAAAATATCACATGATTTTTTCCTTTTATTTCTCCCTGTTCACCAAATGTAAATTGCTCCATTGCTAACTCCACCTACCTGCTTTGACTCTCCAAAAGATAACCTAGAAAAGAAGAAAATGTTTATGGGCCTCAATAATCCCAAAACAGAACAATCCATTTCCGAATGACTAAAACTCGACTGTATTCTGTTTCACAATTATTCATAGCTCATTGAATAATATCATTACTAAGAATGAATAAGTTTACCAAGCTCCAACACAATTTCCTCTCTGACAAGGGCATGGAAATATGCTGATTACAACAACAAAAAACCCACTTAACTGAGCCACTGAAGACTTTTGGAGGAGTGAGCTTTGTAGCAGTGAAAACATAATAAAAATAACGGATGGTACTTTAGCAGACAGGGCCAATAGGTTAAGGAGAGAAGGATAAATAGAAAATTATAGGTAAAGGATTAACAAGCAAAAGAGCTTACTGTGTGGTCTCAGAAAATGGTCCTGGCAAATCAGAGATTTGATTATTTCATGGAGCCAGATCTAGGCTCTGGGGAGACAAAGCCCTTATTCCCACAGTGAGGAGTACAAGGCCTGTCAGCTGGTTTACAAGGCATAGCTATTAACACCAGGTCAGGGTGGTGGAAGTAACAACACACACCCAGCAGCACTCGTGGATGTCCTAAATAAGATTATAATAAATCTTATAGGTAATAAATAATATGCCAAAGCTAATCTCCTCGGCATTGTTCCAAGAGAGTTCCTCTGGAATGGGGTTATTTCAGATTTTAACTTAAGTATTTAACAGATCCAGATACAGATGTGATTAGCAGTTTTCTAGGCTTGGAGCCCACTGTCCATAAAAGATCAGAAGAGCCTAAGAATAAAAGATAAGTTGGCTCGAGTCATAATTCTATTCCCTTTTCTCCATCCAAAAAAAAATCTTGATTATTTTTTTCCTTCCAGCCAAGATGGAGGCATAGGTAGACACACTGTGCCTCTTCGCACAACCAAAATTAAGGACAACAAAAATTTAAAAACAAAAAAACAACCAGATCTGAAAATTCAACTGCATGGAAGTCCGACAACCATTTATCTAGACCGGTAAGAGAGGCAGAGTCAGCGTCCAGAGGAGACGGGTGGTGGAGAGGGGTCCCAGCAGGAAAAAGCAGTGGTTGGCAGTCCTGGGTGTAGGGAGGCAACAGGCAGACCCAGTGAAGCATGCAAAGCCACTGGCTGACTGTGGACACACATTTGCATTCAGAAAAACCAGGTGATAACGGGGAGCGAGACAGACCTCGCAACCCAGGGCCCCAGCGCCTTGAAATAAAGCCTAAAAACACTGACTGAAAACACCTCTGGGGGTTGAGGTGCCCGGAGAGACTCCCAGTCTCACAGGAGAGTTCACTGGAGAGAGCCACAGGGTCCTAGAACGTCCACAAGCCCACCAACCCAGGAACCAGCACCAGAAGAGCCCAATTTGCTTGTTGGGAAGTGGCAGAGGGAACTGAAATAGGAGAGGGGAGCAACCGCCATTGTTCCCTCTCAGACCCCGCCCCCACATACAGCATTATAACCCAGTGACTGGGTTGCCCCGCCCTGTGAACACCTAAGGCTCCTCCCCTCATACATAACAGGCAAGACCAGACCAAAAAAAAAGGCCCAAATGGAAGAACAGCTCAAAGCTCCACAGCAAATACAACTAAGTGACCAAGAGATAGCCAACCTATCAGATGCACAGTTCAAAGCACTGGTGATCAGGATGCTCACAGAATTGGTTGAATTTGGTCACAAATTAGATGAAAAAATAAAGGCTATGCTAAATGAAATAAAGGAAAATGTTCCCACCAACAGTGATGGGAAGG
>CM052544.1:99377625-99418752 GCA_028533065.1 Trachops cirrhosus
TCCAACATCCGAATTATAGGGGTACCAGAAGGAGAAGAGGAAGAGCAACCAGTGGAAAACTTATTTGAACAACAAATAAAGGAGAACCTCCCCAATCTGGTAAAAGAAATAGACTTCCAGGAAGTCCAGGAAGCTCAGAGAGTCCCAAAGAAGTTGGACCCAAGGAGGAACACACCAAGGCACATCATAATTACATTAGCCAAGATTAAAATGAAGGAGAGAATTTTAGAAGTAGCAAGTGATAAGGGGACAGTCACCTGCAAGCTGTCACCTGTCAGCTGATTTCTCAAAAGAGACCTTGCAGGCAAGAAGGGGCTGGAAAGAAGTATTCCAAGTCATGAAAGGCAAGGACCTACATCCAAGATTGCTCAATCCAGCAAAGCTTTCATTTAGAAAGGAAGGGCAGATATAGTGCTTCTCAGATAGGTCAAGTTAAAGGAGTTCATCATCACCAAGCCCTTATTATATGAAATGTTAAAGGGACTTAGCTAAGAAAAAGAAGATAAAAAACATACATAGTAAAATGACAGCAAACTCACAATTATTAACAACCACACCTAAAACAAAAACAAAACAAACTAAGCAAACAACTAGAACAGGAACGGAACCACAGAAATGGAGGTCACATGGAGGGTTATCAACAGGGGAGTGGGAGGAGGAGAGAGCAGGGAAAGGTACAGGTAATAAGTAGCATAGATGGTAGGTAGAAAATAGACAGGGGGAGGGCAAGAATAGTAGGGGAAACGTAGAAGCTAAAGAACTTATGACACATGAGCATGAACTAAAGGGGGGAATGGGGGTGGGAGGGAGTGTGCAGGGTGGAGGGGAGTGAAGGAGGGAAATGGGACAACTGTAATAGCATAATCAATAAAATACATTTAAAAAAATTTTTAAAAATCTCATGACTCTCTCTGTTTTCCTTCTCTATTTTGTTTTGGGGAAGTCTTGAGATAGTCTTTTCACTGCCCGCCAGCCCCCCGCGAGTGTCTCTCTCACATGGTGTGTACCACAGAAGCCTCGGCAGCCACAGGGGACCCGCACCACATGGACCAGTCAGCGCTCTTTCCTGCGTGTTAGGTCAACGGCACCTGCAGCCAGCAGCTGGTTTCTCCAGGAAGCTTGGAGAACAGCTTTGGCCAATGCCTCTGCTCCCAATCACTTCAATGATTCAGCACAAATCTTCTCTCAGGGTTCTCTTGTAAGTCATACATGACCAAACCAAAAAGTCATAAATTAAAAAACCAAAGGTATGTCCTTTATCGGAGCAAGTTATTGGCAGCAAAGAAAAAATAAAGCAAACCACATAAAATAGATAAAACTGAGAATCAGCAAATCAGATTAGAAAACAATGTGCTGCTGGCATTTAAATAAAGTGACCAATATGCTGCATTTAAATAAAGTAATTCCATGGCAAAACCTGCTGCCTTTCTGTGCACTCCCAGATTTCTCTGGTTTGGGGCTGGACACGACTTTCATCTCTGTGCACTGAGAGGCTCCAAGCGGTCAACACCGCCTACGACGTACCTGGGCTTGCTTGCACACTTTCACAGGGTGAAGCGTGTCTTGGTAGAAAAGCTGATGATAAGCCTGGAGGTCAAACCAGAAGTAAACACTGTTCTGCCACAACTGCAGAAGGAATGATGGAAAACGTACATGGATTATCGCCACCCAATTATGAAAACTCTACAAAGCTCTAATTTCAAACAAAAATAACTGTTTAACTCCTTGGGGTTATCATAAACCAGGTTCAATTTAAGACGGTTTTATCTTCTATCACAAACTGGCAACAAGTACAATAAATATTGGTATTGTCGCTGGAACATGATATTTTTGCATGTGTGCTTCTCACCTAATTGGTCATTAAAATAGTAAGTGTTGTACTTAACAGTTAAAGAGTAATCATGCATTTCTGGCAGGAACCCAAAATCTAAAGGTATTTTGGTATATATGGACAAATGTACATCATAACAGAACCAAACACTACTCTTCATTTGAACCAATGAAATACTTTTCATTTGAGGCAAAGTGAAGACTTTGTGTATTAAAAAAATAAAAACAACTTTGCCACTACCCATTGTAATGTGTAATTGTTATAGTGATTAAAATCAAATTAAAGGATTGCTAGAAATCCACTCTGAATATAATATTACATTGAAACAGTTATGTGAAAATAAATTATTGTTAACAGTGCAAGTCAATTTTTGCCTATCTGTATTTTACTTTTCTTTTTAATTTTAGGAGGATAGTGAAACAAAGAAAATTACCACTGAGATGTTTAAAATGCTACTAAATATTTAGTATGAAATTTGTTGCCAGAGATTGGAATTTTAACATCAAATACAATTATTTGAGCATTGAATTATTTGAACCTCTCTTATTTTAAAATAAAGTTAAATTTTCTACCTTGTTCCCTGAATGCTCACAGAATTTAGTAAAGAAGAATCCAGATCTATTTTCTACATACAAAGACTGCAACAAATTTTCCATGTCAAATCCTCCCAGGGCACCATCTGCCGTGGTTTTAACCTAGATAACAAAACAGAAGACTATTATCTGCCCAAAACACTGTCGTTTTTTTGATGGCGCTGTACAACAGGGTTTCATCAGTTCTGCCTGGCCGTCATCTCCCCGTGGATCATTTTATTTTTGTACCATGTATGTGATTGATGCAGCGTGTCTGCATCTGACTGTCATATAAGGTTCATTTCTGGAGCCAAGGACAGCAGCAGAGTCGGTTCTATTTTAAACCAATCTGATCTCAGACATAATGTCAAAATGACTTCCCAACCTCAACTATTTTCTTGTTTCAGGCACAGTGATACCACTTTAGGAAAGTCTTCCAAATCGCTGTTGGTGGTCTCTTTCCAACATGTTTACTGTTACTTTAGCCTTGAGGTGCTGCTAAAATAGCTACAAGAGAGTTATAAAAAGAGCTATCTTCAAGGCCTCTCAATGCTGCTCGTGAATAGTCTTGTGGGGGGTGGGAGGGTGTCCCTCTTTGGACATCTCACCCCGTACAGGTCATAGCCTTCAAAGTGTAAATGACAGTACAAGTTCTCATAAAACTTTGCTATTTATGGGCTTCTCTGTTGGTGATGCTGGCAACCCTCATACCATTCTTGAAACACAGAAAGCTGGCTATCTCTCCAAGCACAGAGTTACTCTAGAGTTCAAATTTCTACATTCCTATTAACTCTTTGCTATTTGTTGTGTGGAACTCAGACTTCTTAATCTTAAGATAACTGTGGCATAAACAATTTTGGGTTTAAATAAGTTTCTTGCTCTTTGTTGCAGTATCTCTCTGTCTCTCTCTTCATGGCCCTGCCCTACTAAACAAATTCTGAGGTGAGAATGTTATGTTTTTATGATGTCTAATAATTGACATTCTAAAACTAAATTATCATTACTTTGGTAGCAAAAAATCCTAATTAGAAGAAAAAGGGAACTGTTTGCTTAGAATAAAATAGTTACACAAAATTATATCTAAGTGTTCAGACTATATCAGGACTACCAAGGTTACTACCTAAAGTATAATCCTTAAAGAATGTAAAATTGTTATATAGAATTGGTATGCGAAATCCACAATTTCAAGGTAGCCACACTATGAAAATACATCATAAAATGCTTCATAAAAATTCTAAGCTTCTAAAACATAATATCAATATTATTTTTTATCAAGTGTTACAAGCGCAATAAAAACCCTAGAGTGTGTTATTTTGTTTTCGATGTGTCCTCATACTAAAATCAGAACACAGCTGTTTTTCAAGACAGTATTCAATGGAATATATAGCAACGTGGTTCTACAGAAGTAAACGCAGGAGAAATTTTTGTGTAAAAATCCTTTTGCAAAGAAAAAATAAAATGTGTTGTTTAATAAAGAAAAAATATTATGGTAAATCAGTAATAATTCTTTAAAATCAAGGCACACTGATCAGTGAAATAAGGAATCAGATTAATCAGTCCTCAAAATACTTACCACAGGTTCTTCTGTATAAGTATATTTTCTATCCAGCTGGGGCTTCAGACATTCAGAAATGTCAGTAAAAGATGTTAAACAAATAACTTCATTGCTGTCTCTCCTGTGTCGTGACCTAAATTATAGGGATGAGAACTAACTGGTCAACAAACATTTTGAACGCCTTTGGTATACATGGCACCACATTAGTGAAAGATAAAATCATATGATCATCTCAATAGGTACAGAAAAAGATTTGACAAAATTTAACTCCCATTCATGAGTAAAAGTCTCAACAAAGTGGGTTTAAAAGGAATGTACTTTATCATAATAGAAGCCATAAGTGACAAGTCCACAGCTAATATCATACCCATCAGTGAAAAGATGAAAGCTTTTCTTCTAAGATCAGGAACCAGACAAGGATGTCCACTCTCATCATTCTTATTCAATACTAGTACTGGATGTCTTAGCTAGAGTGATTAAGCCAGACAAAAAAAAAATAAAAGGCAACCAAATCAAAAAGAAAGAGGCAAAACTGTCACTATTTGCAGATGACATAATATTATATATAGAAAACCCTAGCGATTCCATCAAAAATCTTTTAGAACTAATCATTAAGTTCAGTAAAGTTGCAGGATACAAAGTCAATATACAAAAACCAGTTGCATTTCTATACACTAATAATGAACTATATCAGAAAGAGCAAGTAAGAAAAACAATTTCGTTTATAGTTGTACCAAAAAGAATAAGATGCCTAGAAATAAACTTAACCAAGGAGGTGAAAAACTTGTACAATATAAACTGTAAAATATTGCTAAAATAAATGAAAGAAGACTTAACTAAATGAAAACACATCTCACGTTCATGCACCGGACAACTTAATTTTGTCTAGATGTCAACACCATGAAAGGCAATCTACAGAATCAACACAACTCCAATCAAAATCCCAATGACATTTTTGCAGAAACAGAAAAACCTATCCTAAAATTCATATAGAATTTCAATGGGCCTCAAACAGCCAAAACAATCTTAAGATCATGAAACAAAGCTGGATGGTTAACACTTCTTTATTTCAAAACTTACTTCAACACTACAGTAATCAAAACGTTGCGGTGTTTATGTAAAGACAGACATGTAGACAATGGAACAACTTAGAGAGCCCAGAAATAAACCCCTGACTGTAAGGTCAAATGATTTTTGACAAGGATGTCAAGGCCATTCGATGGGGAAATGACAGTCTTTTCAACAAATGATTCTGGGAAATATGTATATCCAAATATGAAAGAATGAAGTTGGGCCCTTATCTAACACCAGATACAAATATTAATTCAAAATGGATTAAATACTTATATTTAAGAGCCCATGCTATCAAACTCTAGGAAGAAAACAGGACAAACACTTCATAACACTAAATTTGGCAATGGTTTCTTAGATATGGTATCAAAGACACAGGCAAAAAAAATAGACAAATTAGACTTCATAAAAGTTTAAAAATTTTGTTCACCAAAAGACACTAAGAGTAAAAATGTGGCCTGTGTAATGGGAGAGAACCCACAGAGAACGCCTACAACTCAAAAGCAAGAAAACAAACATTCTGATTCAACAATGAGCAAGACTTGAATAGACATTTCTCCAAGAACATACACAAATGATCAATAAGCACATGAAAAGAGGCTCAACATTACTAATCATTAAAAAGATGCAAATCAAAACTACAGTGAAATACTACCTCACATAATTAGGATGACTAGTATTTTTTAAAAATCAGGAAATAACAACTGTTAGGAAGATATGGAGGAATTAGAACTTTTTTACACTCTTGGTAGCAATATTAAACAGTAGAGCCACTATGGAAACAGTATATCAGGTTCCCAAAAATTAAAAATGGAATCACCATTTGATCCAGCAATTCCACTTCTGGATATACACACAAAAGAATTGGAAGTAGGGTCTTGAAGAGATTTTTACATACATGTTCATAGCGGCATTATTCATAGTAGCCAAAATGTGAAAGCAACCCAAGTGTCCATTGATGAATGATTAAGCAATATGTGATATACTTATATTCATTCTATGTATATTAATATACAGGGGTGGTCAAATGAAGGTTTACAGTTTTGTATGGAAAAAAGACATGCAGGTATGAAAATAATAATACAAGAATAAACTCTGTGTCTCACATACTCACAACTATAAACCTACTTTTGTATACATACAATGAACAATTATTTAGCCCTACAAAGGAATGACATTCTGAAATACGGTACAACATGGATGAACCCTGAGCACATTACACTAAGTAAAATAAGACAGCCACAAAACAAGGGGGGGTGGAAATGGGAGGGAGGTGGGGAGCACTGCGGGGGTGGGTTGGGATGGGAGTAAAAGACAGAAAACTGTACTTGAACAACAATTAAAATAAAAAAAGTTATAAAAAAAAGACAAATAATTTCCTTTATGCAAGGTACTCAGAGTAGCCAAAATCATAGAGACAAAGTAAAATGGCGGCTGTCACGGCTGGGAGAGGAAAGAGTGGGTTTTATTATTTAGTGGGTGCAGAGCTTCAGTTTTACAAGATAAAAACAGCTCTGGAGATGGATGGTGGTGATGGCGGTACAATATTATTAATGTATTTAGTACCACTAGCCTGTACAGTTTAAAAGGGTTAAAACCCAAACTAACAAGCAAAAGAGAGACAGACTCATAGACTCAGAGCAGGCTGAAGGCTCTGGGGGATTGAGCAAAAAGGTAAAAGGACTCACGGACGTGGACTACAGTGCAGTGATTGCGGGAATGAAGGGGGCATAAGAGGGATAAAAGGTAATGGAAAAAATACAATAAAATATATAATGTGAAAAAATAAGTAAAAAGGGTTAAGATGGTAAATTTCTTGTTTTGTGTATTTTAACACAATAAAATAAAAATGAAAAAATCAGAGATATCATTTCAGCAGTTGAGGTTGCTTTTCCCCGAAGTTTTGCTCCTAATGAAGAGCATCTGAAAAACTAAGCACCGTGTTTCCTGGTTGGCAAACCCAAAGGCTGAAGCCTGGTAGTGAGAACACAATGGAAATAAACCGCCCTTGCACATGCTCTGGCATGACTTTAGTCTTTTTGTTTGCTCAGAAAAATTCCTGTAATTTGATTAAGATTATCCTAGACTACCAGTGCTTAAGTAAAAGAAGAAAAACTTCATTCCAGAAAAATGTCAACCAAAATCTCAAATAAATTCGACAAATGATATTTCAAATGGAAGCTATAGCTTAAAATTAACCAATATAATAAATAAGAGTGGACAAGACAACAACAACAAAAGTCAGCTTAAAACAGAACAACAGAGACTCACAGGAGCCTTAGATATTGAAACTATCAGACACAGACTTTAAACAACTGTGATCTAAGGGATTAAACAAAGGACTGAGAATTTCGGCAAAGAACTGGAAACTAGGAAGCATATCATAACAGACCTAAAAAGATCCAAAGATAAATTATAGAAAATACAATAACTGAAGTTAGGAACATTAAATGTGACTAATAACAGATTAGACACAGTTGAGTGGAGAAACAATGAACTAGAAAATAAGTCAAAAGAGAATGCCCAGAATAGGATGGAATACAGAAGACAGGAAATGAGGGAACAAATTAAGAAGGTCTTACATACATTTAATTGGAATCCCAGAGGAAGAGGAAATAAAAAGTAACATTACAAGAGATAACAGGTGATCATTTTCCAAAACTAATGAAAAACATCAAAGCCACAGATTTTTTTTAATGTTGACACTATCACAGATGTCTCCCATTTTCCCTCCTTCCCCCTCCACCAAGCTTCTGACCCGTCCTGCCCTGTCCCCACCCCAGCCTTCACCACATTATTGTCTGTGTCCATGGACTGTGCATATGTGCATATATGTACCTTGGCTAATGTCTTCCAGTCCCCGTACCCCCTCCCCTCTGAGATCTATAAGTCTGCTCCATGTGTCCATGCCTCTGGCTTTGTTTTGTCTGTCAGTTTATTTTGCTCATTAGATTCCACATATGAGTGAGATCATATGATATTTGTCAAAGCAGATTTAATAACCCTGAGTTGGATGCAAAAAGTAAACCCATACCTAAACATATTAAAATTATTAAAAACAAAAATAAAACAAAATACAAAGGTCACGCTGAAACAGCTGGAGAAAAGACATATCTTCAAAAGAAAAACAATTAGCCCAACAGCTAATACAGTAGTCCCCCCTCATCCATGGTTTCTCTTTTCTCAGTTTCAGTTACTCACGGTCAACTGCGGTCTGAAAATACTAGATGGGAAATTCCAGAAGTGAACAATTCCTAACTTTTAAATTGTTTGCTCTTCTGAGTAGCATGACAATATCTCACGTTGTCCTGCTCTGTCTGATCTGGGACATGAATCACCCCTTTGTCAAGTGTATCCGTGTTGCATACGCTACCCATCCATTAGTCCCTTAGCAGCCCTCTCGGTTTTCAGATCGACTGTCATGGTACCACAGCACTTGTATTCGAGTCGCCCTTAGCTCACTTGGTAATGGCTCTAAAGCATAATAGTGATGCTGGCTATTGGGGTATACCAAAGAGAAGCCATAAAGTGCTTCCTATAAATGAAAAGGTGAGTAGAGAAAAATAAGACACTTTGAGAGAGAGAGACCACATTCACGTACCTTTTGTTACAATATACTGTTATAACTATTCTATTTTATTAGTTTTGTTGTTAATCTCTTACCATGCCTAATATGTAAACTGAGCTTTCTCATGGTGTGCATGTGTGGAAAACAGTATCTATAGGGTTCTACACCTATCCACGTTTTCAGGCATCCACTGGGGGTCTTGAAATGTATTTTCTGAGGATAAGGGGGGACTACTATATTTAGACAGAAACACTGGAAGCAAGAAGATAACAAAACAATATCTCAAAGTGCTGAAAGAAAATAAGTACCAATCTATAATTCTGTACTCAGCAAAAATATTTAACAGCAATTTTCAACAGGTGCGTTGTGGCACACTGGTGTGCGGCAAGAATCGTTAAAACATGCAGTACCTGACTGTGCAGTCAGGGCACTGACCTCTTTCCCTCCGACTGTCAAATGAAAAAATGACAGCAGCCAACACAGCAACAGCTGTCCAGTGTGAATGAATCAAAATTATACTTATTTTTTGTCAAATAGGCAAAAAATATATTTTTGGTGTGCCGCAGAATTTTAGTACTTAGTTTATGTGTGCCGTGAGAAAGGCTGCAAATCACTGATATTTAAGAATGAAAGTGACCACAACATAAATGAATCTTGAAAACATCATGCCAAATGAAAGATGCCAGCAACAAAAGGCCACCTATCACATGATTTCATCTCTATGAAATATCCAGAATAGGCAAATCCTTAGAGGCAGAAAGCAGGTGCGTGGTGGGTGACCAGGCACTGGGGGAGGAAGACAGGGGCGGGGGTGATTGCTAATGAGGTGGTGCTTCTTTTAGGGGTGATAAAATGTTCCGGAATTATATGTGGGAATGGTTTCATAACATTGTAAAGTTACTAAAAATTGCTGAATGGTACACTTGAACATGATTAAAATGGTGAAGTTTATGTTATGTGAACTTTATCTCAGTAAAAAAAAAAACTAATGAAAGTGATCAATTATTTAACACAGAATTATTCACCAGCAGATCCCACACCAAAGTTAATACCAAAGTGTACTTTTTTCAGGCTGAAGAATAATAATCCCATTTTTAAAAAAAATAAGAAAAAGGATAAATATGTGGGCCAATCTAAATGACTAACATACTATATTAAATAACGACAATATTTTTGAGAGATTTATGAGTTCTCCAGTTTGAGCAACACTGGATTACTAAACTGGGCCAAGGAAGAATGGAGGGCAAGCTCCTCAGAGAAGTCATTGCATGGCTGAGGGGCAGCTGAAGATGAGGAGCCCCACCTCTTTAAAATACTAACCTCAGGAGTTCGCCTCCTCATTTAAAGTGTGCATGGAAAGTATCTACCCCCGAATACCTATCACTGAAATATAAGAAAATCAGTGTATTGGTTTTCAATTTCTATTTAATTTTTCAATTAAAAAAAATCGTACCATTGCAGAAAAGCACCTGGCCCATAAAAGGCTGCACCTACCCTTTCTCAGCCATGTCATCCTTAGAAGAAACTGAATGCCAAGTCTCGCTCTTCCAAGATTTTTGAATTGCTGTAGGTAGTTTCTTCGGAGATTTAGAAAGTTGTACTAAACTGGTTTCTTCTTTCTAACAAGTGGTAAATATGAACAAAGCAAAAATGAGCAAACTGAAAAAAAAGGTAGGTAGAGAATAAAAGCATAGCTCTGCCCATATACCTAAAATTTGTTTTGATTACTAGAGGATGGATTCCCTCACTCCACCACCTACTATTCTTCCCACTATAACAAAATTTTCTTCCCACATGCCCACTTTTATGAAACCAGCAACTGAAACCCCTATTGCTGTTTAGCCTCTACAAAAGGAAAGGCCAAAGGCTTTGATTTCCTTACATCATTGTGAAAGAGGACTCTTTCCTGGAGGAAGAACTTTGTAAAAACTTTTCTTTATTTTGTATCTTAATAGAGTTTAGTGCTCATGTGTGCGTGCATGCCTACTTGTGGCAGCATGGAAAATGGGGGTGGCGAGGGGTGGAAATGACGCGAGAATACCACTGGTCCATTATAGAGACCTACATCTTAGCAGAACTATTTCCTTCCATTAAAAAAAATTTATATCCATGGTTATTGTTACCATTCTTAAAAGTTCTTTATGCTAAAAAGTTTTTAAATACAGAATATGAGATGCTACATGTATGATCAAAGAAGTATGAACAGCTAAATGTCAAAATCAGAGGAAAAAGAATCAATCACCTAAGCATGGGGTACATACAAATGTAACATTATACAATAATTAAAAGTAAGGACTATGAAAATTCTGACATATGGAAAAACGCTATAATAAAAAGACATAATCAGAACACAAAAGCATAAGGACATTAAAACTAAAGTTTCACAACAAGCCTAAGAGAAAATAAATAAATTAATATTGGATTGGCTAAAAAGTTCATTTAGTTTTTTCCATAAAATAAAACACATTTTTTCGGTTTCACCAATAACTATTGATTTGGTTATTTTGAATATGTTGGCTCTTTCCTGTGTGGTACACTGTTGATTGTTCTCAATTAAAGTCTGGATTTGATCACTATCAACTTCAGCTGGTCTACCCGACTGTGGAGCATCATCCAGTGAGAAATCTCCAGCAGGAAATTTGCAAACCACTTTTGACCCTTTTGATCAGTCACAGCACCTTCTCTTTACACTGCACAAATCTTTTCTTGCATTTCAGTTGCATTTTTACCTTTCTTGAAATAATAAAGCATAATATGCTGAAAATGTTGTATTTTTTCTTCCATCAATATTAAAATGGTTGCACAAAAATTCACCAATTTTGATAAGTTTTTTTTAATGCATGCTAATATGACAGCTGTCACAATAAAATTGAACAAAATTGTTTTGAATGAAGCTAAAGACAACTAAGTACTACTAGAGCCACCATACAGAAAAAAACGAAATGAACTTTTTGGTCAACCCAATAGTTGTCTAGAAGTAGGTGAGATCAGAATAATTTGTTTCTTCAGTTTCCAAATTTACAGTAGTTTTATTATTTTTGTAATTGAAAAAGAAGGGTAAAGTTTTATTATTTGTCAACTTTTATTAAAATTTGAATGTAATATATGTCTCTGGAGAGCAAGAAACATATTTTTGAGGTTTTTACTATCTAGAATAAATAATAAAATTATATATACACATGTGTATATATGTGTATACATAACATGTGTTTGTGTGTGTGTGTGTGTGTGTATATATATATATATCCTGTGTATTGTATGTATATACTCTAGTTTCCTAACAAGTATGGTTTTTAAAGAATTCCACAAACGAAATTAATTACTTAGGTATGTTTTACATATAACTTCCGAGGTATCAGGGATCACATCTGTTTTAGTAATTCAGAACACAGCAGGACATTAAGCAGCACTCAATAAATAAATGGTACCACAGGGAGCTGAGCTTATTAAATGTGTATCCTACAATGGAAGCAGCCTGGGTGTCCCTCCATAGATGAATGGATAAAGATGTGGAACATATATACAATATATTACTACTCAGCCCATGGACAAAAACAATGGGGAGGCGGGGAGGATTGAATGTGGGAGGTGGGGGTGGGTAGGGCAGGGAAGAGTAATGTGGGGGAAATGGGGACAACTGTAATTGCACAATAAAAATTAAAAAATAAAAAGATGATAGACTAAACAAAAAAATAAATAAATAGAAACACAAGTAAAAATGTTTGCTTTTTAAAAACCTGGAAATAAGTGTTTGTGTCAAGGGAATTAAAAGAAATAGTTTCAAATTAGATGTGACTATAGATAATTCAAGCACATTTTAACAATTAAGGCATGTCCAAATAAATTGCCAGCTTCTAAAACCAATTTAACTTTTTTGGGGGGAGAGGTGATGGGAGGACAAATATCAATGTGTAAACAAAATAAAGAAGTTGATCCACAGAAAAAAAAAAAGAAAGAAATCTTGCCATTTGCAACAACATGGATGGTCCTAGAGGGTATTATGCTAAGTGAAATGAGTCAGAGGAGAACAAATACTGAATCATTTCACTTATATGTGGAATCTAAAAAACTAAACAAATAAAACAGACTCATAGATAGAGTATAAACTGATAGTTGCCAGAAGGTTGGATGATGGGGGATGGGCAAAAAGGTGACATGGATTAGGAGGCACAACTTACAATGTAAGTAAGTCACAGGGATGAAACGTACAGCACAGGGAACGCGGACAATACCACAGTAACTTTGAGTGGTGACAGGTGGTTACGAGATTTCTTGTGGTGACCATGTCATAAGGTTTATGTTTATGTCAAGTCACTATGTCATACACCTGACACTAATATTATATTGCATGTCAACTATACTTTAGTTAAAAAGAACTTTACACTCCAGAATAAAAGTTTTAAAAAGTGTGTCATACAAAAGTGGTCAAATTCATAGAAACAGAAAGTAAGTGGTGGTTACCAGCGGCTGAGGGAGTAGAAAAGGGAGCTGTTCTGATGGGTGCTTAGCTTCGCATTTGCAAGATGAAAACAGTTCTGGAGAGCCATTTCACAACAATGCAAACATATTTACTTTTGAAGTATACAAGTAAGATAGCAAATTTTTTGTTATGTTCTTTTCCACAATTAAAAAAGTTTTCTTAAAAAGTTTTTAAGTGTATTATGTAGTATGAGAAAAGGCTAAATTGGAATTTTTGAGCTTCTGGCTCAGGGGAAAACGAGAAGAGTAGCCAGAAAGTAACTGATGGGGAAAACAGCTGACAAACAGGTGCAGTAAAATAGGGGGAGGTGGGTAAAGAAAACGTTCCCTGCTGTGATCATGATGGTGGTTACACAACATATATCCTTGTCACAATTCACAGAAACGTACACTAAAAAGGGCAGGGTTTATAGAATATAAATTATACCTCAACTTTTAAAATGGGAAAAATAAATAATTAGACGGTTTTCTGCCAGGGAAAGACAGAGTGAGATCAGAATGAGTCACCAACCAGAAAACATCAGGGACAACACATGGTAATGATACTCAGGAAGCCAAGGAACAGAATGGAGGACAGGTCAAAGTCATGTTTACACCACTTTTTACATGGGCCAGTCCCTCCTCACTCCTTCGACGTTGCTCTCTTATTCAAGTTCCTTTCATTAACCACACCACTTACCTTTTCTTCCACCTCATCTCTCAAATGTTGTACAGATACTGCTTGTACAAATGTTTACATGTTATGAGATGACGTGCTTCCTACACTACACCTCTACGATGTGTACTGACTTGGTGACCGGGTCACTAACTTACATGGGCTATCAGGGAAGATTAGATTTACCAGTGGAGTGGCATACAAAAGAGGCCACAAGGTCAAAGGTCAGGAAAATGTCAAGACAATGGATAAGAAACCATTAGTGCACTAAAGTGACAGGAACTCAAGTGTGGTCCCCAGACCAGCAGCAAGAGCATCACCTGGGAGGGAATTTGTTAGAAATGCAAATTCTTGGCCTCAGCCCAGACCTATGGAATCTTGATTTATAAGTGGAGCCCAGGCTAAAGGGAATCTTAAAAGCAACAAGAAGAAAGTAGTTAGTTACCTACAGAGGAGTTCTCTTACGACTGTCAGCTGATTTCTCAAAAGAAACTTTGCAGACTAGAAGGAATTGGCAAGAAATATTCAAAGTCATGAAAAGCAGGGACCTACAGCCAAGATTGCTCTACCCAGCAAAGCTATGATTTAGAATTGAAGGGCAGATAAAGAGCTTCCCAGAGAAGAAAAAACTAAAGGAGTTCATCATCAACAAACCATTATTACATGAAATATTAAAGGGGCTTATTTGAGGAAAAAAAGATCAAAACTATGAATAATAAAATGGCAATAAATACAAATCTATCAACAATTGAATCTAAAACACAAACTAAACAAACAAGAGGAAGAGAGACAGAATCATGGATACAGAGAGCATTTTGATGGTTGCCAATGGGAGGAGGGTGTGGGGGAATGGGTGAAGAGGTGAGGGGATTAAGAAGTACAAATAGGCAGGTACAGAATAGTCATGTGGATGTAAAGGACAGTGTAGGAAATGGAGTAGCCAAAGAACTTATACACATGACCCATGGAAGTGAACAAAAATGTGGAGATTGTCTAAGGGAGTGGGGAGTGCTGGGGGGAGGGGGAGGAGGAAAAATTGGGACAACTGTAATAGCATAATCACTAAAATATAATTTTTTTAAAAAAGCCCTTCAGATGACTATTCCATATGCTGAAGATCCACCAGCCCATAGCAGTGCTTTAAATACAAATCACCTAGGTATCCTATTAAAACGTAGCTTCTAAAAGGTGAGTCTAATGTTCAGACAGGTTGAGAACCTCTGTTCTAAGCCAACCCCCTAATTTTACAAAGTGACTCTGACCCTTTCCAGATCGATTAAATCAGAGTCTCTGAGAATGGAATCTGTGCATCAGCACGTTTTAAATGCCCTCTACGTGATCTAGTGCATATGTACATCAGCAAAGTTGTAAACGCTCTCCAGCCCTAAAACACTACTTGTTGAAGTAAAACTTCAAAAGCTACATTACACATCTTCCTTCCTTTAAAATAACATGTCCTGAATATAAAGCAATCCTTTCTAAAGGGGTTGTTTGTGACTATGACCAACAGCACAACTTTCTGTCACATGTTTAAAGGCTATTAAGATTAATAAGGCTATTTCTGAAAAGCAGAACTTAGCTGCAGTTAATGTATCTCTGTGCCAAAGTGTGTAGCAGTATTTACTTCTTCTGTAAAAGCTGGCTAAGTTTTCTTCTCTTTTTGAATTTTCCCCCCTTATTTTTTCATACTACTTTAATCTTTCCCAGTGTGAAAGAATGATCACTGCTTCTAATTCCGCTGTTGCTCCTTCTCACTCATTTATTCAATTTATATTTATTAAACAACTATCATGTGCCAGGCACTATTCTAGGTACTGGGGATGAGTACTTAACAAAGAAAAGTCTCTTCTATTCTGGTAGGAGGTGACAGGCAATGAACAAATTATGTGGCCCTTAGTACAACAAAGCAAAACAAAGCAGAGCAGAGGACGCGGTGACGGAGGGCATCACGCTGTCCTACCCTAGTGTGCTTCTACAGAAGGGTCAAGGAGAGCCTCTCTGGATAAGTGACCACAGAGCAGACACCTAGAGCGAGGGAGCAGCAGGCCATGTGGATGTCTGGGGAAGGGTGCCCCACAGGAAGGGAATAGCAAAGCTCCTGCGTTTTTGGTGGTTGGTGTGCTCAGAGAAAGCAAAGAGGCCACTGTGGTGGGAGTGGAGCAAGTTAGAGGTGCGTGGCAGGAAACGAGGTCGGGGGCTAGCAGAGGCATGTGCAGCTGTGTGGAGACCTTGGATTTTTATTCTGAGTGAGCGCAGAGGCCACTAGAGAATTTTGAGCAACTAAATCACATGATCCTGTATTTTTAAAGGATCATTTTGGCTGCTTGGTGGAGAACAAATTATAGATTTTCTTACTTCCTGATTGTTGCAGCATGTACGTGAACAACAACCAGAAAAAAAAAAAGGAGGAGGGAGAGAGAGAAAGAGAAGCTTATGATGAAACACAGTGCACAAAACCCAAGCACGGACATTTTACTATAAGCTTAATAAAGAGATGTAAGTATCGATGTACCCCCTACCTGTGTATCAGATATCTGTGGAGTGCAAGACTTAGGTCTTAAAGGCAAGAGGGTTGGTATTTGTGGGAAAGGGTCCACATCCTTCTTTGGTTTCTCCTGACGGAGGTGCCACAGTTTCAGTTCAGCACTAGCATGTTTTATTGCGTATGAATGTGTCACACAGAATCTCGGTGCCCTAGTGAGAGGAAAAGAAACCACGATCAAACCGCACGATACGCCTCAAAAACCGAGAGCTCACACAGTGTGTATTACTCACGCTCGTACTTGTCCGTCTTGCCGGACCCCTTCCCTAATCATTTCGACTTCTTTTTCTGCCGCCTAGCTTTAAAAAACATTCTCCTATGGTACATCAACTGCCCGAAATCACATTCACTCATATAAAGAGCCAATATACACTCATACAAAGAAGAACAAATAATTTAAAAATTACATTCCAATTATCATCTACATAAAAATAACCTATACACCTATTTCATGAAGGAAAATCTAGAACTTAAAGTTTCTAATAAAATGAACATAAAATGCATCTGTGATCATTTTAAGACAGGTTAGTATTTACTTATGGTGCCAAATAAAAAGTGGTAGATAAAATTAACACTTTAAATACGTAAACACTTTATAATGCTTAACTATACTGCTAAAGTGGATTATGGTTCATATGATTTATTTTCAAGCCTTACATGTGAAGGCAAGAATTAACTTTATAGTAATTTATACAAATGAAAAGAGCAACACCACTGCCGAGCTTAGGGAAAGAATGTCTGGCACACTGTCAAGGCTGCGCTCCACTGGGTGGACACCCCGGTGCTCAGTCTGAGCGTTAACTCTTCATGGGCCTCAGGGTTAATCCAGCTGGCAGGGACTGCTGCTCGTTGTCGGTTTTACCCCCAGCGCCATAACACAAAGGCTGATTCCTGTTCCATATTTCAGATCCTGGTAGAAAATTACCTCCCGTTAAAATAGGAAGAAGGTAAATATTTCCCTGAAGTGAACACAGTTTGGGAGTGGAAGAGAATCCAAAATTAATAATTAGTTTAGGATCAGAACACATCCTGTAGAGATTGGGGTGGTCATTCTACACCATATTTCAGAACCTATACTTACAGACTTGGAAATATTCAAAATTACCTCTTATTTGGATGTCAACCAGTAAGTGGGCATATATACAACATCCTCATCAAATAAATTGTATGTATGCTGGCCAGAAAATCCAAGTGTCTCAATTTTCTGATTCCCATCTTTATACTATATTCATATGACCCTATGAGTCTCTGCTACCCCTGCCATTTAAATATTGCATTCTTATTTCATTCATTGCATTAATTTTTGTTAGCTACTATGTGAATTCATCAAATACTTTAGAATAAATTTCAGTCAATCCTAAACTGTTGTTGTTTTCTTTTTCATGCTTCCATCATACAAGTTTTCATTACACTACTTATTATACACATCTTAATTCTCAAGCTCTGGAGAGTGGGAGAAGATATTGTATTTGCCACATAATACTATTAAAGAAACTGTATATATGTGTGTGTATATATTCATATATATGTGTGTATGTATGTATATATACATATGTATATGTATATATATGTATATGTGTATATACATATATATAAATAGGGGGGTAGTATCTCCCAATAGAAAAATGGGCAAAGAAGATAAATAGGGAATTCATGAATTTATGAACATTGAAATCCAAATGACCAATAATCATTGAAAAGGTTATCAATCTACTAGTACTTAAAGAGTTAAAACCAGAAGACATCAATGACACACCAGACACAATTAAAAATCTTAAATATGACAATATTAAATTCTATCATATATTTGTAGCAATGGGCACTCTCATATTCTGTTTGTGGGAGCATAAGTTGGTAAAACTACTTCAGAAAAATGGACACGTATACAAGAATATGCATTACAGCATTGCCTGTAATTGTGAAAAGTAGAGAATAACCCAAATATTTAAAAAATGGCAAATAAAATAAGGTGTATGAGGTCTGTCTGGAAAAAGTCCAGCCACTGTTAAATAATGACAATGGTTTGCATGGCATGGATATAACCTGGTAGCCAAGAGAGTGGACTCGAATGCACATGCATGAACAATGACGACTTCACTGTATTAATTAGTGGGGATGGTAGAGTCTATTGACTGAGCCTGTGTACTGTGTGGCTGTTGCATTCAAAATGACTGACAAAGTAGCACAACAAATCTGCATCAAATTTTTATGAAGCTTGAACATTCCTCCATAGAGACCATTCAGATGATTCAGAAGGCTGCAGCTATGGGCAACTGATGATTGGCAGCTTTATCAACAATGTGTCCATTCATGCATCACGTCTCATGCAGAGTTTTGTGGTGGAACATCAAATCACCCAGATGACTCAGCTCCCCTACAGCCCAGGTTTGGCACCCTTAGACCTCTGGCTTTCCCCAAAACTAAAATCACTTTGAAAGGGAAGAGATTTCAGACCATCAATGAGATGAAATTCAGAAAATTACAACGGGGCAGCCAAGGGCGATTGGGAGAACTATGTGAGGTCCCAAGGTGCCTATTTTGAAGGGGACTGAGGGTCCATTGTCCTATGTACAATGTTTCTTGTATCTTGTATCTTCCTCAATAAATGTTTCTACTTTTTGTATTACATGGCTGGATATCTTCTGGACAGACCTCCCATTCATGCAGTGGACACTATATACAGTAATGAAAATTAATAAAACTCTTAAATGCAATTATTAGACACAAAGGATGCAACAACAGGGTTATTTATACAAAGTTGTAAAGCAGGTGGATGAAAATATATGTTTAGAGATTTATTTGCCTATATGGTTGGTAAAACTATAACGAAAAACAAGAAGATAATAATCACAAAGGTCAGGATAGGGGTTAGCCCTGAGGGGGAATGAGGATGTGATCAGGAAGGGACCCTCAGGGGCTTAGTAATGTCTTATTTCTCAGCCTACATGGTGGTTACAGAAGTGTTTGCCACATAATATTCACTGAAAGGTTTAAGCCTCAGTTTGAAATTTAAAGACTACACAAGACCTTGTAAGATCAAGAAAAAAGGCCCAACAAATAAATGCCCTGGACTGGATGGCTTCACAGGAGAATTTTACCAAACATTCAAAGAACTAACTCCTCTCCTTCTCAAACTATTTCATAAAATTCAAGAGGAAGGAAGGCTCCCAAACTCATTTTACAAGGTCAGCATTATCCTACTTCCAAAACCAGAAAAACACGCTACAAAGAAAGAAAATGATAGGCCAATATCACTAATGAACATTGATGCTAAAATCCTCAACAGAGTATTGACAAATTGAATACAGTAATGCATCAAAAGGATAATACACCATGATCAAGTGGGATTTATACTGTGAAAGCAAGGTTGGTACAATATTCACAAATCCATAAATGTGATTCACCACATAAACAAAATGAACAACAAAAACCCCATAATCATATCAATAAATGAAGAAAAAGCATTCGATAAAAACCAGCACCCACTTATGATAAAAAACCCCAGCAAAGTGGGATTAGAGGGAACATACTTAAATATAATAAAGGCCAAATATGACAAACCCACTGACAGCATCATACTCAATGGGCAAAAACTACAGCGTTCCCCTTAAGATTGAGAACAAGACAGGATGTCTGCTTTCACTTCTCTCATTCAACACAGTACCGGAAGTCCTAGCCACAGCAATCAGACAAGAAGAAGACATAAAAGGTATCCAGATTGGAAAGGAAGAAGTAAAACTGTCATTTGCAGATAACATGAAAGTGTACACAGAGAACTCCAACGATTCCATCGAGAAACTACTAGAACTGATAATGAATTCAGCAAAGTAGCAGGACACAAAATTAATATCCAGAAATCAGCTGCATTTTTATGTGCCAATAAGGAACTAACAGAAAGGGAAATTAATAAAACAACCCCATTCACAATTGTAACAAAAAATAAAATACCAAGGAATAAACCTAACTAAGGATGTAAAAGACTTTTACTTGGAAAATATGACACTGAAGAAGATTCAAATAAGTGGACATACCGTGTTCAGGGATAGGAAGAATTAACATCATTAAAATGTCTATACTACCCAAAGCAATCTGTAGACTCAACGCAATTCCTATCAAGATTCCAATGATATATATCACAGAACTAAACAGAATTTCAAAAATTTATATGGAACCAGAAAAGGTCCTGCATAGCAACAGCGATCCTGAGAAAGAACAAAGTTGGAGGAATCACACTCCCTAATATAAAAATATACTATAAGGCCATAGTAATAAAAATAGTATGGTCCTATTTGGTATGGTACCATGGTATAGTACAACTTGCTACTAACCTCTAAGAAAAGTGAAAGTCACAAAGAAACTTTGAGTCACATTATTTTTCTTACCAATACAGAAGTAAGGGTTTTACAACCTCAGTCTGAATATTTCTTAAGTGTTCATTATTCCACTGAGATCCATCTAGCAGTTTAAATTTTGTTAATATTTCTGCAGAAAGGTAGCAGTCACCACTGCTCACTAGATAGCGCTTTTTCATCTTCTCAAGATGTCTGCAAGAAAACACATACACACATGGACACAATATTCAGCTAGCCAAGTATTTCCACTTCTAAAATGTTTCAGACAAGGAGTGAATGACCTCAAAACCAACAGTAAGTCACAGGGGTACCAGTGTGGAGACGAAAGTGCTTTCTCTCAGTCATGGGAACGGGAAGGGTATTTTTGGCAGGTTGACCCACTGGCCTTGCCAAGATGTCCATGCTGTCACCCCCAGAACCTGTGAATGCTACTGTGCCTGAGCAGAGATTCCGCAGATGTGATTAGGATTTTGAGGTTATGCTGGATCAACTAGGCAGCTCTAATGTAATTGAAAGGTCCTTCTAAGAGGGAGGAAGGAGGGTCAGAGTCATAGAGACAAAAGGTGAGGACAGAAGTAGAGAACAGAGAAAAGAGATGGTTGTGTGCTGGTGACTTTGAAGATGCAGGAAGGGGCCAGGAACCAAGGAAAGTGGCTGGTCTTCAGAAGCCTGAGAAGTCAAGGAAATGAATTCTCCCCTAGGGCCTTCAGAAGGAGTGCTGCCCTGCATACCCATTTTAGACTTCTACCCTCCTAACTGTAGGAGAATAAATTTGTGTTGCTTTGAGCCAATAAATTTGGGGTAATTTGTTACATGAACAATAGCAACTAATACAATCTTGATCCTGAAGAACCTATGTAGGTTGCTTGCATATAACTTCCTTAATATGTCTTGGAAAGTGCTGGTGGCCTTCCACCCCAGGGTCAGTCAGGTCATACTTCATAATCAGCCATTTGGTAACCCCCGCTCCCGTGACTACGTACAACCACGATCTGAATGCCAGTGAAGTAACTGGCATGATCCTGTCACGAGTACATACTCCGTCAAACCTTAATGGGAACTGCAGCTTTCTGTAGCTGGCCTGCTTCACAGCAGATCTGGGAAACCCAGACAAGATAAGGACTTTCCTAAGCAGGCCCCTCTTAGGGTTCTCAAGACTCACAGTGAACTAAAACCTATGGAGCCGCCAAACAAAGGCCAGGGTACCATCAGACCTCCAAGGGGCTCTGTAGAGGATACTCAGTATGATATCTAGCAGATATCTCATTCAGATATAAATTCCTAAGTGGCATCCAATTAAAGATCATGGAACTTGGTAACCAAGCAGGCTGCTAGGAACAGCCAGCCCTTCCACTGTCACAAGGTATCTCTTATATAAGGTACCTTATGCCAGTGTGGTTTATAACTGATCATTTTTCCATAAAAATATATCACTGCACTGTAATAAAAATAAAATGGAGTGATTAATTTGAAAACAGGTTTAGAATCTGTGGGAAGAAACTTAGGCAAAGCCAAGTAATTGCTACTGTTAGTATTTGAAAGCTTTGAAATCATATCAGTAGTAAAATTAAAATTATTATAACAAAACAAATGATAGTATTCATTCCTCCAAAAGTATAAATTACATTTTTATATTTATTTCCAGCTTTCTGCCTGTACTTAAATGACCCAAGCTAATATTCCACAATTTGTTTCTAAAATGACTAAAATATAAAAAATAGAAATACCTTTGATGTCTTCCAGCATCCTTAAGAACTTTTAACCTCTCAATATCCATCCATAGCCACCAATATCTCTCCCCTAATGTACCTTGGATAAATTTCTTAAATCTTTCAAACTCCCTTCTGTTGCCAATGTCATAAGTTTTGTGAGAAATACACCAATCAGCTCTGCTTTCTGATCCAGCACTCTCACTCTTTGAACTTGTTTCTTCTAATATCTCTTCTGCCTCTACCTGAGGGGGCTGTGCTGGTTCACTGAACGAAACATTCTTGTCAGAAATTAGCTCAGGACACTCATCAACTACCACGTCTGTTACATTTTTGAAGTTTATAAAATCCCGGCTTTCTAAAAATGGCTGTCCAAGTATTTCATGAATTGCTGCTTTCAAACTAAAGGTTATATAAGATCTTAAAAATTCTTCACATGTCGAGAAATGCAATGTCAGGTTTTCACCGACACCCGATTTCTTCTCAAGGTATATTCTCAGAAGCGCTTGAGAAGGAGTGTCTTGTAGAGAGATGGAACTGTCTTCTTCTTCTTCGACCTCCAAAATTAAGCTAGTGGTTTTAGATGGGTGCTTTTTCATCCTGGGGTGAACTCCATCATCAAAGATAAAACTCTCTGTATTAAATTATAAAAGGCTATTAGATCCGATATGAATACAGAAGACTTTCTTACTATTAACTAGATGTTATAGAGCCAGGATGGCAAACGAGTTTATTATCACGGGTAGTCACTGCAGGGAGCAGGGTCTTAAAGAGGAGTCTGAAGTCACACGTGGGACCAGGAGAGGACAAACTCTCAACAGGGACTAGCCATCTCTTCCCTGGACATGGAAGTGGGTAACAGGGGCAGATGGACTAAATATCTGACATCCCTGATACAGAGGATCTCCAAAAGGACATACACTTTAAAAGTGTAATATTTCAGGCTAACATAGAATGTCAATATATAGAGGCCAACTCTGTCAAAGAATTAGAATTTGTACATTAAACAACTGTACAGGCATAGCTTGTTTCACTGTTTTTCACAAATTGAAGGTTTATGGCAACTGTGAGTGAGACAAGTCTATGGGCATCATTTTTCCAACAGCACTGGCCTGATTCGTGTCTCTGTGTCAACATTTTGGCAATTCTTGCAATATTTCAAACGTTTTCATTATTACTATGCTTGTTATGGTTGACCTGTGATCAGTGATCTTTGATGTTACTAGGGCAAGAGCCACCACCAGCAAAAACTTTATAATTCACAGAAGGCTCCAAGGATGGTTAGCATTTTTTAGCAATAAGGTATTATTAAGTTATATCATTGTTATTTTAACATAACGCTATTGCACACTTAATAGACTACAGTATAGTGTAGTCTATCACATAACTTTTATATGCACTGGGAAACAAAAAAAGCCACGTAATTCACTGCATTCACTTCATTGTGCTTGTTTGGAACCGAACCTATGATATCTCCAAGGTATGCCCGTATGCGCTTTAATATGTCATGTTGTATGACAAATTAAAATTAGTCACCACAGATGGAAAAACCATAGATGAACAGATCAAAACTGGAGTCTTGTTCACAATTGTTAAATGTTCACCCTTTCATCAGAAAGATTCAATTACTGTCATACATATAACCTAACATTATAATTACAAAATGTCATAAGCTATTTATAAAAGCTAACAAATACAAATGGATTGTTTTTATACTTTTTCTGAAGATAAAGGCTTTGGCTCCTATGGCCCTTTCTTTCAGAAATCAGTGACACGTCCAAAGCCAGGGCTTTCACCTGACAAATCGACCCCTCGCGACACCACAGACAGGGAGACCTGCTTCGGTCCGTGTCCCACCCTCACGGACCACTGTTCACTGATGGGTGTCAAACCTCAATCAACTGGAAGTGTTTCATTGAACTGGAAACTTTCATTGAAAGTAATACCAAAGTTCCCCCAATATGGAGAGATCAGACTTTTGCAAAGCTACGGAAAGACGCTGGGTACATGCCCAGTCCCACAGAACTGGAGGCAGAGCACAGGCTGGCACTCTCCTTCCCCTCCCCTGCTCCTCCCCCTCTTCCTGTTTCCTCTCCTCACTGCCTTTACTCTCCAGCTTTCTACTTTACTATTTCGGGGAAACTGTAAGAAACCTATACATCTAGCTTTTTTCTACTAGGGAGATTATTTTCCTCTTCACCTGTATTTAGGTTCAAGTCTAGAGAATCTAGATTTATCATCCCCAGAAGGTGCTTATCCTTTCCAAAGGATTAGGTAAGAACTGTTAGTAAATTGCCGAGTTCCTGTCCTGAATCACATTGCTAGATTTTTTTCTTCAGCAATATCATAACATGTCAATGACTCCCATTTCTGAAAGTTTCCTTCTATTTTTATAAAAAGTTTACGTCATCCACAAAAGTTCCCCACAGTAGAACTGCATCTGCTTTTCCAGGTGAAAGACAGCTTGAATTTAAAAACAGAAGGAAAACTCAAATTTCACGGAAGACTATTAATTTTTAAGAGGCGATAAAGGTGGCCCCCGCTTTATTTCAAAAGCTTAATAACAAGAATTTGTAAATTGTGATGAGAGATCAAGACTAGACAAACATTTATTGATGGCCTATTAGGTACCAAGCAATAGGTCAGGCATTCCTTATACATTGAGCATCTATCATTATTTTACATTTACAGGTGAGAAAAGCAAAAGCTCCAGAAGTGGAATAACTTACAAAAGTCACACGGCCCTATACCAAGTTGCCACTTGAAAAACACTAGGAAGTGGAGTTGAGGGAAGAGGGGGGAGATCATCTTTTCCTTCCCAACCACTGAGTGTTGTATTGTAAGATCAGAACAACAACAGAAGACTTGAAGAGGCATTCTGAAGGCCTTCTTGTCCTTCTCTGCTTACCAGAATCAGATGAAATAACTGGTGATTCAATTTTCTTGTGCTGTACAGCAGGCGGTAACGGAAAGGTTGATACTGTATGCTGACTTTGTCTCGCTAGTGCAAACCAATCTTTTGTTTGAGTACAGGTGGCCTAGGGAGAAAGCAGCATGTGTGTTTAACATAAGATTAGCAGTATTCTTCCAATCACAAACCTGGACAAATCATTATGCTGTGATTCAATTTGCACTATAAAATATGTAAGGGAAAAATTATGCCAGGAAGGAAGGAAGGTTGTACACAGAAAAATTCATTAGCTAAGAGAATAATGGGAAGGAAATTCCAAATCAGGTAATTTTCACATTAGATGACCAAAGGGAAAAAAGGAGCCCAGCTCCCTCACAGTATTCTCCATTCTTCCACCAAATGCATGTAACCTTACATGCTGGATTCACTACAGATCTGTGCCATCTAACTCAAACTTGGCAGTCACTATGACTCATTAGCCCTTGGACGCATCTTGGGCCAACCGCTCCCATTTACAGCCTTCCCAATCATTTCATGCCCCTAACTCTGTTGGTCTGGCTCAGTGTTTTTAACAACTCCTCGCTAATACCACACAGACTTACTCTCAGTAGCACAGGAAACGTCTCAGCTCAATTGCCACTCTGCCTCAGATTCAGCTTTCACAACTTTGCTTGGAATGGATCCTCCCTGAAGAATGATTCCTGACTCCACCTGCTCCAGGTTGTAGTCTTCAGTTTTTCCTTTGCTTGGTGACCCTTAAGTCAGTGGACCCAAAACCCAGGCTGACCCTCAGCTTCTAGAATCTGAGTCCTAAGAAGCCTTACCTTAGCCTTCCAGCGAAAATTCCTCTGCCTGACTTTCTCAGTAACATCCTCACCTGTTTTTCTAAGAGAATCCAAGTTTGTTCAACACAGCTGAGAAGGGAGTTGGCAGCATTACTCTCATTTCTCTTTTCTCCAACCGAATCAGCTGGTTAGCCCTTAGCCTGAGGAACACTCACAGGACAGGCAGGGCTCAAATGGAATAGGTACTGTTCCCTGACTGTTGGGTAGAATCAGCAGTGCAAGCAAGGCCACACAATGAGACCAAAAGCAGAAGAGACAAATGAGAGGTCATGTGTTCTGGGTGGACAAAAGCTTTTCAGAGCACCAAACTTTTGCCACCCTAAAGTATGCCTTTTGGGATATTGATTGTAAGCTGGTTACTAAAAAACAAAAAGACTCTGAAAGAACTTTTGACCCACCCCCTAACTTGCCTAAAGGAATTTTGGTAGAAAAACCTACTTAAAGGAAAGGAGCATCACCTTAGCATCGTAATATAGTTACTGTTGGTATTTAACTAATTATTAATTTTAAAAGAGGGGAGCAAAGGGAATTAGACATTGAGCTTAATAAACTGGGGAGCAAGAGCCTGCTTGCTTAGCCAGGAAACTACAGGATCACCCCATGGGATCCCAGCATTGCTCCACCAAGGGGGTTAACACTCATCCCTTCCTCCCTCCAGTACTGATTGTTGGGGGCACATGGGGAGAAGCATGACCAAAGAGACCTGTCAGTCTAAATTTGCAGTGTATACCCATCCAAAGCCTGCAAAAACTTGGGAAGTTGCTTGGTCATTTTGAAAAAGCTTCTAGTCTTTTCCAAGCCTGAGATACATATTTGCAGGGGAACAAAGAAACTAACTCACTCTCTCTCTCACCTGCCACCACGCTTGGCCCTTGCACTGATGCGTTCTTTCTCCTTAGCCATGTGGCCTTAGCAGCTGCATGGCCCATGACCATGGAAACTCCAGACACAGGCTCCAGGAGGGAGCTTGAACGCTGCAGCACAGCAATGGGCTGCAGCTGCAAACACAGGCTAAACTAGCCAGAGGCTGGACTGAACTGGCCTGGACGTTAATATGGCATAGGACCTCTAGGCAGTGACTCTTATTCTGGCCCTACGGAAGACAAAATTGGACTTTTCCCATGGCAAAACAGACAGAGATGCAACATTACATCATCAATAAAGTTTACCCCATCCTCCCATGCGGGTCTCAGGAAATTCTTTTCCTTGCAACACCGCAAGAACTCCACTCCCACCACTAATAATATGAAGTAAATGTGGCAGACGGGAAGAAATCTAGCAAAACCTGTTTGTTGAACTTCCTTCTGTGTCCCATTATTTCTGGGTGGCCCAGCAAAAATTTGTTTATCATGTTTGCTCTTTCTACCGGGAATTGCCTACTTTGCCTCGGAAACCCCAGACCACTGCCCTCTTTCCCCTTCGTTCAGAATGGCACATAAACCTGAACGGGCCAGTGCCCTGCAAGTATCTTTTCTCATGGCACCCCCACATGTGCCTTGTAATGAATTTTGCACATTTTCTCCTGTTAAGCTGTCTCATGTTAATTTGATTATTAGCCCAGCCAGAAGAACTTAGAAAAGTGAAAGAAAAATTATTTTTTACACCTCTTACACCCCTACGCTTTGAGAGACTATAATTTCCTTTTAATCCCTCTTTTCCTTGTTTACAACAGTCATTTATTATTACTTCTACGTCCTTTCAACGTATAGTTATTGAGTGACTTCTCTATTCTAAGCAGTATCTTACCAAATGAGAGGAGACCAAAATAATTAGGGAATTTTCAAGGAATTGAGAGAGACCAATATACAAGAGTGCTTGTTATTTCAGCTGCACAAAAAAGAGGGAGGAAGAAATAGACACATAAGCAATTAATAATTCCACTGTATAGTCAAGAGATGGGTCACTTGTTTATGTTTAGATGGTATAAATGAAGGATCAAAGAAATGTTACCAGCCATCATAAAGATGATTCCCTATCTATAGTCATGGTTTAAATGATTTAAGGACCCAAAAAACATTGAATCCTTAAACTTAAAAGCTATATCCATATACAAGAATAAACTCAAAATCAATGAGACTTATAATAAATCTTAGACTCAATCATAAAAATCCTAGAAGAAAACATAGGCAGTAAAATCTTGGACACTTGTAGTAGCAACATTTTTTCTGGCCTCAGGTAAGGGAAACAAAACATAAACAAATGAGACTACATCAAACTAAACAGCATTTGTACAGCAAGGAAACCATCAAAATGAAAAAGACAACACACTGAGTGGGAAAACATATTCGCCAAAATATATCTGATAATGATTAACATCCAAAACTTATAAAAAGCTTATATATAAAACTCAGCACCAAAAACAATTCAATTAAAAAATGATAGTTTAGCCCTGGCTGGTGTGGCTCAGTGGATTGAGTGACGGCCTCAGAACCAAAGGGCTGCTGGTTCAATTCCTAGTCAGGGCACATGCCTGGGTTTCAGGCCAGATCCCAAGTTGGGGGCAAGTGAGAGGCAACCACACATCAATGTTTCTCTCCCTCTCTTTCCCTTCCCCTCACTCTAAAAATAAAATTAAAATAAATTTTAATAAAAATAAAAAATGATGGTTTATTCAATAAACAGTATTGGGAAAATTTGATAGATACATGCAGAAAAATGAGACTAGACCACTTTCTTATACCACACACAAGAATAAATACAAAATGGATCAAAGACTTAAATGTTAGACTGGAAACCATAAATATCCAAGAAGAAAACATAGGCAGCAAAATCTCAGACACAGCTTGTAGCAATATTTTATCAGATATGTCTCCCCAGACAAGGGAAACACAAGAAAAAATAAATAAATGGGACTACTTCAAACAAAAAGTTTTTGCACAGCAAAGGAAATCATCAACAAAATAATAACACAACCCACAGAATGAGAGAACATATTCACCAACATATCTGATAAAGGGTTAATATCCAAAATTTATAAAGAACTGAGAAAACTCAACATCAAAAAAGCAAACAACCCAATTAAAAAATGGGCAAAGGACCTGAGTAGACACTTCTCCGAAGAGGACATACAGACGGCCAATAGACATATGACAAGATGCTCAGTGTCACTAATCATCAGGGAGATGCAAATTAAAACCACAATGAGATATCATCTCACACCTGTTAGAATGGCTGTCTATCATCAATAAATCAACAAACAACAAGTGCTGGCAAGGATGTGGAGAAAGGGGGACCCTTTTGCACTGTTGCTGGGAATGCAGATTGGTGCAGCAGTGTGGAAAGCAGTGCGGAGACACCTCAAAAAATTAAAAATAGAATTACCTTATGATTCAGCTATCTCACTTCTGATAATATATCTGAGGGAACCCAAAACACTATCAAAAGGACATAATCACCCCTATGTTCATTGCAGCATTATTTATAATTGCCAAGATATGGAAACAGCCTGTGTCTATCTGTAGATGAATGGATAAAACAACTATGTGACATTTACACAGTGGAATACCACTTGGCTGTAAAAAATGAGAAAATTTTACCCTTTGGGACAGTATAGATGGACCTGGAAAACATTATGCTAAGTGAAATAAGCTAGTCAGAGAAAGACAAATACTATATGATTTCCCTCACATTTGGAATCTAATGAACAAACTGAACTAACAAAGAAAATGGGGAAGTCCTCCTGAGGAATGAGGGGTCCCACCCAGGGTCCCTCTCCAGCTCAGGGTTCCAGTCCCAGGGAGAGAAGTGCCTATAACCACCAGCTGCAAAACCCAGCAGAGATTGTGGCTGAGTGAGATAAAGGCTTCCAGAGTCCCAGGTATTCCTCTTAAAGGGCCGCATACAGGCTTACTCGAACTCACTTGCTCTGAGCTCCAGGGCTAGGGCAGCAACCCAAAAGGTGCCAGGAACATACTGGGAAGAACTAACTAGTCTGACTTCAGGGCATGAGCTACAGGAGCAGCTTTATTCTAGACCAAAGTGCTGGCAGTGGCCATTGTCCCTTTGCTGAACCCTCCATTGCAGGCACATTGCAGGTGGGCCACATATCTGAGTGTCCATCAACCTGGCTAACACTGATCACTCTGCCCTGGTAATTTCCTGAGACCCTGCCCCATCCAACTTGTGAGACCACCCAAGCCACTTCCAGTGGATTTTCCAGATAAACAGCCTGTCTTGGTTCATGCTGTGAACTTGCCTAAATTCTCTCAAAGGTGTAAAAACCCCAAATAAGCAGCATCTGGCCTCAGCATGCCCTATACCTCTTGCTAACCAGCCCCAAACTCAGCACTAGCAGCAGCCAGCCTTAGTTTTCACCTTAGCCTACCCTGGCACTTTCAAGCCCAGCACTAATAATAACCATTTGCAGATCATTTTTAGCTCATGCCAGGTGGCCCGAGGCAGGGCACAGGCAGAAGCTGAGTTTGGCCTGCATGGGAGCCCCTGTGAAGAGGCCCCAGAACCAACACACACAGTGCTCAGCTTCAGACTACACCAGAGCACCACCCAAACACCTCCACAAACAAACAACCCAAAGGGAAGACTCAGCAGGCATCAGAGCCCTGCTGAAGCGAATACTACCTTGTCAGGTTAGCTCCTGCACAACAGCTCCTCCACTATAGGCACAGTCAGTCCTCACAACCAATCAATGTAAAGATCAATCCCTTCCACTGACATGCCAACAGCAATCAAGGCTCAACTACAACAGGAGGATACACACAACCCACACAAGGGACACAACTGGAGTGCCCAGTTCACGTGACCAGGGAGACTATGCAATGGGCCCCACAGGACAGCTACTATATAAGGCCACTCTACCAAGACCGAGAGACAAAGCAGATCTACCTAATACATAGAATCAAACACATGGAAGAAGCCAAAATTAGACAAAGAAATATGTCTTAAACAAAAGAACAGCACAAAGCTCCAGAAAAAGAACTAAATAAAATGGAGACCGCGATCTACCAGATACAGAGGTCAAAACACTGGTTATAAAGATGCTCAATGGTCTCATAACTTAACAAAGAAATTGAAACATAAAAATGGAAATAGAAAATATAAAAAAGGACCAACCAGAAATGAAGGATATACTAACTGGAATGAAGAATAATTTACACAGAATCAACCGTACAGTAGATGAAGCTGAGAATCAAATCAGTGATTTGGAATATAAGGAAGCAAAATAACACCCAATCAGAAGAGAAAAAAAGAATACAAAAAATTGAGGATAGTGTAAGCAGCCTCTGGGACAACTTCAAGCATAACAACATTTGCATTAAGTGGTGCCAGAAGGAGAAGAGAGAGAGAGGTTGAAAACCTATTTGAAAAATGACCAAAAAACCTCCCCAGCTTGGTGAAGGAAATAGACGTACAAGTCCAGGAAGTGCAGAGTGTCCCAAACAAGATGTACTCAAAGAAGCCCACACCAAGACACATCATAATTAAAATACAAAAGGTTAAAGACAAAGACAGACTCTTAAAAGCAACAAGAGAAAAGCAGTTAGTTACCTACCAAGGAGCTCCCATAGACTATCAGTTGATTACCCAACAGAAACTTTGCAGGCCAGAAGGGATTGGAAAGAAATATTCAAAGTCATGAAAAGCAAGGACCTACAACCATGATTACTCTACCCAGAACAGCTATCATTTAGAATCAAAGAACATATAAAGAGCTTCCCAGACAAGAAAAAGCTGAATGAGTTCAGCACCACCAAACCAGTATTATATGAAATATTAAAGGATCTTCCTTGAGAAAAAGAAGAAAATAATAAAAAATATGAACAATACAATGGAAAAAATACCTATCTATCAACAACTGAATCAAAAAACCTAGAGAACATTATTCTAGGTGAAATAAGCCAGCCAGAGAAAGACAGCTACCATATGATTTTACTCATATGTGGAATCTAAGGGACAAAATGAACTAACAAGCAAAATAGTGACAATCTCATAGATTGCAGGATGACAGTTGTTGACAGGGGTGAGTTGGGGTGGAGGGATTGAGCAAAAAAGAAAGTAGAGAAAAAATACTTAGGGACATAGACAATAGTGTGGTGACTGCCAGGGACGGGGTGTGAAAAGAGGTGGAGGAGTGGACAGTGGGGTTAAATGGTAATGAACAGAGACTTGGCTTGGGGTGGTGAACACATAATATAATGTACAGATGATGTGCTGTAGAATTATGCACCTAAAACTTGTATTAATTTTGTTAACCAGTATCACCCTAATAAATTCAGTAAAAAGGAAAAGGAAAAAATATGAATAATAAAATGCAATAACTACAAATCTATGATCAATTAGTTTAAATGTAAATAAATTAAATGCTCCAATCAAAAGATATAGGGCAGCTGAATGGATAAGAAAATAAGACCCTTACATATGCTGCCTACAAGAGATTCGCTACATATTGAAAGGCATACACAGTCTGGAAGCAAAGGAGTGGAAAGAGATATTTCATGATAATGGAAACAAACAAATAAAAAAAGTATTGGGGTACCAATACTTACATCAGACAAAATAGAATTTCAAACAATGGCTATAATAAGAGACAAAGAAGTTCCCAGTAATTCCACTTCTGGGTATTTATCAAAAAAAATTCAAAACATTAATTCAAAAAGACATATGCATCAGTATGTTCACTGCAGCATTATTTACAATAGCCAATATACAGAAGCATGTAAGTGTCCATCAACACATGAATAGATAAAGAAGAAGTGGTATATACATACAATGGGATATAACTCAGCCATAAAAAAGGGGTGAAATCTTGCCATCTGCAATAACATGGATGGACCTAGAATGTATTATGCTAAGTGAAATGTCAGAGTAAGACAAATACTATATGATTTCAGTTACATGTGGAATCTAAAAAACAAAATAAATGATCAAACAAAACAAAAACTCCTAAATACAGAGAACATTTTCATGGTTGCCAGATGGGATGGGGGTTGTGGGGATGGGTGAAGAGGTGAGGGGATTAAGAAGTACATATTGGTAGTTACAGAGTAGTCATGGGGAGGTAAAGTACAGCATAGGGAATATAGCCAGTAATATTGTAATAACTATGTATGGTGTCAGATGGGCACTAGATTTATCAAGGTGATCACTTCATAAGTTACATAAATGTCCACTTGCTATATTATACACCTGAAACTAGTATAATATTCTATGTCAACTGTAACTGAAAAATAAGTATTAAAAAAACACATGAGCACAGAAACTTAAATATTTTTTTAAAGTTATTAAACTGGGGTCCTTATGACTTTGATTAAACTTAATTTAGCTTTGAACCCTAGCTCTAGAAATCCTATTGCTCTCTCTACAACTGTCATAGACCCATCCTCTCCCCTGGATAATCAGCCATCCCTGAGACAGCAGAAGACAATAGCCCTAGACCTAATGGTCACCAGGTCTGGACATCTGGCAGACTAAAGATAACATTGTGACCTAAGTTATGTTTCTGCTTCTGAGCCTAAGGTGGGAAGAGCCCCTTCTTCCCACCCCGTCCCCCACTACTCTTCCCTGAGACCAGACCAAAGGATGCCAGAGGAGACCTCGGAGCTGTCCTCAAAACCTGAAGAAATCATTTATCACCCTTACCTCACCTTGGACCAATCAGCTCCCAGCACAGCCCCTGACCCCAAAGCCCACAGTGTGTGATCTTGCCCCGTATTATCCGTAACCTGCATGCCACCAGGGAGTCAGATCTTTCCGGACATGAGCTTGCCCATACTCCAGACTGACCAATATTTTAATAAACCCTATTTCTATGCTGCAAATTCCTGCTCGTATATTTCTTTTGGGCTGGTGTAAGCAGGCAGATGGACTCAAATATTGGAGTCCAGTAACAGCTACAGAATCCAAATAACAAAAATTTGCATAGAACAATAAAATCATGGACATAACTCAAGTTACCCAGGCTTCCCAGGTGACACTGAGCACGTTCTTTAATCCCGCATCTGTTCCTTCACACACAAGGATAGGAATTCTAGTTACACTTCGGGTGAAAGTGCGGGGCAAGCACGTCAGTGTAAATCCACAAGGGTTTTCACTAAATCTGCTTTCGGAAGTATTTGAAATAATTTTCCCTGTGCAAGGGGTACAAATGAAATTCTTGTTCCTAAAATAAGAAGCTTTATTGGAGTGCCACGTCACAAAGAAACATTCGTACGTTTACCTCGCCAAGAGAAACGTAGAACCTTTTCATAAGGACAGTGTTGTCATCTTCCATGGGAGGAGGTGGCGGTGTGGGTGGTTTTCTCAAGACCCAGGGAGAAATGTCTGTATCTAGCACGATGGTCACGCCTGATGTACTCCATCGCACTTGTGAAACCAGTTTGGCTAACCTGCATTGTAGAAAGCACACAAATTTGAAAAAATTTCAAGTTTAGTAGAATTCAAAAAAACAAACAAACACTAAAATTTTATTTTACATATTCAAGCCAATCTCCCTAATTCTCTAAGATGATTCTCTTAGGATCTGCTAAAATTAATGGCTTATTCATAGAACTAAGTAATTAATAAGTATTCTAATTTGTTTTATTTTTATTTAAAAATGTTACAAGAAAAGGTCAGATTTCAGTAAAACTTCAGAATGTTTGGGTACTTATGCTTTATGAGGCAGGCCACACAGAAGATAAACTTCACTCTGCACTATGACATTCTGTCTTTTTCATGACACACTTATTTTCATTTTTCAATACCCTGTACACAAATGCCATTATCATGTAATAAGTAGATAATTTTCAAAGTAGAATGATTAAAGAGGCACAACTGTCGTACATTTATTAGGTGCTGTTTCTGTGAAATCTCTCAGTAAAAGCTACGTGATTTTTTAACAAATGCTGTATCATTCTTATACTATAGCAAGTAGGGTTCACACTCCAATGGATTTAAATAAACTTTATTAAGAAAGAACAAAAGAATAAACTTGGGTAAAAAAAATAGGCATTAAAAAACATGCATATTGATGAAACTACAATACCTGTATTCAAAATAGCAATCACTTTCCAGAAATGCTGGAAGTCTTTCTTTCTTGATCCACTGAATACCTTGTTCACGACTGAGACACTAATTGAGGACACGTGAGAGAAAAAGAGCATCAAGGAAAAATCACCTTTTAGGACATTCAGGGCCTAATCATTAGAGCAATAATGAGCTCCAGCTGTTACGAGGAGCTCTGCCTCTACCTTCTATTTGCGTAAGAGCAAGAACGGGAGTCACAGATTTGAGGCCACTTCTTGCCTTCTAGGGGGGCCTCTTTAATTCTCTCAACAACCCTGCACCAACCATCATCTCCATTTTACAGATTAGCAAACTGAATCCAGCGAAGTTAAGTAACTACTGAAGCGGAGGAATGAGATAAAATTCGGTTAATCTCGGTATTTTCTTCGTTATAAAATGGGTTAAAATAATCACAACCAGAAAAAGTTAACCAGAAAACTTGGTAAAGACAACTATGGTCACCTAAGGCCCTTTGTCCTTCCAATTTTAGAAAATTTTGTTAAATATTGACCTCCCCAAGCACTTCCCTGCAGACGCAAAGGTAAATAAGAATGATAAGGCCAGTCCTTGCAGAGTTTACAGAGAATTCAACAGGCAATAATAGCCCACTGCTGTAAGGGCCAGTTCAGGCTTCTGGGGGAGGTCACGGGGGCACTAAAACAGCACAGGTCTCCCCCAGAACATGCCACTCATTCTTTGACCTGAAACATGATTACCTAGGTAGAAGAGGAAGGGAGCAGGAGAGATAAATGTATTATGACTAGGTCACAGGTGGAGACTGGAGAGATGGCAGGAGGAAGGCTGAAGAGGTAGGCAGGGGCCTGACTATGAAGTCTTCTTTTGGTCACGTTCCTTACCTTCTTTTTATTGCTTACACTGTTACAGATGTTCCCATTTGGCCCCCACTTTGCCCTTCTCCCCCCAGCCCTCCCGGCCCTTCCCTCAGGCCATCACCACACCGCTGTCCGTGTCCACGGGTTATGCTCGTACGTTCTTTGGCTGATCCCTTCACCTTCTTCCACACAGTCTCCTCACCCCCCTCCTCTCAGACAGCTGCCAGTCTGCTCCATGTGTCCATGACTCTGTTTCTATTTTATTTGTCAGTTTATTTTGTTCTTTAGATTCCACATAGAAGTGAGATCATATGGTATTCGTCTTTTACTGACTGGCTTATTTCACTTAGCATTTGTGGTGACAGTTTGTGAAAATACTGGTTATTGATGTGGTTTATTTTATTTTTATTTTTATTGAATTTATTGGGGTGACATTGGTTAGTAAAATTATATAGGTTTCAGGTGTACAATTCTATAATACATCATCTGTATATTGTATTGTGTGTTCACCACCCCAAATCAAGTCTCCTTCTGATGTGGTTTGATTAAAATCTACCATCATATTTTCTATTTGTTCCATATATTCTTTGCTCCTTTTCCTTCCATTTTGGTTTGAGTATTTCTTTTATAAATCTGCTATTATTATATTATTTATTCTTCTTTCAAAAGTGTTTAAAATTATTACCCTAATGTTTACAATATGTTTAGTAAATATCTTCAAAACACCTTCAAATATATCAAATAAGACCACCTAGTAGATGTTTTAGAAATTTGTATCAAAACACATAAATCAAGCAGCTCCTTGTATACAAATATCTAATCCAGGGGTGTCAATCTCATTTTCACGGGGGGCCACATCAGCCTCACGGTTGCCTTCAAAGGGCCAAATGTAATTTCAACTCCTGAACAATTAAGGAGTAGTTACATTTACACAGTCCTAAAATTATTTCGGCCCTTTCAAGGCAACCTCAAGGCTGATGTGGCTCCCAGTGAAAATGAGTTTGACAGCCCTCCTCTAATCATTACATTGTACACCTTGAAACTAATATAATGTTATGTCAATTATATCACAATAAAAAGAAGCTCCTAAACAGCTTTTGTTTAACAATAAAAAATGGGTGATAAAGACCTTCATGAACTAAAGGAATTTCTATTCACTGAAGAAAGTGAATAAATCAATAAACCTCATTGTCACACCTAGTAAAAAAGTGTTTGAATTGACAATTTATATATTGTTATATAGTTCAGAATCAATTTCCTTGTTTTAACTTCAAAACAATGCTGTAATCTAGTTATTATTACTACTACTTTTATTTTTTGTATTTAAAAAATATATCTTTTAAATAAATGCTATTATTGCATTTAATTCCATGGAAGTAAACAAGAAGGAGGAACATGTAAAAGAAGAATGGAACTTTCAGGCTGGAGAAGAGCTTTGTCTCGAGTGTTAGACATATGTTACCCTAGTTCTATCAGACATTTTAAATCAATAAAAAACGGTGCTGTTAAACATTCATTATCATTTTCATTGGATCCACAAAACAAACCTAAGTAGTAGGTAGTATAGCCGTCGCCTGACATCTTTTGACAATGAAAATGAGGTTCATCGAAATGACTTGTTCAAGAACCCACAGCTAGTAAGTTGAGAGCCAATATGAGAACCCAGGTTTTTGGGTTTTGTTTTTGTTTTTTTCCCCTCATGCTAAGAAGACAAAATCCAGAGCTGAGAGTAAAATATAAAGCCAGGCATGCCAGAGCCACACATCATCACTTGAAGATCAGAAATCTCAATTCTTCCCAACTGCTCAATAAGATAGAACCCAAACGAAATACATTCACTGTATACCCACATTTTCTAGAATACATATAAATATAAAGTAAAGGACACACACTAACCTAAGATTCTAAATATTCAAGGTAAAGTACACAAATCTCCTTATATTGATAATCACATATCAACAAAACTAGTAGACTAAATGGCCACTTAATATGAATATGATGATACAACAGCTAATACTATGTGTAAGTACAATAAAATTTAATAAATACAGTTAAATCTCAGAAAGGGGAGCCCAAGGAAGCTCGTGTTAATCTCAACTATGCTTTATCTATCTAGAAAGATATAAACTCCAATGTACTTTCTTACCATAATATTGTAGTTGACATTAATGGCCTCATCTTCATAGGGGACAGTCACTTGAACAGGCTGAACATCATTCTTCCCTTTCCTTACAACATCATAGATGGGATTTCGGGGTTGCTGGTTTTGCAGAACTCTTTTCAGTTGCTTTTCCAGAAGTTGTGGGGCATTGTTAACTACTTCAAAAACTCCATAATCCGCATTAAATCTAATTGCCTCTGAAAAGGTCTGCAAAATAAGTTGTGGAATTATGTCTTTAAAGTTTTAAAAACCAGAAAGTCACTGTCTCCGAGACTTAATACTTACACACACACACACACACAGAGTTTTGTTTTTAATCATTACCTCTTCCCTTTGGGAGCGTGGAAATCTATTCACTACAGGTAAAGGAACCCACTGAATCCTTCCTTCCCAATGTACTCATAAGTGTCAGGGTATATTAGGGTATATTACAACAGAAATTCCCTTTGCATAAACATATTACCTCTATTGCTTCTCAGCCTTTTAGCTAAGATCAAGTGTAGTATCTGTTATCAGTTTACACATCTTACCTCTGTGCTTTTTTGGAACTGGAAAGAAATACACACCTAGTCTCTATGAAGCAATGTTATTCTCTAAAAAGGGGTGAATTACTAGGGAAGAATGAGTAAAAGATGAAGAAATAACATTCCTGTTATCTTTTTCCTCCCAGGAGCCATGAAAGCTAAAGTCTCCCTTGTCCAAAAGGAGAAAATGAAGTGCAATATGTTCTTCATTTAAGACTATTTCAACACCATTCCTTTCACTCTGACCCAAAAAAAAGAGTGAAAGATAACATTTCTGAGCATTTCTCAGTAATTACTAAATGCTGCCAACTTTTTATTTATTTTTTATTGAATTTACTGAAATGACAATTGTTAATAAAATCATACAGGTTTTAGGTATACAATTCTACAATACATCATCTGTATATTGTACTATGTGTTTACCACCCCAAGTCAAATCTCCTTTCATCACCATATTTATTCCCCTCTTTACCTACTTCTACCTTCCCGCACCCGCTCTTTCCCTCTGGTAATCGTACTGTTGTCTGTGCCCATGAGAGTTTCTCTTTTCCCTCTCTGCTGACTGCTAACTTTTCTTTAATATCAGTTAACATGCAACAGTCAGGAGTCTTGAGTTTGCCTGCTTGTCAATAAGTCGCACTGTGACTCTCAGTAAACCATTGAATATGTTTGGGGCCTCACTTCCATAACAAGCACAGGGTAAATTGGCTGTGTCTTTTCCCAGTTTGTCCTCCAAACCTAGAATCAGGTCCCTTTTTCAGAACATTAATGTATTTTAGGATACCTTCAGTGAATTGCCTACTCATGTATATTAATTTACGTATTTTTAGCCAGGTAGTAAAAGACCTTAAAGTCTTCCCCTTGGATTGATCACCATCCTAGGGAAGATAGCACTTCTTTCAAGTTTTACTAAGAGATTGCTAGATATACTATATATAGTTAAAATCTAATAAATGGCAGGATGTTGTAAATTGGAGTTAGAAATATATGTATATATGTGTAAATACCCATATATTGTGTATATATATATATTTTTTTACTTATTCATTTTAATGTCAGATGCTATTACATCCCTGAAGGTCTCATTGTCTCTCCTTCTACACAATTTAGAGTATGCGGACAATAGAGTTCAATATGAATGTCAGGCCACAGTTCAAAGGGCCTCAAAGCTAAGATTTCCCCTCAAATGACAAGTATAGCTCAATGGATAAGTAAGAATATTTAGCAGTAATTCTGAATAAGGTTTCTTGAATAAATATATTTCATTGGGACTTCCAGCCAAGATGGAGGCGTAAGTAGACACACTGTGCCTCCTCACACAACCAATATAGGGACAACAACAATTTAGAAAAAGAATAACAACCAGAACTGACAGAAAATTGAACTGTGTGGAAGTCAGACAACCAAGGGGTTAAAATGGCACGTTCATCCAGACCAGTAGGAGGGGCAGAGGAGGGGCAGGATGGAGAGGGGTCGCGGTACAAAGAGCGGTGGGACCAGGTGCATAAGGCATCCCGGGCGCACAAGACCAGAGTGGGCAGACCCTGGGTGTGCAGGCGGTGTCTGGCAGACCCCGGCCCAGGGGTGGCAGCTGGCAGACCCACCAAGGCGGTGACTGTGAAGCAAGGCACTGTGTGTGCAACCCAGGGTCCCAGTGCCAGGAAATAGAGCCTCAGGGCACCGATTGAAAACACCTGTGGGGGCTGAGGCGCAGGGAGAGACTCACAGCCTCTCAGGAGACTTCGCTGGAGAGACCCCCGGGGTCCTGGAACATACACAGGCCCACCCACAATGGAATCAGTGCCAGAAGGGCCGAGTTTGCCTGGGGGAAGCAGCGGAAGGGACTGAAATCTGACAGAGGGGAGCAAGCGCCATTGTTTCCTCTCAGACTCCGCCCCACATACAACGTCACAACCCAGCCACTGCCCCTCATACGTAACAGGCGCGACCAGACCAAAAAAAAAAAAAAAAAAAAAAATGGTCCAAATGGAAGAACAGCTCAAAGCTCCACAGCAAATACAACTAAGCGACCAAGAGATAGCCAACCTATCAGATGCACAGTTCAAAGCACTGGTGAGCAGGATGCTCACAGAATTTATTGAATTTGGTTGCAAGTTAGATGAAAACATGAAGGCTACACTAAGTGAAATAAAGGAAAATGCACAGGGAACCAATAGTGATGGGAAGGAAACTGGGACTCAAATCAATGGAGTGGACCAGAAGGAAGAAAGAAACAACTAAACAGAAAAGAATGAAGAAATAAGAATTCAAAAAAATGAGGAGAGGCTTAGCACCCTCCAGGACATCATTTTTTTTCCTGTTTAAATCACTTCCTTTTTTATTATTTTTATTTTAATCATTATTCAAGTACAGTTTCTATTCTTTACTCCCACTTCAGCCCACCCACCCATCCCTCCCCCCTACCCTCCCATTTCCAACCCCCCTAGTTTTTGTCCATGTGTCCTTTATATTTGTTCCTGTAAACCCTTCCCACTCTTCCCTGAAATTCCCTCCACTCT
>CM052544.1:99419252-99570117 GCA_028533065.1 Trachops cirrhosus
GGCAAGAATAGTAGGGGAAATGTAGAAGCTAAAGAACTTATGACACATGAGCATGAACTAAAGGGGGGAAATGTGGGTGGAAGAGGGTGTGCAGGGTGGAGGGGAATGAAGGAGGGAAAATGGGACAACTGCAATAGCATAATCAGTAAAATATATTTAAAAAAAGAAAAAATATATATTTCATTGGCTGCCCACTGCATCTGTCTTTCAAACATGAGATTCAAACAGGCACCACTTACCTAAAAGTCAAATATTCTTTATCTCTGAATTATACAATCCCTAGACTAAAACAGATATGAGTCTGTTGATATCAGAGGCCATGTTCATCGGGTTGAAGAAAGGAAGCGAACTAGGCTTGGTAGAGAGTGGACATCAAATATTAACAGGGGGGAGGGGTAGAAGGAGCAGTATAATGGAAAGAACATCTGGAAAAGATTTCTTCTGGTTCTGAGTATCCGTGGAACAAAAGAACAAGCTTGATCTTTATTTATTGTTTTCCTTTCTTTTTTCTGCCTCCTACCCTCACACCTGGTAGCCAGAGGAACACAAAGCTGTGATCATCCAAAGCAAACAATGCCAATTAGCCCTATGGACAAATAAAATATTTCCTGTTAATCAAGTAAAAAATGCTCAAGTTAAAAAAGAAAACAGAGGGACTGTGACACTCTGAGACCCTCGGTAGCCAATTTTAGGATCAAGGTGATAGAAACAAGTCTGTCTGGTCCCAAAGAAAGCACATTTCCCCTTCTTTACTGTATTGCCTCACATATGATAAAACTAGCAACTAACATGTACTGGCCATCTTCTCTATGCCAGGACTGTGCTAAGCATAACCCCATGAAGTTAGTGGGATCAAAACCAACGTGTTTTGATCCCAAAGCCTGTGTCCTGATTTTACCAGTAAAGGCACAGAGGCATGGAGCAGCATGGTGTATGTGGTTAATTTCAAGCAGTTCAGTGCCATTGGAATAGAACTAGAATAGATTATAGGTGGCAGAGTTTAAGAAACAGAGAAGAAAGACTGGACATAGATGAGGATAGGGCCAGATCATGAAAGGCTTTGCATGTCATTTATGGAGTAGTCACTTAAACTGATTTGTGTTTTAGGAAGGTTCTCCTAGTAGCACTCTGGAGTTCTGCTTGCCAGCTCCTGAGCTGGTGAGACAGACTGCTCCCACGCCCCAAACAGAGCTATCACCACGCTCTGCGGAAGCTGGCTGTGCCCTCAGAGCTACAGCTACTGTGACCAGGTTTAGTGTGGTGGTTATTAACTCTCTGGATGGGTCACTGTCCTCTTCACACATAGGGGCCAAGGCAGGTGTTAAGTCAGATAGTTAGCAATTACTTTTATTTTCAACTTACAAAGAAAAACTGCAACTTCCAGTCAAGATGGCACCATAGGTAAACATAGGTTGCCTCGGGAGTGAGGAGTCCTAGCCCCACATCAGGACCCTCAGACCAGGGTTCCAGTGCCCAGAAGATAAATCCCCACAACTTCTGGCTGCAAAAACCAGTGGGTATTGAGTCAGTGGAAGAAACTTCCACAGTCCCAAGCAGTTCTTCTTAAAGAATCCATACACGGGCTTACTCAGACTCACTCCCTCTGAGCTCCAGCATCGGGGTAGCAACTCAAAAGGCACCAGTAGCATATGGGGAGAAACTGAAGTGTCCTCCAGCAAGAGCTGGGGACAGCTTTCTCCCAGGCAGGAAGGTGAGCAGAAGCCATTGTCCCTTTTGTGAACCCTCCCCTCACAGAGCCACAGAGCTGGCAGACGGGTGCCATATCTGAGACTCCATCAACCTGGCTAACACTATTTGCCCCCACACTGGTGATTCCCTGAGGCTCCATCCCACCCAATTTACAGCTGTTAACAGTGGTTTTTCCGTATGAATGGCTGGTCTCGGCTCCTGCTTCACAATTTCCTAAATCCTTTCAAACAAGCAACAGCCTGGCCTCAGTGAGCCTCCAGCCCCCTTACCTCTAGCTAAGTGGCCTGAGGTGCAGCACTAGCAGCAGCCAGTCTAGATTCACAGCTTGGCTTCATGTGGGAGACTGCTTTTCATGGTGTGGGCCCAGCTCCCACTGGGAGATGCACAGGACCCGTGCCCACAGATAGGTTCTCCCATGGGGAATCAGGCCTGCAATATACCTAGGCCACTATGAGTCTTGCTTCTTGCTAAAACTCCCTCACCCTAATTGAGGGCATTTACTGCAAAGCAACTTCCTAAAACCCATGCTAAACCTTCCAAGGATGAGTGTAATGGGTCCAACTACTTTTGCCTTTTCATTTGCTAATATCCCTCTTCTGTGCTGTGATTAGCAGCATTGGCTCCTTTGTTTTCTGTAAAGGGTAATCACCTAAAGCGAGCCTGTGCATAGTTAATGAGGACCTTCTTGTAATGTGCCCAGTAAGACGATGAAAGCTCATTGGAGCAAGGGCCAATGCTTTTGCTCCCCTAGAGAGAAAAACCATGCCACCCCTTTTCCTCCACTGGATTTGGCAATCCCTGTGAATGTCTTATTTCATCCATAATGACTCGGACCCCACAAGCCAGGGTCTGCATCAGCTTCACCTGGGAATCTCCAAACCCAGCACAAGTAAAAGCCATCTCAGATTGCTTTATAGCTCAGGCAGGGTGGCTCCAGGCAAAACACAGGTGGGGGCTGACCTTGGCCTGGGGATGGGGAAATCTTTCCACAAAGATCACAGTAATCCTGGAATATTATATCTAGTTTAGTTATTGTACTTTAAAAGGGATTTGGCTAAGGTAGAATCTTTCTAGAAAAGGATACACAAAATGATTAAATGGAAGAAATGTTGGGCAAATTACTTCACTTTTCTGAAATTTCTCATATAAAAGATTTTAACAAAATAACCTCAAGATGCCTTTTATGTTTGACACCCAATCAGCCGTGATTGTCTCCTTAAGAAAAAAAGTCTCTTCTGGTCTCTAATAAGACCGTCCAATTCTACTGTTCCTTTGTTAGTTCATTAATTTCTTCAATAAGTATATATGAATCCTTATTCAATGAGAAATTGTGACAGATGATGTATTGTTACATTTAGTGAGCCAATCCAGATCATCCTCCATAAAGCCCCAACTCCAATGTATGAGACATGGATCAGGCCTCAAAGTACGCTAATCTAACAGAAGAAAGACATGGGATTCACAGAGACAATAAACACTCACCCATGAGGGGAATGAACTCTGCAGCCAGCACATTAAGTGAAATCATATTCAGTAAAAAGTACCCCTTGCAAACAGCCATAAAGTACAACATTGTCCTGTCTTTCAAGCAGTTGATCACGTTTTTCTACTGGTATTGTGATGGGTCACTGATTCTTCAGTTAGGGACCAGATAGTGTTGGCTCATGCTTAAAGCTCACATTTACTCACGTTATATGAAAATAACTATTTTTTAACACTAGGATCACCCTCCACATAACATGACTGCACTGTGAGAGGCACGAAGGATGAGACCCATCGAGGGAAGGGCAGAGTCTGGTCTTCCATCTCACACCTCCCCCAGGAATGCATGGATCGGTATATTTGTGTACACAGGTTGCTACAACAGACAGAATCACCCTCACTCTTTATACCACCCCCGCTCTCTCTGCAGAGCACAGATAATCCGTTCTGAGTGATAATGCCTGTATATTGCCACCGCACCTTCACACATAACAGCCTCAGTAGAAGCGTGTACGAGGTGGAGGGATGACACAAAAGGATTCACTAACTAGCTTCTGGAAATAAGGAGGTTGTAAGAGGAAGCTGGGTCTTGAGGAATGAACAGACATTCTCGTCTGGTAGATAAGGGAGAGAGGGGAATTCAGCCAAAGAAATAGCAAATGCATCGAGACAGGAGGGCACAAAAGTATAGGGCACCTTTGATGAAATGCAAGCAGTCTGACACTGCTGAAGCTTCCATCCAAGGGGAGAATAACGGAACACAGGCCTGGAGAGAAAGGCAAAGGACTCGTTCATCAAGGACTTTTTGTTATGTGCTGTAATTCTCTGCTTACTCTCTCAAATCAGTGGGTCTTGGAGTGCGGCACCTGGACCAGCAGCATCAGCAGCATCTGGAAACCTGAAGAAATGCGAATTCTTGGGTCTCTCCCTGTGGGAGAAACTCTGGGGGTGGGACCCAATGTTCTGTGTTTAACAAGCCCTCAGGAATTCTGATGCACGCTCAAGTTTGAGAATCATTGCTTTAGAAAGATGGGGAGCCGCTGAAGAGTTTTCAGCTGGGGAGAGATGGAATCCAGGTTAAGACAAACGCCAAAGCCTCCACTGCATCTGTCACTTCATGCTGCCCTCATATGTATTCATGTCTGGGGAGAGGAGTGGCCATCTAGATCTTACACAAGGGGAAAGACCCTGGTCTTTCATTATTACGCAAAACCTTGTCGGCTGCTTAAAAAGAATCTCTCTCACACATTTAGTTCTTTGTTTTCACCATTTCTAAGTTTATCTACAAAACTCCCCAAATTAGTTTAGTATGTGGCAATAAATGACACGTAATGCGGGGGAGGTAGAAATGAATGATGTAAGAAGTCTGTGTAGGCTAATTCGGAGAAAGCTCGGCTTTTAATCATGTAACGGGAAAAATCTTCAGCTGGAGCCCCAAAGCCAACCCTCCACAAGCTTTTTCAGACGGCTCTTTCCCTTACTTACTTTTCTTATTTCAAGGGTATCGTTTTCTCAATGTTCCAAAACGAACTGACCTGAAGGTGCTGAAAGCTAACTTTGTAGTACCAGTCATCCGTGTGTGAAAAATATTTTCACAGAAAAAGCAAGTGCAAGAAAATATTTTTTACCACAATAAATTGCTCGTTCCACATTTCTTTGAAAAGAGGAGCGGGGGGAAACCCTGTGAATAATTAGTGACGTGCTTCAAGCCCCAGCCCAGCACCACTGAAACTTACAGGGTGCCAAATTATTTAGCTGAACAGTATTTAAATTAAAAACTAATGACTAGGTTAATTTAATGCATGTTCATCTCTGGTCCAACTCTGTTCTCTACTAATTGAGTTCCAAAATCTATGTTTTAAACATGCATCCTAGTCAGTGAATAAGAAACATCTGAACACTTGAATATAATAAGTCAGTTACTAATAACAACTTCTTTTAATCTAAATTTTATTGTTATTTTAGATGTCTAACCATAAACTATTTACTGGACCACTCACCAATGGGATGAAAGGAACAATGTGCCACATAAAATGCACAGAAAATACTCTTAGTTAATAAAATGAGCTACATAAGCTAATTTGAGTGTTTAATGTTTGAGCTGTAAGGCTTATCTCCCATAGGTGTATCCCTAGAGCTCCATCAACACCTTTAAAGACCAGTCTCTGAGTATTCGAGTTGTGGAGGGCGATGACCCACGCCCTTCATCCCCCTTCACCCCACTCGTTCTCCAAATCCATATCCCTTCTCCCTCTTTCTCTCTCTCTCACCCCTTACCAAACAATCCATCTAACATAGAACTCCTTCATAAAGCTGCAAGAAATTATAATAGTTTACAGATTTTTTAAAAGAGTGTGGAGAATCCGTCCAAAAAAAGAAGTTATGGTAAAATTCCAAAGGCACATAGCTAAGCACGGTCTGGCAAACACATGACATACCTATCCTTGCGAGGAGGGCACAGAACAGGCCACCCTTCAGCTTCTGCAAACCATAAATGTCACAAACATTCTGAACCACCCACAGAGGACCAACCTAAATCTGTATGTGGGCTCATCTACTCAAGCCCACAACAGTCACTGAGCATAAAACACACAAAATAAAACCAAAGGGGAAAAAAATGTTTTCACACTATAGCACAGAAGAAAACTTAATAAGCAAACACTTGTCCATAAAGAGTTGACAGCAAGAAACCTCCCAGACACCACATGAAAACAATAGCTGAATGTGAACCTGGCACCAGAACAAACGGACTGAAGTTATGAAAGCTGGGATTTGGAAAGTGTCATAATTATTTATAATAGCAGCAACTGTCCTGGATTCCCCTCATCAAAAAATAACACGGAGGCAGGCTACCAGCCATCAATTTCTGGGTCTTACAGTGTGTCCCAAGGGTGTAATGTTGTAATGGAAAGAAATAGCGTAGGAGCCAGAAAGCCTGATTTCTAGGCCCATTTATGCCACAAACCGGTTATGGGACCTTGGGCATGTCACTACAGAAGTATCAGAAATCCAGCTGAACCAAGGCCCTTTCGGATTGAGCATGTTCGAGTATCTATCCACATTCTCAGACTTCGACTGTTGAGGGTTTGTGGGGGAGGGTGTTGGAGACAGGGAGGCAGAAGGACAGAACAGTAGAAGGCTTATGTATTTATTTCAAGAATCTTCCATGGAAGATGTAGAAATGAAAACATAATCATCCTTAAGAAGCTTTGGGAGATTTGGAAAAAAGGCACCTATCCTTGGTCCCAGGATATTTACAACGTATTTCCTGAGATAAAATAAAGAGAAGGAATTACTGACATTTTCTTTTGTTGGAAAAGTCTAATCTGCCCCCCAGTACCAATATGCCCTATGAAATAGTCCCCAAAATGGTTTCCTAACCTACACCTGACACTCTCCAATCACAGGGAGTTTGCTGCTTCACAAGCCAACCCATCCTACTACCGTGAAACAAGCGCTAAACATCTTTCTTCCAGTGAGTAAAAATCAATGTCCTTGTAAATGCTGGTGGCCCTGGTTCTGCCCTCCAGCTTCATGGAATATGTTAACTCCTCTTCCTCACCCTCATCTTCATATATTTGGAAAGCGCTGTCCCATTCCAATTCCTCTACCCACTCTTCAGCCAGGTTCAGTGCTCACACTTCTTTCAACCCTTCCGCACCTAACATGGTTCCCAGAGCATTCATCAGCTGAGTCTCCCCGAGTCCCGCTTGGCAGAGCACTCTTAATATATGGCACCAAGAATGAAACACGGTGTTCCAAATGTCATCTGACAGTTATATCCAATTCAAAAAAAACATTTATTGAGTGCCGTCTGTGCTCCAGACTAACATTTTTCTTGATCTCAACTATACTTTTATTAACGCACCCTAAAAACACATTAGCTTTGTTTGTTTTAACCCATTTCAGATGACCATGATAAAAATGAGACCAGATTCTGTTACCCAAACTATTAGTTTATTCCTCTGCTGCCAGTTCTGTAGTCATTACAGTAGGGCAAGTTTCTGAGCCACGTGGATCTGGGTGGACACTGTCATTTACTAACTCAGCGACCTAAAACTGGAAAAACACTGGTTCACATGCAATATTTCATTCGAGTCTCTGTTAAAAACAATTTTTAAAACTCAAAGCCAATGACAGATTTGGGTGGCACAGAAGATTATCCTCTAGATTAATAATGATCCGCCAATCTAATTAAAGAGTGACTGTCGCTTATGTTTTAGGAACAGAAGATGAGACGGTCTAGAATAAGGTGTCCAACCCGAGGCCCAAAGGCCACATGCGGCCCGGGATGGCTACGAATATGACCCAACACAAAATCATAAATTTACTTAAATATGTTTCACTTGCTCATCAGTTTTGGCTAGTGTTTGTGTATTTAATGTGTGGCCCAAGACCACCCTTCTTCCAGTGTGTCCCAGAGACACCAAAAGTCTGGACACCTCTGTTAGATAGTGAAGGAAAAGGAAAGAGAAGCACTAACTCTGGGCCGGGCACTTCACCAATATTATCTCGCTTCATAACAAAATGTAAGATGGTTATACTGTTTTCATAGAGAAAGAAATAAAAAAACTTAAGTAATTAAGGAATGTGACTAAGATCACAATGGACATGAGTGGAAGAGCTGGGCTCACAGAACGTAAATCTTGAGAAACTGAAATCAGTCTGAAAATAGAATTTTTTCTCTTTAACATTTCACAAAAAGATTTTTGTGGAGGAAGAAAGAGAATGCAAGAGTGTAGAGGAAAGACTACAGAATCCGGAGGCGCAAACTTATGACAATGTTGTGACACTGCTGGGCTTTTTATATCACACAACTGGACAATGGGAGTTGAAGAGTCAGACCAGGCAGGACCCCCGGTGGTATCCTGTGACCCCGTCCAGGCCAGTGGCTGGGAAGGGACAGGGCGGCTTGGTGTCTCAGCCTAACCCTCACAATGGTCTCAGAGACCGAACTATGCCAAAAGGAGGTGGAAGAACAAATTCCTCTGGGAAAAAGACTTTGCACAATAAACCAACCTGCATGCATAGATACTTACATACATCTAGCAAAACTGATCCAGGTAGGAAAGTACATGTAGTGCTTTCCCTTCAAAAGGCATTTTCAGTGGTGAAGTTTTAAGAGTTTTCACATTTTATGGCCCACTACTTTTAAAATTACTTGTGACTTTTTATATTCCAAATTTTGCCTGGTAAGTATTTTAATGAAAAAGGTTTTTGTGTTTTCATAACAATAATGGAAGCCTTTCATTCTTTTATCTGATATTTCTGATTAACTATACACACAATATATGAATTTTTATACACCCACCCCCATTTCACTTTCCCCAAACGCTTCAATGCTTACTCTGTCCATCACTGCTAAGTCTGAAAGTCAGCATCTTCCTATGTCTTATTTACTACTGATATAAAACTCTAGTTGCCCTAAACACAAATTATACTTTACTCTCTGTCCAAGAGGAGGACAATAATTGCCTAGGGGCAAGAAATGTAGTTTCTTACAGTGTTTTGGGATTCTATCCTTATCTCCTCTGTTCAAATCCTAAGATGGTGCCAAATATAACTATCAGATTTTGTACAGAACACTTTTGATGGTTGGAAAAATTCCAGCTTTCTTCAATAAAAATAATTCCTAAATATGATTCAAACCCAAATTATTAACTATAAAAATATAAACTTTATCTAAATGCTTTAATTAATATTTTTTAAAATATTGCTCCTGATAAATGTCTTACAAGATAACCCAGGGATTACAACACTTTGATTTGATAATATATTCAATAGAACATAATGACACACTCACTGGAAGACTTAGAAATTCATTAAAGTAGTCCACGAGGAAATTATCTGTTGCCAAAGAATTCTCCTGCAAAAAACATAAAAACACCGTATTATGCTTATGCTGTTTTCAAAGATGCCAATACTATTCTCTAATTCTGCTATCAATAGATTATATGCAGATCTTCAACTCCCTTTCAGTCAGTCAACACTGAATCCTCACTATAAGCAGAGAGCAGTGCTACAATCTCTGGAAGGAAGAAATCGGAAAACCGAGTGGAGCACACCCTTAAAAGACTGGTCCCTGTACTTAGCTGGAAAACAACATGTGAAAAACACAGCACACTTCAAAATGAAACATCAACCAATACAAAATGCCATACATGGTAAATTTCCCACAGACTTATTAAAATATATATTTAATAAAAATAAAGGCAGAGCAATAAAGACAGAACCAGTGACTGGGGTTAAAATGAAATTAAGAATGTAAATTTCTTAAATTGCCTAGTGAAAACGATAAACTAAATGAAGAAAATATTCTACAGCTTTGCCCTCAGAAACGGACACAGATCTAGTAATCCGGGCCCTGCCTAACTTCTGCAGGAAGAAACTCTGACAACGCACGCGTTCAGAGAATAAAGATTGTGTACATTTTTTCCATAACTATTTCATCCCCTAACACGGTCATGTTTAAAGCGGGCAAAATCGGAGCGCTCCTGCCAAGAACAAATGCTCTCTTCCAAATAAAACACCTTATTTTATTAGTAATTGTTTCCATTGTGTCAAAGGCACAACATGGCACACTGTGGTGTATGGTACATGTGTTTATTTTGTTATTCATAATTATATTTCGATTTCACAAATCCAACATGAAAGTTGACAATATGACACAATGCTATTATTTCCATATGGCTGATTATTTTCTTTTTGTACCGGCCAAGTTTTTAAAACTGTGTTGAAGTACAGTGTGAACGTATAAGGAAGACACTATAGTAATATTAACACCTACTTTGAAAAGTCGATTTCCAGGGTAATTTCTTCAAATGATCGTAGTATCGAGATAGAGTAACAATCACTTACAGGATTTATACCAAGGAACTTACTAAAAGTCTGAACGGATTAAAATAACAGCAACAAACTTAGGATCTCATAAACCTCCCACCTTCGGAGTGGCGCCTTACCAATACATTCTCCAGGTTCTGATTGGCAGAGATCTAACAGAGCAGAACAAGGCAGATGACATTTGGTGGCAGCTAGGAGGCTAATAACCTTTCAAATTTTACCTTCCCAAGTTACTTTAATTTTCTGGACTTTATTTAGTGAACTACGTAGTTTTTGCTAACTCTTAGGAGAAATCGATTGGATGCAATAAATATTTTTGGATCTCTTAGGTAGCACTGTGCTACAACAAGGGTGGCCAAGTTTTGCGCTGCTGGGCTCACGACCAAAAATCCACAGATGGGAAGGGTGAACATTTTTCATTTATAATGGCAGTGGATTATTTAGCTATAAAAGAGAATGTGTATTTCATAGAGTCAGGTAGAGCTAATTATTGCCTAGAATTTGGCCAGCCACATTGCCAAAAATTTCCAGATAATCCTCAGATTCCTATATTCATTTCCAGATGGCTCACACTTCTAAGAGACGTTAACTCAACACTTTCCAAACTGTCTGTGATGAAGTACCCATTTTGTTTTGTCCCTAATCTATTTCAGATAACTTTTGTAAAGCACAGTAAGAATGAATGACTAGAAAATGAAATAAAATATATACACAATACAAACCCACTTTAAAAATTAAATTCAAAAAATAAATTAAAATTAAAATTGAATTCAGTAGTTATAAACATACTCGTCAAATTACTGTAAAGTTTCTAAATGTCCCCTCTCAACTTCTGAACTCATCTTGACATGGACTGAGGAGAGTCTCAGGAGGCAATGGTCTGCAGACCCTCCAAGCAGCGCTGCCCTAACCAACCCCTTGGTGAGCAGTTTGCTTCTAGCTCCCTCCGGTGCTGCTGACACTGAACCCGCTGCTGGAGCATGTCCCTGGCATTCAGTCACATCCTCGGGTCTGCACTTTCACCCATGGACACTTAAAGTATTATTCGAATACATCAAAATCTGTGTTTCTTTTCTGTAATTGTATCTTAATTTCTACCAATATTCAACATCACTTCTTCTGCTGGTTTCAGGTCAGGTTGCAAAGGAAGTAAGTGCAGTCTGCTAGCACCATCGGCTCCGTTCCCCCGTTACACTTTAATTTGAAGGCCTGCACTTCCCTAAGTAAAGGAGCCTCTCTTCCCACTGCCGTTTCCGCTAGTGCAGTGCGGCCAGGCACTGTGTCACATCAACAACAAATGGAACAATGAGGATCTGACAAAGCCTTTATTCTCAAAGCCTTTCATTTTTTTAAAATGGCTTTTTAATGCCTTGATCTGAAGAAGCAGCTCAGTGACTCTCAGTGAGTTCCCACAATCCAGTCACACAGTCATATTAAAATGAAAGAAGTCTCCGTATTCAGGTTTCATATCTTTCAAATAACCAATAAACTGGTGATGGTTAATGGCACAATCAAGAAGAAAACTGAGTTACAATCAATTCCTCCATTACATCATTCCATGAACCTGACTGCAAAATTTGCAACCCAGATTCTCTGCTGAATGATGCAATGGAAGGTAGAAACGTTTCTTCAGAACTGAATACACTCTCGAAACCTGCTTGTTCATGTATTACAGGTGTGCCATCTGTGAAAGTGAAGTCAGCTTTTCCGTTTTTAGTCCAAACTTCTCAAAATTCTTCCTGAAAGGGGGTCAAGCAAAATAGTTCATATATGTTTGTTAATTATGATAGGTAAATTTTCTTTTGCTTAAAAAATTATTTTGCTGCAACTTAAAACCAGATAAACTATAATTACTTCACAACTGTAAAAAAAAGATATACAAAAAAAGACCTTTACAAACAAGAAATAGTACATAAGATAAATGCAGACAAAAACCATAGTTCAAGAAAGAACATAATAAATGCCATAAAAAAGTACAATATAAACCATTTCCTCTCAAAGGAGGGAAAGACATTATCTGGTAGGAGGGATCAGCAAATGAGGGAAATGGCATTTGAAATGCATTTCAAATAACTTGAAATTCTATAGAAGCAAAACAAGTAAAGGTGATCACAGTCAGCTAATGGCAAAAGTAGGAAAACAACCCAAATTTTCACTTCCTTTCATGCTATTCACATATTAAACCAAAGCCATTCATCGAATGCCCAATGTAGAACCCCAAATTGTCACATTTTAGGCTGGGAATGCTATCATCAGTCAGGAGATGGGATAGACCATATTTCCACAATTATACCTATTTTTGCTTCTTCCTAATATGTTAAAAATGCTTTCATTTCTCCCTCCAAACAAACCAATCACTGGACCAGAGCTCCCACCAGGGACACAGTGACACGCGGCAGTGTGCAGACTGTGGAATTCAATGGGTCATGTCAAAGGGGACCCCTACAGCCCCCAAGGCAACCAGGCCCCACACTGAGGGCCGCAGTTCCCAGGGTGGCGATCTTCAGCTGTGAGCAACCTTGCCTGGGACTCCTCAGATCCAACTCCCTCTCCTAGAGATGATGATTTATGAACCACATCCCACACCCACTGCTCCTCTGTCAGAGACTGAGCACAGCCAGGGAGTTGCTCAAGCCCCTGGACATGGATGTGTTGGCTGGCTGCAGAAAATACCAATGCCCCATGAAACCACTGGAGGAGTTTCCATCTGAGGTGTCCAAGAAGGCAGGACACAGCGGAAGGTGCTGACAGCTGGGAGGAAAGGGGGAAGCGGGGATCCTGGAAGGCTACATACAGACAGTGGCCCCAAATCATTGCGTTTACATACATCACATCTTTCTGTCTGCTGGCAACTGATGGATCCTTATGGTAGTTTCCAAGCTAGTTATAAGGTCATTGCTTGATATATATATCTCTCTCAATAAGAGTTTCATCATTATTTTGAAATATTTGATATGAAACATCTTACTGATTTTTAATTCTATTTGTTTATCCTAAGAAATATTAACATATTTGTCATGAAAAAAGGAAGAGCTGTTAAATTTTAATTTTAACTCTTAGAAGTCTGAATTTTAACTCTTAGATGGTTGTAAAAATAGTCTAAAAAACGTTAATACCTATTGAATGACAGAATTTCCCATCAATAGAGGCTATTCAAGGATTTTAAAAGACCACCATTTAAAAATCCTGATTAGGAATTGCATTTAGTCACCTCATGCATTACATCTGATATTAAATATTAGGTATTTATGTATAGTTCTTAGAAAGTGGCTGCAGAAAGCCACAGTAGCAAACTTATATACATTTAAAATATCAGCAGCAAGAATCAGAGTCCTCGTCTGAGGCATGGTTTAGTTTCCTTCAGCTGCAGCAGCACATGAAAGCAAACAGCAGTGCCTTTCCACGGGGCACCCCGTAGATCCCAGCCTTCTTCGGCTGGCAATTTACAGTGTCTGCAGAGAGAGAAGAGCCATGCACACCAGTGACTACAACACAAGGAGAGATTTACACTTTGTTTAGAACCGTGTTCATGGAATGAAAAATGATAATAGAGCATCAATAATGATAAACACCAGTTTTTAATTGCTTACTAAAAAAGTTATGTACATTCAAAAAGGAAATTAAGAAAATAATTCCATTTAATATAGAATCAAAAAGAATTACTTAACCAAGGATACAAAGACTTGTATATACTGAAAACTATGTAACACTGCTGAAAGAAATCAGAGAAAATAGAAAGAAAGAAATATCATGTTCATGGATTGGAAGACAATATTGTTCAAATGACAATATCACCCAAAACAATCAATCTATAGATATAATACAATCTCCATCAAAATTCAAATTATATTTTATTTTTTGCAGAAATAGAAAAAAATACCCTAAATCTCATATGGAATTTCAAGGGACCTTGAATAGCCAAAACAATCTTGAAAAAGAACAAAGTTGAAGGACTCATGTACCCTAATTTTAAAACTTACTACAAAATTAAGGTAATCAAAACAGTATGGTACTGGCATAAAAACAGACATCTAGACCATTGGAAGGGAACAGAGAGTCCAAAAATAAACCTACTCATATTCAATCAAATGATTTTCAACAGGAGTGCCAAGCCCATTCAGTGGGGAAAGAACGCCCTTTTCAACAAATGGTGCTAGGAAATCTGGATATCCACATGCAAAAGAATGACTTTGGACCCTTATCTTATGCCATCTATAAAAATTAACTCAGAATGAATCAAAGACCTATGTAAGAACTAAACCTATAAAACACTTAGAAGAAACAGAAGGATAAGTCTTCATGATCTTGGATTTGGCAATGGATTCTTAGATATGACATCAAAAGCATGAACAACAAAAGAAAAAATAAATTAGACTTCATGACAATTAAAAACCTTTGTGCATCAAACAACCCTATTAAAGAAGTAAAAAGACAACTTACAGAATGTTAAGTTCTGACAACTTACAGAATGTGAGAAAAAAATTTGCACATCACATGTGTGATAAAGGTTAATATCCAGAATATATAACAAACTATAAACTCAGCAAGAAAAACATAAACAATCCAAAATTTTAAATGAGCAAAAGACTTAAACAGACACTTCTTCAAAGAAGATGTACAAATAAGCATATGAAAAGATGCTCAACATCACTAGCAACAAGAGAAACGCAAATCAAAACCATGATGAGGTATCACTTCGCATCTACTAGGATGGCAAATAACAAGTACTGGTGAGGATGTGGAGAAATTGGAGTCTTTGTACATTGCCGGTGGAAATGTGAAATGGTACAGCCTCTTTGGAATACAATATGGCAGGTCCTAAAAAATTAAATATATAATGTGTCATTAAGTAGTCTGAAGTCTACTATTCTTGCCCTGATAGATTTATATTTCAGTTTTTATGGAATGTGAAAACAAAAAGGCTGAGATTTAGGAATATAATGAAGAGAAGCATTCATTTTATCACTTATTATCTAAATTATTTACAAGTATGATTTATACTCATATATTGCTTATATAATTAAAAATATACCCCCAATGAAACTAATAAGAGAACAGAACATACTAAGGTTTTTGTATATATTTTCCTTAGGAGAATTATAAAAAATCAATCATATATGAAGTTAATAAAGACACAAAAGTAGAAAAATACCAAGAGAGAGGTACTTAAGAAATACAGAATATGGTCCTGGCTGGTGTGGCACAGTGGGATGAGTGCCAGCCTGTGAACCAAAGGGTCACTGGTTCAATTCCCAGTTGGGGCACATGCATGGGTTTCAGGCCAGGTCCCCACTAGGGTGCGCATGAGAGGCAACCACACATTGATGATTCTCTTCCTGTCTTTCTCCCTCCCTTCCCCTCTCTCTAAAAATAAATAAAATCTTTTTTAAAACAGAAAGAAAGAAAGACACAATGTGTATGCAATGAAGCTTTGCAAACATATAAGTGAAACAAACACTAATTATTATATATTAAAATATCCATCAGCTAAAATTCCTCAGTCATCGAATAGCACATTTATAGTAGTCATTGTGCTACACACTATAGAGAATGTTAAGGTCTACTGAGACACAGTACCAGCCCTATAGGAGCTCATAATTTTGTTAAGAAATTACAAAGTAGACATAAAAAATTAAAATATATACAAGGCTATGTGTTCCTCACAACAAATGATTTATTCTAAATGAGTTATGCTCTCCTTTGAGGATAAAGACCCCATGTAAAAGTTAAACTATTTTGCAGTTGTCCACAATAGCCTTGTACTTTTTAGGTCCATTGATTGAGAAGATACAATGTGAAAAAAGTTCCTAGGAATATAGGAGCAATTTATATTAGTATATAGCCGCTACCAATCATGGAACACCAAAATAACACCATTTAAATAAAATGGAAGTGTATTTCTCTCATGAAACCATGAGCATTTCAGGACTGGCATTGTGGCTTCCCGAATATCGAGCGGCCAGGCTCCTCTGATCCAGTAAGTCCACCATCCTCAGGATGCCACTTCTGCCTTGTGATCCATAATGACTGCAACTGCAGGAGCACTTCCTTATTCCAGTCAGCAGGAAGAACAAAAAGGGCACACTCTCTCCCTTCACACTCTTATGTGTGTTAGAGTCGGAATGACCCAGCTTCTAATTACAGCTCCACCAGTTACTAGCTGTGCAACCTAGGTGTCAGTTATTTAATCTTCGTAAACATCAGCTTTCCAGAAGTAGGACACACAACGCTTATGCTTACATTCCCTTGTCAAAAGGTGTTTACTTGACCACATTTAGCTGCAAGGGAAGCTAGAACATGCAGTCTTTATTCTGGGGAGCAATATGTCTAGTATGTATTACGGAAAAGGGTAGAATGGATTTGGGGGGACAAAAGATCTCTGCCACATACTTTTTTCCTAAGAACATTAATAAGAAAAAATATATACTTTAAATTTTTGAAAAATAGGGGGAAATATATGTTCAAGACATACGAATTATTTAATCTTCAGATAATGTTTGGTGACATTATGAATCTGAGGATCTGGTCACAAACTGGTCTCAACTGCAAGCTGCACAGAGCTCAAAGGCGGTCTGGATGAGTTTAGGTTGGAAAGGTTTCCTGGAGGAGATGAGCTGGGCGGTGAAGAATGTGCACGATTGTGAAATAGATGGAGGGGGGCAACTGAGAGAAACTTGACAGCAAAGGCAAGGAGGCAAGCAGGGTAGTTTGGCTGGAGCAGAAGCATGTGGAAGTACTTTATAAACCAAAAACAGTATGAACATTGTCTTTATCACACCAAAAGTATTGGGAGGTAAGGTTAAAGAAGCCTGAAAAGTTATAGAAAAGCTTGAATACTAAAGAGAGGCTTTTGACATTCTGGCTCTGCCAGTGACTAGATATGTGGCCTCAGGCCAAGTTAAGCTCTGTGACTTGGACTTCCACATCTGTGAAATGTGGGTGATAATAACCATATAATAGAGTTGTTTTGATGTTAAATACTAGCATCTAGTCAGCATTCAAATAAATAGTAGGATTAATAAAAGATGTGAGCAATCGAGTAACATGGTAATTTTTAAAAGACTTTATAGCAATATGATCGCCAGGGTAGGAGTGATTCGAGAAGGAAAGTCTAAAGTTAGACAGAGCAAAGCAATCTCATCCGGCACAGCTGATGCACAGGGGTTTGCACTTTATACTTTAGGCAAAGAAAAATTGGAGCTGGCAGAAGGAATGTTGGAGGCAGTGATATCAGTTAGTAGCACTGCCAAAGTCCAGGCCCAGGGATGACGGCCTGAAATAAGACAGTAGCTGCGAGGATGGAGAAAAAGATCTGGCCTTGAAAGGAACTTTTGCTGGAGGAGGTGAAGAAAAAGGAAGACAGGTTCTGGCTCGGGTGATTAAATGGCCAGCGGCGCTATTAACTGAAACAAGAAAACAAGAATGGGGGAGGTAAGTTCAGTTTAGACTATTGAGGGGATGCAGGGATGTCCAAATGATGAAGATTCACCATTACCCAATGGGTGCAGAGTTCTGACATAGAAGAGGTGTCTGGGCCAGAGATGTGTAGATTTGGAAGCCCTATGAAACAGGGGTAGCTGAGACTATAGCAGGAGAAAAGAGGAGCTCCCCCAGAGAAAGCCTGTAGAACAGAATCCTGAAGGACAACACTATCATGGGCAAAGAAGTAGAGAAGCCAGAAAGGAGAGCATAAAACCCAGAGATGGGAGAACCGAGAGACAATGGGATCAAAGCAACCAAGAGAAAGAGGTGTGACTAATAGAGGCTTCAAGATGTTTGTGAGTTCCCAGACAGTTACAAGGAGGTGAAGAGATTAGCAGACTGCTCAAATGTTAAAGTGTAATGTTGCTGAGGGCTCTTCAGAGTGGTTATGCGAGAGTTGCACAGGGAAGATTAGCTGGCTCCAGAAATGCTCACCGCCCGCTGGAATGAAGAAGAGTTTGGGAAGCAGCGAAAAGAAATTTGCCACTACACAGTTATACCAAGGCAACGAGAAGGTGGGGGAGTTGTTGGCATCCCCTTGTGCCTCTATCTTGGTCTGTCTCTCCTAGTAGTGGACTAAAGTTCTGGAAGGGTAAACGTGGAAGGCGCTAGCAGACGCAGCTTAGCCCTCTCCTCTCAGAGCCCACTAGACTGTGAACTCTTCAAGACGTATCCTCAGCATCAATCACTGCACTGTGAATATAGAAGGCACTCATGCTTGGTGAATAAAAAGCCAAAAGCAAATAAAATAATTGGCCACCAAGAGAAATAACTGTTGGGAGGACATGAGCAAATAATTCAGAGAGGTACCTGGAAGTCTTGAAATCCAATTCAGAAATTAGGCTGTGCTACCTATCTACCTTTTTAACCTTGGGCAAGTTCCTTAAATACACAGTAGGAATTACAGTAGAACCCACCCTAAATATAGTGCTCACCTCAGTAACAATGTATATAATGTACCAGGCAAAGTACTTACTTCTACTCAGTTCTCCAGAAGTCTGATGTGAAAAACATTTAGTACATTTTTAAAGGAATTATAACTATAAATTGACCACTTATTATCAATCAATACCACCAATTAATGTTTACTGCAACCAGGAACTGCACAGCCACATCGAAACAAAACCATGGAGATAAAGCCTATCTTTCTTCATAGGTTTCAGTAAAAGGTTTTGAGAAATTAATTGAGGTCATTTATGTAAAAGAACGTTTAACAGGGAATAGCAACCACCATAAAAATCAATTAGCTTGTTCTTAAAAATGTACCTGTTAAAAGACTATTAAAAGGTCTTGTATTCAGAACCACTCTTATTAAACCAAAGCTTCTATTATACTCATTTGGCAAAAAGTAGAAAAGAAAATATACAGCTTTTTTCTACATCTATGATTTGCTATTTGAAAAAAGACAAAACAAAAAACCCAGGGTGGGTGGAGGTGGAAGAGGGTGTAAGGGGGATACACAGTAATAGGGGAAAAAATACAATAAAAAATAAACTTTTTAAAATGCCAGAGGAAAAATAGTAGCCCTCTAAATTGTACTTACAAATTCTGCTTCTGTAATAGTTGGTGGCTCTGAAACAAGATAAAATATTACATTATCTCACTCAAATCTGATTTCCTTTTAAAGTAAATGAAATAATTTGAGACAGCACCTAGCCCTGCTTTATACCGGGCAAGCTCAGTAAAACCTTGGCCCTCTGTTCATTTTCTGCACATGGATTGAATTTTAAGTTGGAATTCAAGGTGGAAGTGGGAGGAAAGGCCTCTGGAATCCAGCTTGGTCACTAATTCACTGTGACCCTGGAGTTAACCTTAATAGATAGAGGCCTCCATTATTCCAGCTGTAAAGCAGAGAATCAAGCAAGTTAAAACGACACGGTGCCAAGGAGGCAATGTCAATGCGGGACGCGGTGAGGGGTGAGGGGTGAGGGGTGGAAATTATAATAAAATGCCGTGGGAGGGCAGGGGGGCCGTTTCTCCGAATGTTTGTTAGAGGGGACGCCCGGGCGGGTACGGTAACACCAGAAGCCGGAGCAAGATCGGGTCGGGAGGCGGCGTCCTCCGTCCTCCGACCCCGCGCCGCGGGCCCGCCCGCCCCACCTACCGGCGGTGAGCCGCTTCTCCGGCATGCTGCCGCCGTTGCGCTCGCCCCGTGTCCGCGCGGGCCGTCAGGGCCCCATCGGCGTCGGCCGGGCGCCGCCGGAGCCGTGTCTCCCGGGAGCGGACGCGGACGCGGTGCGGCGCGGGGCCGGGGCTGCGTGGGGTGCTGTGGCCCCCGCCCGAGTTGCTATGGAGCTTAGACAATGCGGGCGCTGACCGGCGGGCTGCCCCCGGCTGGGCGCGGCGCCCGAAGGCAGGACCGTCACTAGCCTTTCTGGGCCCCTGCGCGGAGCGAGGGACGCGCGGGCTGCGCAGCCCCTGCTCCTCGCGGCCGAAGGGGAGGCAGCTGCGGAGGGAAGGGGGACCACGCGCGCCCGACCCGCCCGGCGCGGCCACCGCGGAGGGCCCTGGAGACGCGCGCCGGCACTGGAGTCAGTGAGGCTCGGGCCTGTGCTTCCCCTACAACGTGCCATCCGCACCGTTCAGTAAATTTGATGCCCGGTAGTAAGAAAAGGCCCGCTGGCAAGAGGGTGCGGGACTGGGGGCCAGACTGACTGGACCAGGGAAGAGCAGAGGAAGGAAGAGAACAGTTGGGCTCAGAATTTTCTTCATAGTGATAGAGGACGTTCAACACACATCGACTGAGCTCATTCCCAGTTGTATGAATGCGTATATAAAAAGTTAAATATTCATCTGCTCTGAAGGCACATGTGGGACCTGATCTTACGCATATTTTTGTTCCAATCGGTTAGGACGGCAGCATTTTCAGCTTTAAAATTTTCTGAGGAGGCCATTAACGAGGGGACAATAAATTAAGGGGCTCATAGTGTATGTCCCTGGAAAACCTACGATGAAAATGTTTAAGTGAAAAGTGAAATTTGAAAAGAAAAAAAGAAAAGAGGAATACTTGTAATCAGGAAAAAATGTGAACATTTTTTGAAAAGTCATGGTCAACTCAAATTCCCAGCCCAGCCCTCTCCCCCTGAGCCTGAGACCCTATATCCAGCAGCTTGCTGTACGCGGTGGGGGCTTTTCCCTGTATGCTTCCAAATCAAAATTCCAAAAGGAACTCTGCACTTTCCCCACTCCTATCTTCAAATTACACCTTCCTACAAAAACCCCATGTCCAGTAAGTGGTACCAAGTAACTCAAAGCAAAAAGCGCACATTCAGTCAAGCACTAGGTCCTCCTCATTCTACCTTGAAGTAATTTTTTTTAGAGAGGAGAGATAGAGGGACATGGAGAGAGAATGATTTGTTGCTCCACTTATTTATGCATTCACTGGTTGATTCTTGTGTGCGTGTTGACCGAGATTGAATGCGCAACCTTAACGTGTGGGGCCAATGCTCTAACCAATGGAACTACCTGGCCGGGGCCAGGCTTCCATTTAAACTGTTGTAAAATCTTCCTAAGTTGTCCCTCTTCCAGCTTTTGCTCCCAAGTGAAGTTCCCTTAAATCCATCCTCAATGCTGAAGGCTAGGCATCTTAAATGCAAATCTGGCCTCCATAAAAGCTTCAGTAGTTCCACGTTTGCCTCCTGCAGTGTGGGAGCTCTCTAAGGCCAGCCAGGAGCCTGCACTGTGTGAATGCTTAGGCAAGGAGTAAGACAATGGATTCTTGCATAGCAAGGAACTACCCTTGACTTTTCAATGTTACATAGGCAAAGACAAATAAACCACTACCTTGGCCAAACAAAATCAGAAGGCCAAATGAAGTGAAAGGAGAGTAGAACAAGAACAGAAAGGTAAGGGGAGATGGAGGAAACAAATCATGAAGGGCTCTCCGGGCCCCTGCGTGAAATGAGAACTATAGGAGTTTTGAACAGAGGAGTACCCTGAATTTCCTTTTATTTGAACAGGATCACTCTGGGTACTGGAAGAGAATGAAGATGAGCGCAAGTAGAAGCAGGCAAGAGCTGATGGTGACCCATACCAAGGGCGGAAAGCAGTATCTAGTTTGAGAAAGACTCAGATTCTGCATATCTTCCAAAGGCAGAGCCAAGAGGATTTCCTGACAAGTTGGATATGGGAATGTAGCAAAGAAAGCAGAGAATAACTCCAAGGATTCAGGCATGAGCAGCTGGAGTGATGGAGTTGCCATCATCAGAGATGGGAAAAGCTAAGCAGACTGCCTTGTTGCAGAGATTTTAATGAAGTCGGTTGGCCATCCAAGTGAAGATTTTGTAGTTGATAGAAGAGCCTGGAATTTGGGAGACATAAATTTGAGAGTTGACATATAAATGGGTGTTTCAGTTGTCTGCTTGTGCTGGTTCTCCTGCCAGGGGAGCCCTTCTGGCCTTTATCAGCCTAACTTTTCTCATCCTTTGATACTCAGCTTGGCTGTCATCTTGTCTGGCACACCTTCCCATGAATTATGTTCATTCCCTTCTCTTGCTCCTGTATACTCCTGTGCAAACTTATATCTAAAAACCATATGGCTATTAAAGTAATCTGTACAGGGGGTGCACCCTCTAACCTCATTGCCACCCACGAGACAGTCAACTCCTGGAGATCAAAGAAGATATGTCTTATTTTATGCCCCACCTCACCCCTAGCACTACTGAGTGCCTGCCACTCAGCAAGTATTTGTTGAACTATCTTCTCTCCATTGCAATCAAGCTGCACTGTGCCCTGCTCACAGAGATTTATCCATTTTAGATAACCATACCAATGAGAAGTCAATAGTTGGCTTTAACACTAAGTGTGGCTAACATTTACTGCACACTTACTATGGTCGTCTAACAAAACCCCTCAATTACTATTCTCAACAATTTAGGAAACTGAGACTCAGAAAGGTGGGATACTTTGCTCAAAGACAAACAGTTTGAAAGTGTTGAAGCCACAAGTCAACCCAGATCTGTCTGATCCAAAACCTTCGCTCTTTAACAACCAGGCTATTCAGCCTTTCTCTCTAAAAATAATCTCATGTGATCTAAAAAATGACACAAGAATTACAAAGGCTGTAGTTCGAACCCAAATGTGTAAGTTACAAGCTATTTTAATGTTTTGGTAATTTTGTTTTTCTTTAATAGCTTTAGGGTTATTGTATAATGTAATTCATACCTCATACAATTCACCTTAGGTGCACAATTCAATGATTTTTAGTATACTGAGATGTGCCGCTATCACCAGAATCACTTTTAGACTATTTTTGTCACCTCAGAAAAACCCCTTTAGGGATTGTCTCCTATTCTCCCCTCCCAAGCAACCACTAATCTACCTTCTGTCTCTATATAGTCGCCTATTCTGGACATTTCATATAAATGGAAGCATACCGTATGTTGGTTTCTTTCACTTAACATCATGTTTTTAAGATTTGGCATGAATCAGTACTTCTTTCCTTTTTATTGCTGGATAATATTCCACTGCATGATATATCCTAATGTGTCCATCCATGAGTTGATAAACATTTGGTGGTTTCTATTTTGGGGTCATCATGAATCACGCTGCTAGGAACATTCACATACAAGTTTTTCTGTGGACACATGTTTTCATTTCTCTTGGAGATATACCTAGGAGTGGAATCGTTGGGTCAAAAGGTAATTTAAATTGTTTAGCAAGTCTGTGTCTGACTCTTTAAGGAACTGCCAGACTGTTTTCCAAATTGGCCAAACCATTTTATATTACTGCCAGCAGTGATGAGGGTTCTGATTTATCCTCCATCACCATATCCTCCCTAACACTAATCACCTGACTTTTTTATAATAGTCATCCTACTGGGTGTGAAGTGATTATCTCTTCGTGGTTTTTATTTGCATTTCCCTGATGACTAGATTTGACTTTTAAAACTAATTTCATTCTGTCTCTGCCCCCCAAACTAGCTAGTTTATCCAAAGAGGGCTTTTTCTGCAACTAATCTATATTGTTGTTGAAAACCAATGCAGTTCAAAATCAAAAGTTTATAATGGGAATATATCTACATAAATGGAATGCTTGTTTATTCTCTTTTGATTCTGGACATATCATTAGTAAGTCTGAAGAATGTGTTTGAGACAGCCTAACTTAAATATTGACTTTGTACTATACCTGCAATTCAATTCGGGACACTTGAGAGAGCATCTCAGAGAGTCTCCCTGTAAAACAGCTAAAATTGTGATATAATCAGAAGCCAACATAACCATGGAACAAGACAGAAGTTAAGCTGCTGTGGACAAACAAAAATGATCAGGTTTCAAATATGAGCCCCAAAGCCAATGTCACAAAGCCTGACCTGAACTGCAAGGATTAGTTTGCATTAGGGCTCCTCTATGCAGCCTGCTTAGGGCAAGAAGCTGCAGGAATTCATTTAGCTGTTCTCCCAAATACTGCTGGAGAGACTGGCTAGTGTGTGTGTGTGTATCTCCTTGACAATCAAGAGCAGAATTTCAGGTATCCTACCTGTTTAATCATTTTTTCTTTTACTACTTTATTTAAAATCTCAAACACTTGTGCTTGCAATAACTCTAAAAGCAATAGTGTTGCCTTGTGTTTATTACCTTAATAAAGCATTTGCCCCTTCGATAAAAATGATTTTTATTGTGCTAACAGCCGATCCAATGGTGCAAAACAGGGGTGGTAGTTACTGCGGCAAGGTCCCTGTAAATCAAAATCTGAGCTTTCCATAGAAGTTTTCTTTATAAAAAAAAACACAATCTGTTTAACAATTTAAAAGTACCAATCCTTCTTGGGCTGAGTATGGTAGGGTACAACTTAAGCCTAATTCTAAACCTTTCTGCATGTAAACAGAAACAGCACCAAAAGCTGAAGTTCTTCTTATCATTGTGATTCTAATTTTTGATGGTAATGGGATATTTTATATGGTTAAAAGCCTGAATACAAATGGACAATGGCCTGACCCTATATTACAATAGAACTCTGACTCATAACCTCTGTAGCAATCAGCCTTGGAAACCAAACTACAGCCTCCGCTTCCAACTCAGGACTGACCGGAGAAAGCCATGTATGTTTTCCAAACCAATCCCCTGGGACGCCCGCTCGATTCTAGTTAGTCTGCTTCCAGCTTCCCCGGGGCAATACCCTCCAGTCAGAGCACAACTGAAGTCTTCCTCTTTTCTCGCTGTGAAGCTTTCCTGATCTTCTGCCTGCCTTTGAGTTTCTGCCAAATGCAAGTGATGGTGGCTGACTCCCTTGCTCTAGCGAGCTCTGAATAGCCTTCGCTTATTCTTATTTGGGTTGTTTTCATTAATTTCCACATACAGCTAAGTTATATTTTTTATTTTTATACATGAATTAGAATGACAAGGCCAGCAGTAGAATGTTTTCCCTAGAAGCTGGAGAGCAACTCAACATCTCGTAATGTATGATGCAATCCCCAAAGTAACTCCTATCCCTAAAGTAACTGCAATTGCGGCAAGACGATAAGAAACACAGGTCATAAAGTTTACATAGTTTGCTTCCATTCTCTTTTTGATAACTATTGATTATCTTTCCTTTTTGTAAAAGGACATATCTGTATTGTATAACAACTACACATCCATATCATATTTAACTAGAAACCAGTATTTTTTCTACTTTCTATCTTAACAGTTCATAATTTTTTGAAGAAGGAACATAATTAGTTTAATACATCCATTAGGCAATTTCCTAACTTATCCAAGATAACTACCATCTGGACCTGCTGGTTTAGATTTATTCTAATTGTCAATATATTCCAATATATTACTTTGCTTCTTGCACAAACTGATAATTCAATGTTTAACCCTTCCCTAGCTAAAGTTTTAAAACTCTAGGATGTTGTAATTTCTACAAGTAGATGATACATTCTTTTTTCTTTTTCTCATCATTTTTTCTTCCTTTCTTCCACTGTTTTTAAAAAATAAATTTGAGCTCTAAGGAATTTTTTGACACTTGTTGGTCTCTCCTGTGGCCCCAGCACCTAAACAAAACCTGCCATGTGATATGGTAAATAATAAATGTGTTAAATGAACTATACTTTATAAACAAATATATTGAAAATTATAAAATAAAACAACAGAGTTTTATTTTACAACTACACACTTTTCGAACAGCCGAAGTCCGGAACACGGACAGCACCGAATGACAACGCTGACAAGTGTGGAGGGGCAGCGGCTCTCGTCCACTGCTGGTGGGAATGCGAAACGGTCCGGATGCTTTGGAAGACGGTCTGGCGGTTTCCTACAAAGCTAAACATACTCTTACCATATGGTCCAACATCCTGAGGTTTACCCAACCCAGCTGAAAATTTATGTCTACACAGAAACCTACACATAGATGTTTAAAGCAGCTTTGTTCATAATGGCCAAAACTTGGAAGCAACCAAGATTGTTCTTTGGCAGATGAACGGATAAACTGTGGTACGTCCTGGCAGTGGAACATTATTCAGCACTAAAGAGAAATGAGCTGTCAAGCCATGAAAAGACTAGAGAAAACTAAAATACACACTACTAAGTGAAAAGCCAACCTGAAAAAAGGCTATATACTGTATGCTTCTCACTATATGACATCCTAGAAAAGGCAAAACTAAGGAAACAGTGGAAAGATCAGTTGCCAGGGGCTTTGCAGGGGGAGGGACGCAGGGCAGAACACAGAAGGTTTTTAGGACAGGGACACCACTCAGTATGATGCTATAACAGCAAATACATCTCATTATTCATGCGTCCAAACTGTGCAACACTGAGAGTGGACCCCAAGGTAAACTGGGGGCTTTGGGTGACTATGATGTCGATGCAGGGTCATTAATCTCAACAAATGCACCACTCTGGCAGGGATGTTGACAATGGGGTGGCTATGCATGCGGGGGAACAGGAAGTATATGGGATATCTCTCTACCTTCCTTCTCATTTTGCTGTGAACTTAAAACCGCTTTTAAAATACTTTTTCAAAAAGTTACAAAAGAGCATTAACCCTCTTAAATTCATCTCCCAATCAGGTATCAGTGGTCAAGAAAAAAGGTCCAACAGTTTGAATTTCCCATCTCCGTACCTGATGTCAAGCCAACAAGTGACTCTCTAGCTAAGCGGGCAGCAGTAGAACCAGTGCTTTGCTGCAGGGGGAGCGCGGTGCTTCTCAGGTTAGCACGAACTGGCAGAAAGGCAAGGCTGGAGCCAAACAGCCACCGTTTTAACCCCAACCCTAAATTCACTCGTGTGGTAGCAACACGTGTTCAAATTCCTCTAAACCTGATCTGGAAAAAATTCAAATAATAATGGTACCACTCACAAAGATTTGCTCTTAATGAGATATCTGCAACATACATAGTTCACTTCAGGCCAAATCAAAAATTAGCCACCAACAGTAAAGACCTATAACTATGCTAAACTGGGGTCTCTGTCACAGGACCCCACAGCTCTGAGTCACCATTCACTGCGTCTCTGTGCGAGCAGAGACTAGAGCACTGGGGAGGGGGGAAGAGCAGCCCCTGCCCCGGGATAGTTACACTCCTCACAAAAGAATTCAAGGACACTTGCAAAGCAACTTGAAAATGAATGTAAATTATTCTCTGTATAAGGAACAAGGCTGCAGTGTACATGCCCCTGGTAGCAGAGAATAAGGGAAAAAGAGACCTTTTACATCAGCAGCGTTGACACCTCCTGGTCCTTAATAGCCACACAGAGCTCCCTCTCTCTGCCCCATGGCCCTCATGCATACCTGATCCAGACGACATAGGAGAGGTGGCTGGGAAGCCTTAAAACACTGAACTAAGTACCGGGGACACAGACACAGGACAAAGGAGTTCCATGTCCCACGAGGAAAGCGTAAAAGTCCTGATAAGTGCCATGACAACAGAAAGGGTTCTGGAGAGTGACATAACCAACCCGGGGTGGGGACGGTGATAAGCCCCCAAGTCCACTGAGCAGAGGCTGAGATAGCAAGTAGGAGGCAGGCACTGGGGAAGGGACAGGATGACAACCTGGCAGACAAAGCGGCAGTGGCCCCCTCAGCATCATTGCCAGGTGGGAGCAAAGGGAGCTAGGCCTCTGTTTTTGCTCTCTCCAAAGCGAGTGACTATCTTTGAGGTTTCTTATGATAGCACCTGAAAAGATAGAAAAAGTTGAGATTTGTACAGCATTTATATCAGGTGGCAACCAATGATTAATCCCACAATTCAATTAAGATTCTAAACTAAGGCGAGACATTCTCAGATTCGTACTTCAGTGAGATCACCTGGTTGTAACCCATTTCTTTACCCTTGACTTCATCATTATTCAAATATTTATTTTAAATAAATGATATTGTTCTGTTTTTTTTTCTGGTGACATCCAAATAAGTTTTGAGGCATTAATATTTGCCAAGAGGCATACAAATATTCAAGAAACAAAATTACCTCCAGTTACAAGATTAACACGTTCTGGGGAACTAATGTATAGCATGGGGATTATAGCTAATAATACTGTGTTATATGCTTGAAAGTTGCTGAGAGAATAGATCTTAAAAGTCCTCCATACACACACACAACAGTAGTTATGTGACAGGACAGGGGTGTTACCTAATTCTTTGGTGGTGATCATTTTGCAGTATGTAAGTGTATCGAGCCAACACTTCATGCATCTTAAACTTCCACAATGGTATATGCCAGTTATAACTCAAAAAAAAGCCCAGAAACAAAGGAAATTACTGCTTTTCCTTTAATTTCATATAAGTACTACATCTTAAAAATATTTCACTCTTTTGAGTATCAACCCCCCAAAGATAAATATCTTTGCCACCTTCGTACATAAAAATTTGTCATATTGTTTCCTTTCTGCATGTTGTTATATATCATTTAATCATAAAGTAATGCATACTTCACCCCTAAATCCCAATGTCCTCTGCCCCTAAACACCCGACATATGTGTGTTATACATCTATATACATCTTAATTCTCATTCATCATATTACTGTATGATTCTTTGTCCCGTTGTGACAATCACTACTGATTCAGCAATTCAATTAATACTTGCTGCATCGTCTATCACGTACAAGACACTCTGTTAATAGAGGTAGAGAGACAAGCAAAACAATTCTGCTCTTAAGGAACTTGCTAATGGTGGTAAACATGTATTAAAACATGTATTAAATTCTTCAATATAATACAAATAAGGTATGCCAGAAATACTACAGAAAGGTGTAAATAAATGCTAGACTCAAAGAAGGTAAACATTTCATCCTGTTGGAGAGATCACAAAATGGAAATAAACTAAGGATGAGCTGGATTTGATAGGTGGCAAGAAACAGAAGTGGGCGAAAGAACAGGAAAAGTAGATGACAGGAAAGCCTGGTTTGGCCGGAATCAACTACACGGAGTGGAATGATGGGAGAGACTGCTAGAAAGTTATGACCGTCGGGAGATCCTAAATTCTGCTACATTTTTAATAGGAAACAATGTAATTGGAGCCACGTTTTAGTACAAATAACTTGGCGATGGATGTTCAGGACAGATTCAAACGGGGAGAAAGTATAAGCAAGGAGAGCTGTCAGGAGACGTGTACAGAATCTAAGCAGGAGGTGATTAGGACCTGAACCAAGCACCGCCCTTCTGCAGAAATGAGAATGCCAGAGGGAAGTAACTGGTGCTGTGCCACCACGTCCACAGCCAGCACTCACCTCCATGTTTCTCGTGTTCCTCTGCATCTCTGGCTCCACCGTGCCTGGTGAGGGAGCCAAGAGGGCAGAGCCGATGGGCGAGCAAACACAGGTGTCTAAGGCACAGACCCAGCTGCCTACAAGGTGCTCTGTTAAAAGTCATCCCAGAAAACTGCCTCGTGCAAGCCAGCTAAAATATTTTAATTAGCAACTCTGAGTAATAACTATTACCAAAATTTATTCTACATACACTTTAAAAATTAAGTCAAGGAACATTTCCCCTTTCTGGCAATGTCACAGTGCATCAATGTCAAATATAGAAAAGCTAAATTTACTTTTTTTGGATAGCCAAAATCTCCATTAATGAGTCTTTGGTGCCCCCTTGTGGAATATTTAGTGTGGACTTTAATTTATTTATCCTCCACATATAAATAACTTAATTCAAACAAGGAACATATGAAATCAAATGATGAAAATGTTCAGTAAATTTTTGTGTCATTAGTTTCTGACAATTTTGCCTTTTGTCACAAATTAAGCAAAGGTAATAAAAAACAGCCCTGGCTGATGTAGCTCAGTGGACTGAGTGTGGGCTGCAAACCAAAGGGTCACCAGTTCAATTCCCAGTCAGGGCACATGCCTGGGTTTCGGGCCAGGTCCCCAATGGGGGCCACGTGAGAGGCAACCACACATTGATGTTTCTCTCCCTCTCTTTCTCCCTCCCTCCCCCTCCCTCTAAAAATAAATAAATAAAATCTTTAAAAAATAAAATTAAAAAAACACCTTTACATAGTGCTAAGTATCAAAAATATTTTCTCAACAGCTAAGAAATCCATGTGACTTTATTAAGTATTTAAATAGCTGGAAGAAACTTAAACGTCCATATTTGCACCCATAGAAATGCTAGTATACAATGATTAGATAACCTTAAAGTGTTGTTTCTCTTTATATGACTTATCACAAGTTTCCAAAATAACGGGATCAGAAATAGGAAATACTCTTCCTGGAAACAAATAGAAGTCAAATAGAAAGAATGTCCCTGCCCATGAGCTAACACGGCTATTAAAGGGACAGACCACAGAGGGAAAGATAGAGAGGTTCTTATCCTAACTTCAGTAAAGCATTTATTGGGTTTTCCCCAGAATTAACACTCATTCTTTTCCTTATGTCCTTATTAAGAAGTGAAACAAAATATGAAAATAAAGTGGTAAATGTAATCATCCCTCTTGTTTTGAAATCTTCCTGGGAATATAAAGTAGACCATCAATAAATGTTTGGTGAACATTCCTTATTATTTTCTCTCACTCAGTAATCAAAAGCTGTAAGCATGTAGTAATTACCGGAATGTGGTGCTATTTATTCTTGTTTGCATGCCTTGTGTGTTTGGATTACAAAGACCTTGGGACTGGAGCGGAGGCCTCTCTCTTGGACTGAGTTCTCAGATAATAGTATATTCATGCAATTCATTTAGTTCTTTAATGATGTCACTTAAGCCACTTGTGAGCTAAGCTATTCAAGCAGAATTGTTCTAAATTAAAACTATTTTTTTCCTGGTGCACCGATCTCCCACTTAAGACATGGTAATTACATGCACACTGAATTTACCAGCAGGGGTTCTGCAAAGACTTTTGCGATATACAAGTGGCAGACCACCTCTGCTAGAATCCTGACTGTGTGATCTTAGATGTAACCCAGTTCTTGGTTTTCTGATATATAAAAGGAGTAAGAAAAAAGCTGCCTGATAGAGTTGCTGTGAGGAATGAATTAACACACGTAAAGGATTTAGAAGAACAGTGCCTATACAAAGTATATGCTCAATTCATGGTTGGTTGCATTCAGACATTTTTTTACAAGTAGGAGGTAGACTTAGTTTCACTCGGTGTGATGCTACTGGTATCAGTGTTGCATGTTCTATCCCCACAGACGCTAGTTTGTTTCACTAGACACGTGCAGCCCAGCGAGCACCCACACAGACTGGCTCACTACTTAGAGTTTCAGGAGTGATTTCACAATACATCACCCCTTTTCATTTCTCTTTTCTGTAGATGAAAATAGGCTCCAAATCAATACATGACTTGCGTAAGAGCCCAGCTGGTAAGGAGTTCAGGATACTAACTGGCTTTTTTGACTCCTAGCCTAGCAACTCTTTCTGTTATACACTAACTCGTTGTAAGAAAAAGCAGCTGAAAGGATGAGTGAACCAAGTAAATTCACTCGTTACATGTTAAAAGCAATTTAAGAAGTCATATAGACCCCACGTTTTTGTTTGACAAAGCAATAGACACTGAAACCAAATACTAAGAAATTAACAAATCATTTGGATAAAAGTATAATGGTTTACTTGGACAGAAATGACTACTAGCACTAAAAATACCTACATGTTCAAAAAATATTTATCGAGCACCCTTGACTTCCCTGACGTTAGGCTAAATACCAGGGTGCATTCATATTTAAATCAAACATGCTATAGTCCAGGCCTGACAGAGCTTATACTTTATGGGGAAAGAAACTAAATACGCAATTTAAATAAAGTGAACTCAGAGGAAGGACAGGATGCTAAGGGGGCGTACAGCTAGAGTAACTGTTCTAGTCAGTTACTACACTACACAATAATTTACAATAATTGGGATGGCGTTGATTGTTTCCTGAACAACTGGAACCTTTGTTTAATAAAGTTGTTTGCGAATACTGTATGATTTTCTTCAAGTCAACCTACTTACCTCTTGACCCCATACAAATGTAAAACCTACCACTAAGAGGCTTGTGTGTCGAAGTCCTACTCTATGATCTTTTTTCTCAGAAAGTTTTTTTAATATAATCATTAAAATACGTGGTATTCAGTCCTTACACTCTTTCACTCATAAGTACTTGATCATAATACTCAAATCCTAGTTAAAGTCAAGTACAGCGAGCGCCCTCCGTCTGGAAGCCTGCCAGCGACTTCCTGTGCCCTGTCCCACTCCCACCCCAGCAGGGTTTTTCCTGCCTCTTTCCTTCTCATAAGCTCCAAAGGCCTTTTGCTTCTGTAACTTGTTTCCTGAACCCATTTCTCCTGTGGTCCGTTTCTTCTACCTCTGTGACTTTCTAAATAAACTTTGCTTATAGTTTGAACCTTGGCTCTGAAGTCTTTCCTAGCCAGAACTTAAGTACCAAGGTTGCTGAACCGAGATCTGGTCTGACCCTGCTTGTCTGACATCTGGTGCCGTTTCCATTCTGGCCACTGCCAACAGTATGGTGCTGTGCCTTGGACACTCGTGCCATGACCCAGATTGTCTTACTCCGGCACAGTGTGGCAGGATTCCGGAGAAGCCCACCCAGGACCGGCTTGTAGACCCAGACCCGTGCTAGGTCCCGGAAGGGGCCCATTGCACCACCACCACCACCCGCAGTCTCCTCCCTTCGCGTTGTTAGGTGGACTTGGGTGAGTTTTCCTTGGAATTTCAGACCTCCCTGTTTTAAGGTAAGAGGCTGACTTTGAGCTGTTTTTTTTTTTTTAAACACTCAAGGTGGAGCCAAAAGGTAAGGGTTGAAAGAACCTAGGTTAAAGCTAAGGGTCCAGATAACTAAGGACAGGAAGGGGGAAAAATGGGTGGCTCACTTTTACCTTTGGCTTCTGAATTAGAATTGCTTTCTGAGGGTCTGAACAAATCCTTTTGCTGGATAAATGAGAACACAAATTTGTTCAACTCTGAAAGTAAGATGCACTTCCTCCCTCCAGCTTGAATTTTGGATATCCTTAGGTGGCTAAGGACCCCCGCAGAGGTGTCCAAGGGCATACCTCAACATGTGCAGGAGGTCCACAGGGAATTCCAACTCAACAGTAAATAAATAATTAACTCATCTGGGGACGCACATATAGAGGTTGGCTGTCAAGCTCTCTGAGTCCTCACAGCTGTATTAGACAGCTGGGGAGAAAAACCAAGACACTAGAGGGTTTGAGGTGACTCTGGAGGTGACAGCCCCTTGGAGCTCAACCCACAAGCAGCACCCTTCAACCCACCAAATGGTATCCCTAGAAATTTGCTCAGACTCTACAGATCCCAAAATAAAACTAAAATTAACACGGGAAATAGTGCCCGCAAGGCCAGAAACTCCCAGTCCCAGCCCGCATCAATACTGCAGACATACGATGAACAGGATGCCTTCACTTGCAAGTACTTAGAGAAATGGGCAGATTTAACTAAAAGTGGTATTAACTTAAGATAGCCAAACGGTACCTCTTTTGATGCCTAAATCAATTTTTGCATGCAGAATTAGAAAAGGCCAGCTCTAAAATTAAACTGAATCAACAAAAAAAAACCCAAAACAATAATAATAAAATTAAGTTAAATGAAATGAATGGGAAGCTTATTTTCATTGGAAATTAGAGGATTCTAGGAGGTACATTACACACAGAATAGGAAACCAGAAAGTCTGGTCTCAGGCAGTGGGGAAACAGGGATTGCATACATTCCTTGGGAACTAAAAAAATGTTTTAAATCAGAAATATAAAAAATTTGAACTTCCAATGTTAACAGTGCATACAAGTAGGGAGGAGCACGTTAGATTATTGATTTCTAAAATTAAATGTGGTAAAAGTTGACGTTTTCACCACCAGAGTGAAATAATATATTAGATTCTAATAGATTGGGTAACCGCAAGATGGCAAATGGGACTGCTTTGCCAGGGCAGTGTGGCTGGGAAACACCGACGGTAACCACCTGCCTCATCACGGACTGGAAGGAGGACTCCAGGCTCCTGCATTGCACTACTGACAATTTCATGTTTAGGAGGTAAAAAACACTTGTCTTCTCTCTTCTTTACTTTGTAATACAATAATAAAAACTCATAAGACATTAGGAAATGTAAACATTTAAATTTTATAGACAATCTTATACTTTGTTTCTTTTAAAAATATCATATAACTGGATCTGTGAAGAAGACCTAAAAGTCGCTCTGGCAAGGCATTTAGGTCAGGAAGATATCAAGAGTGTAAAATTGTGACATGTCCATATGGCAAAAGAACCTATGGTTTGATCTGAGACACAGGAAGAGAGGCCAAAGACAGTACACAGTTTGGATTAAATCAAAGAGCTGATTTCGTAAGTTAAGAAAATCATCCTGAGAATAAGTTTCCTAAAAACAAAGAAACTTCTCTGATGGAGGAAAAAAGTGAAACCTTAACTAAACAGCATTATATGTATGTTGATCCTAATGTGGAAAATGACTCAGGAAATTAAATAGATATTAAGAACTAAACTTGGTTAGAATAAAATAAATCAGAAAATGTGATGTAAAATTTATGGACTGTGTACCACATTGAATACAACTAATAATTTATTCATACTTATGTTTAGCGTCCAAAAATTCTCAGTGAAATTAGACAAGATATAGACAAAATTTAATATTTGGTAGTTAATCCAAAATTTTAGTGAGGGAAAATGGGGCACATTTTTAATACATACCTATACTAATTCACATTTTTAAATAGTCTTATCAAAATAATGTATAAGAAAACTACATTTTAAATCTGTGTGTATAGTGTGCATGTTACAGGGAAAATAGGATTCAGCCACGTGCCACCATACACAAGCATAAAACAGAGATTAAAGGAAAAAGGTTTTTATTAACGGGGTGTCCAATTTGGGGGGAGTGAGGGCTCCTTTGCTCCAAGCCATTCTCTTCTGCAAAACACAGAAATCCCATGTTCCCAAAGAGACTGAAATCCAAATCCATGCCCAGAGACACCCCCCTCCATTCCTATCTGTCCTTTCGGAGTCCAAGGCTGCTACACAGATGGGTCTCCATCTCCTCAGCTCCAGGCTCTCGCTCTCTCTGAAGCACACACTTGTGAGGCCAGCGTCTCCATGGCCTTGCTGCAGCTTTCTCCCTCTCCCAGGGCCAGGGTTCACTTCCAGATCACTGCAGCTGGTCATGTGAAGGGCTCAGTCCTCTGAGCCAGGGCATCCAGGGCTGCTTAACACTCAGCAGCCTGTTAATGTTCCCGCCCATGCCTCTGTGTGCAGCTCTCAGGGCAAGAGAATGGGAGCAGTCCAGGACCTGTGCAGGGTGGTACAGGGCCACAGCATCTCGCGGGCCCACTGATGGTCAGATGCATGTCCTGCATGAGTCTGCTCCAGACCATGCAAGCAGGGCAACACAAGAGCCATGAGCAGGGCACAGTGCCCGTGGACCCACCGCTGGTGGTGCACATGTCCTGTGCATAGGACTCCGCCTCCAGGAGCTGGCTCCTGACCTTGCGAGGGGAGGGCCAAAAGGGTGCTCTGTTCCCCACCCTGACCAGGGGCAAGGGGCAAGGAATAGAGGAAGTGCTGTGCACCCACCACTTTACATCTGCCCCCCAAATCCTGCACACTGTGGGAGTGTCCAAATTCCTAACTAACTCTGGGCCAGCATCTACATGTGGGTCAGCCAGCACAGTGTCTCTGCCCTTCCTCTAGCTGCCATGACCTGGAAGCAGGTGGGAGGCTTTTTCAACCGCACAGAGGCACAGAGTTTCTGCCCGGGGAGGGGCATCACCTTGTTACATGCATGTTGTGACCTTTTCCAGCCCCACAGCCCTATGCAGGCTCTATGCAAGCGGTGTCACAAGCTGCTTAGTTGTTTACTGTTGCTTCCAGCCTATGGAATTAGGCCCCAACTCTTGTTCTGATCCTGCCTTTCGCACTTCCCAGCCCCTCTCAGGGGTCCCTTCCTTCTCTGGGGAAGTGCGGGCTCTTTCTTGGCTGCTACTTCAATCCACAACCTTGGGGTTTGCTCCAGCCCCTCCCTTCTCTTGGGTGGGGGACAGCCTCTTGCAGCAGATAGGGTTTCTCCCAGCCCCGCAGCGATCTGGCCAGACCCCCCCACTGTTACATGTACACAGACATGTGCACACATCAGTACCTGAACACAAGCAAAGAAATTATTAAACTACCTTCAAATTTTCCACTGGGTTTAGTAATTTGTTCAACAATAGAACTTATCTCTTTTTTGCTACTGTTCTATAAAAAAACATGCAATTCAAATCAGTTTTGGAAAGAGGTACATTATAAGCAATTTAATAAATATTCTTATTTTAAAAACCTTATCTTTTCCAACCAGCCCATATTTGTCACAATATTGATACCTGGGCTAGAACAAACAAATGAAACCTGTGAATACGGTTTTGGAATTTAAAAAAGTACTAATATGAAATGTATTGACTAAGATTTCCATTATGAATAACCATACATGTCTAATAATTTACTTTTTTATATCTTCTTAGTTATGAGTTTTAAGCAAATTTAATTTAGCCAGAAGTCTACCCAAATAGGACAGTCACCAAATTAAGAGAAAGCTTGAAATTATAAATTCAATAGAACTTCTGAAAACATTTTATTTGTACTCCATTTCAAATACTCATTTTCTAAATCTATAAGACCATTTATCTCAAGTTCAAAATTGTAAATATTATTTAAAACTACTTTTAAAAAGTGATTGAAGAACATTTCAACACATAGTGATGAAATGCACAATTCTTAAATATTACATGAAATGGTTAAATACATATATGTGATAACATTGAAAATTCTTTATTTAAAAACATTAAGTTATTAAAATGGCTAAAGGTGACATAGTCAAATAAAATTATTTCAAAATTCACCACCTTAAAGAAAACATATAATAACATGGGTTATAATATATACAAAACAGGAAATAAATCATCATCTGTCATTAGTGGGAAATTTGCATGCTTTCAAAATATTCATAATTTTAAGTCAGACTAAACGTTGCTTGGGGGAATGCTTCCTTTACACGGAAAGTCTCTTTAGAGGCGCTTTAAATTCCGCTTACTCTGGGCACTTCCTGGAAGAGCATCCTTTCTATTTCTTGGACCTGCTGCTCCTCGACTACATTCTTCCGACCCATGATAAGCACACAGACATAACACGCAAAAGTCAAAACCGCAGGCCATGCGGCTGCACAGCCCCCTTCTCTTATATGGCTGGTACTTAGCAGGGGATTGGCACCTTGGGCAAGGTTTTAATGCTTCATCATTAAAAAGTGTTTTGGCAACCTGCAGTAAAAGCATATATACAAGTCTTCCAGTTTCATATAGAGAATCACTTTATTTCAAACTCTGTAAATATCTATTTCTAACAATATAATACTCACCTTAACATATTCTTCCTGTTTACTATGTGAGTGAGTAACTGAAGAGCTTGCTATAGGTGTCAAAACTTCACCCCAAGGAGACAATGTTGAACCTTGTTCTTTCTGAGAACCTGGTGTCCTAGCCTGAGCTTGTACAGATCTTAAAGCTGATCGATTTAAAAGATGAAGCCGAGTAGCAGCATCCTGCACATTTAATATAGCTTGCTGTGGTAAAAGACAAGAGAGGTCAATACTGTAATGGCACAGGTTCTAGGACAGCTTTCTGATGCACGTGCATTTAAATGTTTGGAAGTGGTTTCACACCACCAGAATTTTCTCCCTAAACCATTCCTTTTTAGAAAAAAATGTTTTCTCTCATCTAACATTTAAAAGTCAAAAAAATACATATTACAAATTTAAAAACAAATGTTAGCTTTCAGTTTGAATGATTATTTTTTTTGTTTAAGACATGAGTTGGCAGCTTTTTTCTGAAAAGAGCCAGATAGTGTATATTTCACACTTCTCAGGCTAGCCACAGCTACTCAACTGCTGTTTTAACAAAAGCAGCTGTAGAGGTACATATGAAAGAGCAGTGCTGAGTTCCAATACAACTTAATTTAACAATACCGGTGACGGCCAGGATTTGGACCACAGACTGGAGCCTGCCAACCCAGGTTAAGCAAACGTCTAAAAAGGGATGAATCCTTTGTAAAGTTTGCTATGGGATATCATGAAATTCTTTGAAGGGTTCTTACCTTTGCCACATGTCAAAAGAATAATGGGCCTGGTTAGACCATGACACCAATTGGTTTGGCTGCTTTTTCCAATACTTGTAAACATTCGATTCATTTTTACCATTAAATTTTAAACAGTTTTGATATTTTAAAAGGAGACAAAGAAATCACTCTTATCTGAACTGGATTTCTACAGCACTCAAATATACAGCCAAGAAATATTTTCAATGAGTAATCCTATTTTGTTAAAGTTGGTTAAAAAATAGTGTTTTTTAAAACAACTTGACATTCTTAACCAATTATCAAAACAAAATGAACTGCAAGTGAATTTCCTCATGCGTCCAACTATAATTGTGGCCTCTCCCTTGAGAGTCCCCCTTAGCCAAGTTGGCTCCTAGCAGTGGGGAGACATAAAACCTGAGAAATCATGGTAGGATAAACATAGGAAATGAAGTTAGCTGGTCATGAACAATTATGTGATTAATAGTTTAACAACATATGCATATATGTAATGGATGAGTATTGGTTTTCAGAAATTAGCATAAATACAGTTGAACTTTTTCAAGGACTCAATACATTTCTACATCACATTTGCATAAATGGTTTGCAGTCTAGGCCATAAGCACATACATAACAGCATGCTAAAATTTCAGTGGGTTTCAATGAAGTTGGTAAACAGTGCGCATGAACCAAAACAGTGGATAGAGACATGCTGTTGAAGCAAATTTCAGCCACAGAAGAAACATGCATTCATTTAACAAATATTTATGGCACACCTAAGATGCCAAGTGAATAACACAGTCCAACCCCTGTTCTCCAGGAGCTTGACATGCATACAACCATCTCTGAACAATGCAAGGCAAAGCAGTTAACAAAGGCACATGTTTGTGAGCACTAAAATTTTCTGAAACACAGTCATCAACATGCTACCAGAAAACATTTAAATATGAGAGTGGAGTCACCTCATGGTTGCTCATTTCCATGACTATAAGAAACAGTGCAGGATACAGTAAATTAAGAAACGCAGTGGAAAAGGTGCAGAATTCCAATTGCGATGTCCATTCCCACTGCTGGAAAGCACACATAAGACTGAGATGCTATTGCGCATAGCTGCTCCGTGCCTTCTGATTTTCACACACCAGGAGCTTTCAGTGATGCTATACAAGTGTGAGGAAAACCATCTAATGCCTTGGTTTTATGATTTTTGCTTTGGTTAGCGATACATTAGGTTAGCTCAGATAGAAAGCAACCAGTCCATATTAGAATAAGAGGGCAAAGGACACCAGGAACAATGTCTCTGAAGAAAAGAAGGAACAGGTAGAATACCTGATTTGTTTGGACTTACACAGAGGAGATTTCCAGTTCTGGTGGATAACAGAAGATGAATCAGGGACCTGTGTAGAGAAACACTAAGGAAACAAGAAAGAAACTGGGCAATTATTAACTCTGGGGGGAAAAGTTAGATAAGGAAAAAAGGTCTAATCATAGTGTACTGCATATTACAACTGTCAAAAGTCATAATAATCTCAACAGTCTTCATACTGCCAGCACTAATTCTGACTCACTCCCACATGGTGCAGTTATATTCATTAAGATAGGAGAAAGGGAGAAAGGCATTCAGAGAGACGGAGGTAGATAGTAGCGGTAGTAGTGGTGAGAGGTTAGAGGACAAACAATCTCCGTAGAAAAAATGTGGAGAAATGGCAGTACAGGCCTTCCATTTAGAAATGTGGATGCAAATCTCAAAAGGAACAACGAAAGAATTGAAAATGATTGCCTCCATAGAGAAGAATCAAGGCTGGGGGGCCACAGGGCAGGAAAATGTGTTTTGTTATAAGCCTCATCGTCCAATTTGACTTTTTTAACCATGTATTTCTTTTACTTTGAAAAAAATTGAAAGCAAACCAAAATAAGGGGGGAAAGTTCAAGTAAGGTAAAACCTTTAAGAAACCAAGGTTTGAAAAAGTTGGTGGCCTGGCTACACAGATAGACTGTTTTATTTAGAATTACCTGAAAAGTGGCCAAGCACAAACGTGGGTTTGTTCCTTGTAAGATGGAAGAAGTATATGGGGCTAAAAGTTTAATATTAATAGGTTCTGGCTTTAAAAAACTGTTTTCTAAGTCTGTCGTTAGTATGTAGGACGGTTCTTTAAAAAGTTATGTTAGGAAGGCAATTAATACCTTCACTATTGTAAGCTCCCAAAGCCAGCCGCTGTGGTCGGAAGTTGCCAGGAGCTGTGAATAAGTTGTAAGGCAACTCATTACAAGTGAGAAGGTAAAACTTTTCTTTAAAGTAAAATAAAAAGACAATGTTTTAGTTAAAAGCAGTTGTCCCTAATATTTCATTGTAATGAAAAATCCACCAATCTGAATCTGGGTGTTCATATTTGTTTTATGCCATGCTTCATCTCAATTATTATATTTAATGAAATTATAAATTTCCTTTTTTACTAGAACAAGAATAAAGGGGTGAACTCTCTGAGTTTCTTCTGATATTGATGCTTAAGAAATGTCTAAAAGTTGAACATACAAGAAATATGGGTGCCAGTGTCATCAGATACCTATTACAGCAAGTAGCGTCCCTGAGAAGAATCAGCTTCTGTAGGATTTTTCTTGTAACTTCAAAGCTGGACCTCAAATCTTCATTGGAATACAAGTCTATGATGCTTTACCAGTAGTAATCTGCCATGCTCACTCACCTCCAGGCCTCCATGCATGCTATTGCTTCTGCTGAAACACTAGTCCCTGCCTTCACCTGGCTCACTGATAATTGATCATCCTGGTCTCAGCTGAGATGCACTTTTCTGAAAGCCTTCTCTTGATCCCCAAGTACCCAACAGAACGAACTCCGGCCTTCCCCTACTTGTATCAGCCACAAGGTATGAGCTCCAAGAGAGCAGAACCGTGCCAGAAATGGTCTCCGTTGTAATCTAAGCAACTGGCACATAATTCCACTTAAAAGACTAAAAAAAGGCCAGGTAGCACAGTTGGTTAGAGTGTCGTCCCAGTTCACCAAGGTTGGGGGTTCGATCTCTGGTCAGGACACACACAAGAAGAAATCAATGAATGCATAAATAAGTGGGACAACAAATCAATGTTTATCTCTCACTGCCTTCCTCCCTCTAAAATCAATGAAAAAAAAAGAATTAAATTTTAAAAATCCTATAAGTATATCTAATTATAAACAGGATCCAGCATATCACTGGCATTTGAATACTGCTAATGGCACATACAATAATATGTTCTTAAAGCTAAGTAGTCTACTCAACTCACAGTCCAGAAGAAAATGGAGTTTGGGAAAAGTACAGAGCTTATGAGTGAATGTTTGCTAAGTGGAAAAGGGTAAAAGAAAGGGAAACCAAATTAGGTTGTACAGCAATACGGGATTATTAGATATGTATATTTTAGAATATACTTTAGAAAAGTATTACATGTTACCTCAGAATCTGTTTTCAGTTGTGTGATATAAAATTTCCTCCTCTGATTTGCTTTTCTATCTTGAACAATAATTTCACGCCAATTTCTGCTCACTTTCCAAACACTATAACGAAAAGATCAGCCCTCATATTGTATATATATATTAACATTTTCTGCATATGGTAATTTATAAAAAAAAGTCTTCATCTTGGACAGTAAATTTAAACCTAAAAATACACATTAAAAATATGACTTAATCTATAAAAAAGTAATCCTTCAACTGTTAAGCTGATCTTTTTATTACTCTAATTTAACCAATCACTCAAAGACCATTGAAAAACAAAGTCACACATCAAGGAGGGCCCCAGGTTAATACTTGAGTTGTCAACACCGCTGCTCTTCCAGCTTCCATGGTTGCTCCAGTTGCATTGCCTCTCCCTAAACTGGTATGTGTATCTTATAGCAGACTGATGAGTAGGAACAGGCAGAAAGTCACTCACTAATTGAGAAGAAATGAACTATAGATTGGCTGTTTGCCACGGCTATTTCAACTAACTATAACCTCAGATCACCAAGAATGAACACCACTAACATTGTACATACATTCTGCAGTACAAATACTACACATTTATAGGGCTGGGCAGGAGAGGTAGTTGTTGAAATATGACTGAATATCAACAACTCCAAGTGAACACCCAAAAGCATCATCTAAGTTTTTATTTTAACTGGTCAGTATCCAAATACTCCAGCATATAAAAATAAAATTATTATATCTCAGACATCTCTTAATATTTATCTCATTTGAACATGTTTAATAGGCATACACATGTAATTGCACTAATCTGTTCATAATCCCACTTAGGTTAGACCAAGTACATTTCTGATCAAGTCTATTCAAAAAGGCTTTATACCTCAATAAGTTTGTGGGAAAATTCTAGATTAGAAATCAGAAGGCTCAGTTGTACATCTGGGTCTATTTTATCTCCTTGAGTGACTATTGGTCAGTCACTTAACTTCTCTGGAGCTCAGTTTCTTCATCTTCAAAATGCAGTATAGGGCTATATCTCAGACTTCCAACTATGAAATTCTATAGTTCTCTGCAATAGCCCACAATTAATTTATGGGAGAAAGATGAAGGGTTATAATAGAAGTAATGTGGCCATAAAAACTCATGACATATCCCTATCAAAAAAGAGGTTCATTAACTTTCCTGCATGTCCTCCCCCAAACATCACCTTGCAGAAATGCTGTTCCACATGACTCCCTTCCTCCCTAGTTAGGGCTTGCCAGGGTCTTATCTTGTGATAGTCCTGTGACTCCCCAGAATTGCCGGTATGAACATAGTCTCAGTTTAGTCTTTGTAACCCTGGTAACCCACCCTCAGTACTCCTAAATGTCTGAGTTTCTCTTTAGTTATGTAGTAGCACTCAGTACACTGAAATTCATGATCACAAATCCTTCAGTTTCTAATTCCTTGAAATTTCCCAAAGTAATTAATTTCCACTTCTGTGTTAGCAATTAAAATGAAGTAATCCATATTCTCTTGGTCTCTGCAAAAACCAAACCCTAAAATGAAAGCTAACCATTGTTCCTGGATTCTAAAACTTCAATAACTAAACGATATCCTTTGTATGTTGTCATTTCTTAGTCACCATAATGCTTTACATTATTTATGACCAAGTATCATAACTTTACTCCAATTTGCAATCTGACAACAGGATGTGAACTACTAAATAAATCATTAAGTAACTTTCATGAAATAAAGTTTGCCCTCTTGAAAATCTGAAGTTCAACTTTTATAAACTCTCCTTCCAAATGATAGGGATATGAACTGTGTCCCAAAGACGACTATACTGTGGCTCTAAAGCAGGCTCTTAAGTGTAAGGAAGTATATCAGTAAGCTCTATCAGGAAGTTCACTAAACCATCTTTCATAAGATATAAGACAGCCAAAGACAGAGATAACAAAATAAAATAAACAATAAACTGGATGACTACTGAGTGCATAGAAAAGCTCCCACCTTAAAAGTGATAAGAGGCTGTTTTATTTCAGAAAAAAATTATTTCTTACCTGCATAGGCTTTCTGCAGTCAAGGAGTCTAAAACCACTGCAAGAATATGCTTTAAATTTCGATATTTTAATTCTGTTAAGATGTCCAGTTTTTCTATACCCATTTTCTTGCCAATAAGTCCTGCAAGTACACACTGCAGCACAGCTATTTTCTCCCCATCCCTGTCTTCTAAGAATTCATGGGCACTATTGTGCTGGAACCTTTTCCTTTTGTTTTTCATAAAGAGCTCATGCACTAATTCCAAGGCTGGGGTGTTTGAGAAATTCTTAAAGCCTAAAATCAAATCCCCACTCTGACTGTCACTGCTGGGCTGACTCTCTGAGATGTCCGAAGCAGCTGCTGGTGTTGTTTCAGAGGCTGAGTGGATGATCTGGTTTTCCTCTTCTGTCTCGGATTGTGAGCCTTGCTCCCGAAGGGTGGACAATCTTCTCAACCTTCCCAGGCGCCTTGACTTTCTTATGGTGTCCCTCACTTTGAGAGTTCCCTTATGTTTCTGGAGTTCTTGAAAAGAACTGTCCTGGTCTGAGAAGGAATCTTCTGATTTATCGAAGCAAAGTGAGTTGAAACCACTGTCTTCAGGTGTTGAAATATTGCCTCTCACTTCAGATAGAGAAAGTCTTTCACTTGCCTTAAATTTAATGTTTGCTATGAGGTTACTTATTGGAGTCACAAATATATCTTCATCTGTTTCACAAGTTGTTCCACTACCAGAGGAGCCCAGAAGTTCAGGATATGTATTCTCATCGTTAATGCAGAGACTACTATCACTAAAGTCATGAGTGATAAAGTCTTTAAAAGTATTGCCCTGAATTGGAGATATACATTCAACTTCAAACAGGCTACAGTCATCTTTGGAGTCATCAACTGTGGAAGTCTTCTGCTGAGAAAAATTAAGTCTCAATTTTTGACTGCTGGAAGTCACTTCTTCTGTTTTCAAAGTGTTAGTAACTAAAGCACTAAGATTATTTTGCTTTGGAGAACCTGAAACACTGCTTGGAAAATTTTTCTCTAGGTTGAGAACTTGCCTTATACTACTTTCTAGAGAGCTATTTTGTGATTCAAAGTCTTCCTTGAGAAGAGAGAAAGATACATCCAGCCTTCTGCGCAGTAAACATTTTTTCATACTGAGTTTAGGAGTTTCACAAAGTTCTGGGGGTTCATCCAGTTCCTTCCTAGCAAAGACAAATCTCTTTTTTTGAGTAGGGGTCTCTAAAGGATGTTTTAAGCCCAGACTTGGAGTTTCAGGATGCTCATAGTTTAATGTTGAGCCTTTTCCTGTGTTTTCAAAAAATTCTTTATCTGTATTATCCAAGCTGCAAGATTTCAACAACTCACTGTAACCACTATCTTGAGAGGAAGATGTGGAACAAAAATCTCTGAGGCTGCAGTACTTGAAATTGACAGTAGGAGAGTTCACTTCATTTCCTGCTCCAGTTCCAGCCTGACCTGAATGCCTTTCTGACATCTTCAGAATCTGTTTGTAAAAAGTGAAAACAAATTTTATTCTTCTTTTAAAATGCATAGCCTGGCAGCTTATATCAAAATACATTATTTGTTATGAATACAGATAATAATGAAAATTATATGACAATAAAAAAGTTATTTTTACTTAACTAAACATAGTCTAAGCACCATGCATAAATATTTTCTTGAACTACAGTTGAGGTGATAAAAACCTGTCAGCATCATTTTTACATTATTTAATTGCCTTAGATTTTAACAGCACTAAAATACAACTGTTTGTGGGAAACCCACCCTTTATAATGTTCTTGAAACTCCAAATAAAGAATTCAAGTAAATTACTTAAAGAAGAAATGTGACTCAGTAATTATATTTGTAAGGAATGACATTAGCAAATACTTTACTCCTTAATTTTTTAACAGTATCATCACATTTCTTCTTTTTAGAAACTCAAATTAAATTTTAACTCAAAGGAAGCAAAGATAAGAAATTTATCATTGTTTCTGATATTTCTCGGGATTATCCAAATGATACTAAGACTTCTGTCAATTTTTCAAAGTTTTCTCCAGACCAAATTTGATTTTTCTGCATTAAAAGATCCTGGCAAGATATATTTAGGCTATAATAGGAAAGTAATTTATTTATGCCTAAGTTATGTCAGATAAACATTTGAATGCATGAAGGTTTTTTAAATTGCTAAGCTAACCACAAAATGAAATGGTTTCTTTATGATATAATGATCATTGGAAGATCATCATTACTGGGCAAAGCATCTGTGTCTTTCAACTTATATTCCTTTCTAGTAAATTCCACGTTTCCCTCTGATCTAGAGACCCTCGGATCCTGAGAATCACTGCAATCTTCTATACATGCTTCTTCCATACATGCTTACCAGTCTTCAACTTTTGCTTTCTATAATTTGTATTATATTTTAAAAGTTTTTGTTTCCAAAATGTTAATAAGATAGAGAGTGTTTTAAAATTTCAGCTCCGACCACGAATGTCTCCCCGTCTCTGAGAATCATTCTCTTAAGTAAAAGTTTTCACTCTTGTCATTTGCTAAAATTAAGTGAAGGAATCTTTGTATGAAGTTAAAACAAATGTGACTATTCCACTACTTCACCACTAGGTGTCTCACCGTGCTAGAATTTGGGAAACGGGGATGTAACTCCTTGGAAACAAAGGATGCAGATATCATCCTCTCCCCTCAAAAGCCATAGGCTACCGTTAAAAACACACAAAAAAACTTTCTAATTTTTTCCTGTCCACCTATACATTTGAAGTTGCCTCAAACGTGCTGCCTCTATTGTCAACATGTTCCTCTTTCCACTACCCTACAAAATTGGTCTCAAACAAAACTTGGTTCTTCGAAACTAATTTTTAAATCATTTGAAATTATTCGTGGCAAATAATGGAATGCCCATTGACCTACTTAATTTTACTGATTCAACAGTTCAGTGGTAAATCAAACAAGCCTCATCGATATTCAGTTTTTAACACCAGACTCCAGATAAAGGATTGGAAACACTTATCTCTACAATGCTGTTAAAAAAAGAAAAAGAAAGAAAAAAAGGTCTTGTCAAATACTTAGTTTTTAACTATATTAAAACCAAATCTCCTTCATCTGTTAATGTGGAATGTCTTACCATCAGTAAAATCTTGAGCTCTTAGATGTCAGTTATGTAGCCTTCCAAACAAGAAAATCTCTCACTTTGCCTTTAAAATTCATGTCAAAGGAAGACCACTTAAAGAGAAAACTTTAGTTTGAACAATTAATTGAACTGTGCGGTAGCACGGCGACTGCTAATCTTTGAAGAGTACGGAAAGTACATGTTGAGGAATTATTTCTAACACTTGGAAAGGCCTCAATCACATTGAATTTCCTTCAGCTTTTCCGGACAATGGGAATTTTAATATCCTTATTTTTTCCAGCTAGTCTTAGAACTGGGGAAACCTCAAATTCGGGTTCCTGGAAGTGCAGTGTGAGCCGAGGCGCCGTCGTCCATCCCCGAGGGGCTCCCCGTGCGCTGGTGGGTGGGTAACGGTCTCAGCGCGGCGTCGCTGGCCGACCTTCCGCGGCCAGGCTGGCGGGGGCGCTGGGCTGGGCCGCCGGGGCTCCGGGCCCGGAAAGCCACCGACAGGCCGAGTCTGGGTGGGTGTCACCTGGAGCGGAGTGATGTGGAAGGCTTTGAGGCGCCTCTCTAGCCCCAGCACCTGGAGAGCAAAGTGGGGCGCGGGGCCGGAGCAAGGGGACGCCCGGAGGCCCGCTTGCCCGCACACACCTGGGCCCCCAGCTCGGGTCCACTGGAGACCAAGGGGCCGCCGCACCGACCGGGCCGCGGGGCCGGGAGGGGAGCCGGGGCCGACGGGACCGAGGGGAGAAAGGCAGCGCGGCCCGGTAGGCCGGGGAGGAGCTACGGCCTCGCCCCCAGGGAGACCCGGCTATGGCAACCCCCACGCCAACTTCGCGTGGGGCCGCGGCGTTTCCCTCCTAGGGTTTGAACTGCCCGCCCCAAGTAACCGCCCCGCCCCGCCCCGCCCCGCCCCGCCCCTTCCTCCAGCTCCGCAGCGCCCCCACTGGCCGCCACGCGCCACGCAGGCCGCGCCCCGTCCTTTGCTGGAGGGGGTCTGATCCTCTCCAGCCCACCCTTCCATCCCCACCCAAAGCACCGCAGGGCTTCCCGATCTTATAGGCTCTTCTTCTCATTCTCACCTTGGGGAGCATTATATAGAAAAGCTAATAGGTCCTACAGTGGATGCCATTAAAAGTAACAAAGCGGAACAGTCACTTGAAGATGTTTGCGGAGATGATCAAGTCTAAAAAGCAGATTACAAGGAGAGTGGACCCCTTTTAAATGAGAAGTACAGATGTACACAGAATAAGGTCTGAAAGTCTGACTAACTTGGTTACAGTATTTATTCCTAGACAGGATTACTAGTTTTTAGGCATCTAAAAATTGATGTCTTATTTACTGGGCACCTATTATATGCCAGGCTCCACCCTCTGCTCTTGGCAGCTTCTTTCTACTCTCCTTTTTCTGGAGGCTTCTCCTCTGCCTATTCCCTAAATGAGGTGTCCTGCCTCAGCATTCTCCTTACTTCACCATTCTGTGCTTCACCTTCAACGCTATTACTTTTAAGCCAATAGCAGCTGCTACTGCCACTCTCCTCTGAGTGGACATTTCTCCATCTGATCGCCCCTTAGTCACCCCAAATGACATATATCTAAAATCAAGTTCACGAACAATGATTAAGCTTTGACTATTTGCCAAAGCTTACTGGTTTGAGTACTGGAAATGCAGAGATGAGTAAGGTACAGTTACTGTCTGGAGGCAGCTCACTGGTATTAAGTGCTATGAGTAGAGTAGGAGTGTCAAACTTGTTTTCTCTGTGGGCCACATCAGCCTCCCGGTTGCCTTCAAAGGGCTGAATGTCATTTTAGGACTGTATAAATGTAACTACTCCTTAACAGTTAAGTGAGAGCTTGGTGCTGCAGCCAGGTAGAAACAAGGTATAGGGCCAGATAAAACAAGGTGGAGGGCTGGATTTGGCCCTCAGGCCTTGTGTTTGCCACCTGTGAAATAGAGGAACAGCGGTGGCGCAAAGAAAGAGGGATGGGGGCAGAGGTAACTTCATAAAGTGAGGTGGATTTTGAAGGACAAGTGACAATTTAAGAGGAGGTGACAGGGGACTCCAAACTCAAAACAAAACGTGCAAGATCACAAAAATTGAAACAGTTGGAAGCATTAGAAAAACTAAGTAATTTGTTATAGCTGGAAACTAAGATTTGTTTGAGACAAGGACAAAAACAAATGCTTGAGGGCCCCAGCCAGTTGGTTGGGCATGGTCCTGAGAAAGGACCTTTTTGTTTTCCTTTCTGGATTGGGTGTCATCCCATTACTAAACTCAGGTTTCTAAAACCCATCTGCTTTCCACAAGATCTAACGCTTCTTTTTGGGATCATCCGGTTAAACATAATGGAAGACTTTTTCAATCACCATGGCATTCAAGCTATGCAGATATACTTAAATGATCACATTCAAGAAAGAAAAAAAAAGGAAAACAGATCCCTGGGGAAAATAGCAAGTTGTACCTCTATAACCATATTATAAGGCGTTAAAAGCATTAGTATCCAAAATGGCAAGACAAATATTCTCATTAGGGAGGGAAATGCAATGATGTCTGGCACATAGTAAGTGTTCAAGAAAGTTGGCTGTTACAATTGATAATAGCTTCCACTGACCATGCTACATTTTATTTTTAAAACTACTGGTTCCTGCTGCTAGGAAAGAGGGTGTTGGATCTGGACTAGCAACCAAACATGAACTCTTGCTGAAATTTTAGATCTTGCTACCACTTGTCATTACCCCACCCCTCTGAAGGGTCCAGGCCCCATTTGTATTCTACCTGCGTCATCCATTCTGATCTCCATAGGCCGGGTTACAGGCCAGAATCATCCTGATACCTCAACCAGAGAGTCAGAATCCAGGACAGTGTACAATGATTAAAGTTACACTTTCTGGATTACTCCATACTTGTAGTACTTCATTACCTAATACTTCTTGTAGGAAAGCTTGTTTTGACTGTTTTATTTAAATATTCTTCACTTTGGCTGAGAGGACAGGTACTCTGTAAGAGGGCTGAGGGTCAAAATATTTATGCTCTATTTTAACCTGTCTTTGGAGGAAAAAGCGGGAAACTCCACAGCGTTTCCCTGGAAATAAAAAACAATTGGCAGCTAGGAAGACTGGGAAGATCAAGTGAAATCTCTCAGACTGGTCTGTGGAGTGCAACCTATTGGAAGGCCTCCTGGAAATGAAGGGTGAAGCCCAACGTTCTCTCATGCTGAATAAGAGATGGGAAAGAAGTATAGCCTGCTTAAGAAACCAGACATAGTAAATAAGGGAAGGTAGAAAACCGCTTCTCCTATTAAAATGAGTATTAACTGGTTAAGTTTTAAAATAAATTTTAATAACTTAATTTTCTTCTCTCTCCTTATAAGTAAAATACCTACTGTGAAAGAAAAGCAAACAAATGTAAATATTGTGAACCCAACTGATATTGTCACTGAAATTTCGATCTTTGAAAAAACACACCTCTCCATGGGGCGGAAGGAGGGTTAGTGGCCAGCTACTGCTACCAAAATCCTTTAGCTTAAGTGGGAGTAGTTGGCGTGGTTACTCTCAGGCCAGCCCTTGCTGTAAAACGAGAAAAGAAATGGTTGAGAGGTAATAGGAGTCTAACAGAGAAAGGGTCGAAATGCAAAAACAAAATTATGATAGGCTGGCTGTTCTGCTGCCTCAGCACAGGTAACAAATGATCTGAAAAACATAACCTGAAAGGTGCTTTCCTACGTGAAAATAGGCGGTGGATCAGATTCTTTTTTGTTCTCCGGGGTAACGGTTAGCTTAGAATTTTCACGGGCACTTTTCCTTTTCTCTCCAATCCTCTACCCTCCTGGAGGTGTTACTTTTTACCCACTTCATTAGTCAGAAAAAAAAATCTCGTTAAACTTGAGGAACTGTTAAAATGCTTTGCTTTCCTGAGAAATGAAAACAGGTGAAAGCGAAACAGGAATTTTCACCCACAACCCAATACATAAAAGCCGCAGCTTTTTCTCCGGAGCTCAATCCGGTCACTTCTACACCGCCCTGGAATGGAAGGGGAAGAAGGAGCGGAAGGGGCGGAGGCCCCACTTGCGTCACAGACTAGCGCCGGAAGTTGGGTGCAACACCACGGCGAGCCGCAGTCTGTTCGGAAACTGAGTGGGAAGTTTCTGGGAGCTACGTCGGTAAGGAGCTGACTGCTAGGGATTTGGGGGTGGATGTGGGCCAAAACTGGTAAGTCGTTTGAGGTTTAAAGGCCCGGTGTTGGGTTCGAGTTAGGAGAGTCAGGGGATAGATAGAGTGTTAGGAGAGTTGGGAGAGTCAGGGGATGGTGTTAGCCCTTTGCCTAGTTTTTTTCAGTTTAGCTGTTTCACAGTTGAGAGTTACAGTATTTTATAAATCTTCCTTTATCTTTGGGTCACATGTTCCAGTGTTGAGAGGTAAAATTTTTTGGCGGTCTCCTGCCAAAGTTTGGAAAAATAGAACGTGTGCCAAATGAGAATGCGAGCTTTGCAGTCAATTCTGAATTCCTCTGCCTCCTAATAACCCCGCGCATATTAACTTGTCTAAACGTGGGTTTCATCATCTGTAAAATGAAAGTAATGCCTCCTAGGAGAGTTGTAAAAATTATTGTGCAATAACATGTATAAATGAAATAACGTGTATTATTATTTTGTCAAGTTTGGGGTTAAGTTCGCAGTACGTAGTGGGTTTTTTTTTTTCTTTGTTTCGTCCTTCAGGCCAATGCATAGTGATTGAAAAAGTATAGATTAGGAATTGGGACCTTTTTACCGTTCTCTGAGAAAAATGAGGGCTGGTTGGGTTTGCAAGGAACCCCACTGAGATATTCAGAATTTCAATCTGTGATTTCAGGGTCTAACAATGGACACCCAGAAGGACGTCCAACCTCCAAAGCAGCAGCCAATGATATATATCTGTGGAGGTAAGAGTCGCACTTAAATAAAGTGAAAGTATTTTACTTCAGTTTTTAAGTATCACTCTCTCTTTGGCTTTAATGACTCACTCGTCATTAAAGTTATAAGGCAGAACACTATAGCTACCATAAAAATCCCCCAAAGTTTACATTTTCTCTCCTAGAAAAAGTGATTGCCCCAACTTTTATTTGCTTCCCCCCTTAGTATATTGGTAATAACAACATACCCTTGGGATTGAGCATATTTTAGTGCTTTGGATAAAAAATATATTTAAGATAATTTGCTTGTCTGTAATGTTTTCCTTTTGGATACTGAATTAATGTCTTTTCTTTTCCAGAATGTCACACAGAAAATGAAATAAAATCCAGGGATCCAATTAGATGCAGAGAATGTGGATACAGAATAATGTACAAGAAAAGGACTAAAAGATGTATCCTTTTAACTATGCTTTCTAAATATGAGGTAGGAGGAAGTTAAGAATAATGCTTGAGTTGATAGTCAAGGACTAATTTCTGGTAAAAATGGTAATAACTTTTGGATTATTTAACCAAAAAAGAAAAAAGATGTGATCAGAATTTTTATGGACCAGTATGCCAGAGGCATATACTGTATAATCTTAATACTAGTTGATTTTGGTTCTCATAAGTCTGTTTTTAAGGAATTCTTTATTTAATTGAGTACTCATTCATGAGCTTGAGTTTATGGATAAACTAAATTATAGAAGGAGAAATACAAATATGTTACCTCCTCTAACATTGCTTCAGTGTTTTTCCGTGCATTGGTCTTTTGTATCACGGAAAGACAGCTAATGAAAATTGAAATGGTTTTTCAAAAAATGTTACTGTCATAGTGTTGAATTCCTTACTTTTGTGCATTTTAGATTAAATAAACTAGTTTTTTTGTAAAGAGAAAGTGACTTGGAAGTATTAAGTCTTCTATGTAATTTTTAATTTTTTTTCCTTAACTCAGTTTAATACAGTGGTGGTTTTTGATGCTCGATGAAACAGGGAATTCAGAGAAATATCTTTGCATTTGGATTTGTTGTTAATGTATAGCTTTTAAGTAGTATACTTTATGAATACAACTATATACATATGATTTCATTTTAAAGCCATATTGTATTTAGGTATCTGTTAATAGTTTATGTAAGGAAATTATTTTTTGTTCCATTGTTTGTAATTTAATTTTATTGTTTATGTCATCCGATACAAGGGGAAAAAGTGCTCCCTAAAACCGCACTTTTAATCGAACCTTGGAATCGTTGAAGCCCTTGTTAAAAATAAAGTTTTATGCTATCAACTGTTTGTAAAGTTTCCACCATTATTTTGTATGGAATGTATGTATCAGTGCACTTACCGTCAGTGTGCATGCACGTTGGGCGTTTCATTTCTCACTTGACACTTGAAGTAGGCCTCTCTGGATGTAATGCTTGACTACTTTGTAAATCTTAGGGGAGGGGGAAAAAGTAATGGTTGTTTGCTGAAAGGGAAAATCAATCCCACATAAAGAAGATGAAGACTATTCAGGCACGTGCAGTTCCAACCATAATCACTCACTAAAGTAAGAAAACCAAAACCTACTTTCAAGATATAAAAAGAATAGGATTGGTTTACACTGAATTACTGAATGCATATTCAGACCTTTGTCTTGCTCTTGGGGACCCTGACGGTCAGACACTCTCTGTCCACTCCATCTGTCTCAGGATTCCATCACTGTGGAACGTCAAGTTGGCTTCCCAAACGTTCATTTTGAAGATCTGCAGTACTCCAACTTCATTAGTAGCTATGTGTGTCTCTGATACTCAAAACATTATGCCATTTTAAAAAATCTGTTTCTACTACCATTCTTGAATACTAAGTTCTGTAAGTCTATTATGTGCTGTACAAAAATACTACCATGCTCAAAATTTTAAAGAATGCTTCCTTGGTACAGATTTCCTTTAGCCACAGCTTTCACAATTTTTTAATCCAGCTATATTCCTCATTGATTTTGTCCTTTTTAGACAAAACAGTCCCAGCAAATAAGATCTCCCTTTATGACAACCCCTAAACAAACCCTAACTCATTGGGTAATGCTGCTCTTAACTGTTCTAATTCCATCATAGGTCCCTTGCATATCAGTAGTTTAATTAAATACTGTTATTTGGTTAACTGGACAGCTGTTTCATGGAAAAAGTATTACCACTGGAACCCACACCACCATTTCAGTCACCTCTGTGTCTCCATCTGTGAAATGGAAGTAAATTTTACCTATTGCCTATCTGGACAGTTTTAAGGGAAAAAAATGGTAATGTAGACACAAAATTGCTTTTAAAAGACTCTTGACTAGTTCTCTGTAAATATAAAAAATCCAGGCTTGAAGTTAACATAATTTGTTCTCTACTAAGCTGCTTATCAATGACTGTGGACATGCATGTCTGTGACAAAGGCATGGAAATTGGTTTACATCCAGCCCTGCTACTCAATGACTGGTCGGTTAACTTCATTTCTTTCAACTTTACCTTCATTGGCAAAGTGGAGGAATCAATGATGGTCCGTACAGTGCTTTGAGACTCTGAAGCCATAGTCAGAGATTGAAGGTTATGAAAAATCCAAAAATAGTAGAAGAAATCAGAAATGACCAGTCCTGAGGAAGCATAAATGTCCCTGGTTAGCTGGCAGCATGATTTTACCAGCGTTCGCTTTCCGTGTTTGTACCATAGGCAGGACATAGTAGTACCTACCTTCAAAGGTTTGTTGCAAGACAGTTCATAAAAACTCAGCCTAATATTAGCCTGTGTTAGTTATTATTACCGTTATGTATTATTTTCCACTCAGGATTGTTACTGGCCTTAGGATTAGTCTCAGCTACTGATTTTGTCATCTTCCATATTCCTCAGACTGCTCTTTCAAAAATACAAATTTCATGGTACTGTCCTGCTGAAAATCCTCAGTGGCTCCTCATTTCGCTAAAATCAAAACAACTGGGAATAGCCTATTTGGCCCATGGTAATCTGACTCCTACCTCTGGCGCCACTTCAAACCATTTCTCAGTCTTTTGCTTCTCAGGAGGTGTATGCAGTTCTTAAGCAAGTCTCAGGCCTGTTTCGCTTTCTTGCCTCTCCCTTTTCCTCATGCTTTTCTCTGTGTCTGGAATTACCTTTTCTGGTTTTCTTTACCAGCATTGAGATTTTGAAAGATTGTTTTATCGTCTGCTAGCTTACAGTATTATTGATAAGTCCAAAACCATTCTATTTTTAATCCTCTGCAGGTGACCCATTTTCTTTCTGCAAATGTAGAATTTTTGCCAGTGTACTGAAATTTTATAGTTATGTGCCTTTGTGTGTTTTTCACTGTTTTGGTCACTTGGGTACTTTGAACTGGAAACCCAAGCTCTTTAATTATGGGAAATTATCTTGAATTATTTAATAACTCCTACCCTCGGTTTTTTTAAAAAAAATATGATATAATCTAACTTCCTCACTTTTCTCTTTTTTTCCATTCTCTGCACTGTAAAGATCTATCACTATTTTCTAATCCATCTACTGTTTTTTTTTTATTTCTGGTATAATACTTTTCATTTCCAAACTTAGTTTTTCTTTGTATTTATGTCTCCTTGTTTCTTGGATGCAATGTCCTCTCTCAGTGAAGACCATAGTGGCAATTTTCATTGACCTCCATAGTCTTTTTCTTTCAAATTGCTTTTTATCTTTGTTTATTTGGCATAAATGTATATATGCACATAATTATCACCAGAAAAAAATATGAGTGAAAAGAAAATTACAGGGCATATATTACATATTACAGCTCTTTTCCTGAATAGTTAAAGGATTTCTTCCTATCCTTCAAGTAAAACAAGATACAGTAGACTGAGTGTTTTAGGACATAGTTTTGAATGAAGTTTGCTGGCTAGAATGAGTTGCAAGGTGGCTTTACATGCTCGGGGGATGCGATACCTGTTCCCCAAGACAAAGAGTTTAGTAAACAACCTAAGGATTACTTTAAAGTTTGAGCTTGGGTCTATAAACGTGCCAATTTAATCTCCAGCACCAACAATAGAAATAATTATATAAATATAGTCATATTTAGAGCGTTAGAATTTTTACCACTACCAGTGCCTGCTAAGGTCTGCAGTTTAAGTTCAAAGGGGTAAAAGAAATAGATTTCTTGAACTATTACGTGCCGCGCACTGTACTAGGTGCTTTATCTATTTGAACTAGTCTGAAATTACAAAACAAAAAAAAATTCCCACAAACGCTTTACTGTTTTATTTATTAACTAAATTGTCATATGTCTCCTTCACTTTTGTATCTGGCACTTAGTTCAGTGTCTGACTCATACCGGCACTCAGAAAATGTTGAAACGAAGAGGGAGTCTTGTCTTCATGTATTCTTCTGTATAAAGAGGACGAAGTAAATGTAGGTTGCGATGTAGATACCGTGAATGTAATTATGCTCCTGTAATTTAGTAGGAGAAGATATCAATTTACCGTGCAGGTAGTACAATAATCCAAAAGAGTAACATCATTTCAACTTCATCTGAAATGAATTGAAAAGGCAAGGAAAGGGAACTCTCGCACTCCCACCCACCCATCTTATTTCTCCCCTAATGGTCCTCTTTCCTGGTGAAGCAGGACCCTGTAAAGCCAATCAGCGGAATGGCAGGTCGGGGACTAGCCAATCATCCCGCAGAGGGCCTAATCCCCACCCCCAGCAGTCAGCCCCTCACTCTGGGGTGCTGAGGCTGTAGGAGGCAGTGGGTCACTTTTGCCGCGGCCGTATCCTCCGCATCGTGAGGGCTCTGAGAACCAGGTAAGTACCTGCCCTCCAGGAGTAAATTTCATCCCCTCATTGCAGTCCCTCTCTGATCCAGGGTGAATCGCGGACGCGGAGGAGCAAATGCACTCTGGCACTTAGGGATCATCGCGTTGTGGCATGAATGTCCTTTCATGGTGGAGGTGGGGGGGTACCAACCGGTAACCTTTTGTTTCAGCGAATGTTGGGACTGGTTCACAACATGAGGGTTCCCGGGGTCTCCAGGCGGCGACCAGTCTTGGCGACCGAAAGCTGGGGAGTAGGGAGCAATTTCATAGGGTCTTAAAGTGCCCCCTGACCGTTGCGGGTTGGCGTAGGGCTCCCGCGAGACCAGTCCCCCAGCCCTCTCAGGCCGCATTTATACTTAGAAACCGTTGCTACGGCTGGAGGATGTCATTTTCTTTCGGCCTCCAGCTGCAGGGGGCGCTCCACCCTGTGGATGTCGGAAAGAATGCTTAGGTGGAAGATGCAAGGGGGAAGAAAACAGGTTTCGAGTTACTAGTTCATCACAGTTTCTGCTGGAAGTATTACTGATAAGCCGAATAGGAAATATAAAAAATGGATGTGGATCAGGATGATGGAGAAAAAACTTAATCCAACAAGGACCAATATTTTCCTAATCAGAGACAAATGCAAACAGATATAGAAGAGTTCTCAAGATATCAAGTGAAGTATAACTTGTGTTTTAGAATTTGAGAATTAATATTCAGTGGTTTTGAGAATGTGTATCCTAGCCCAAAAAAAGGTAGTTTTCAGAGAAATGTTAACATAGTGTCCAGAATGAAAGTCGTTTGATTAGGTAAGAGATGTCTATCATTTCAAATGTTTTCCACTCTATTTTATTCAAATCATAAAATATCAAGTTACCTGCAATTTGATATAATCTACTTTAATCCCATTAGATGCTTAAATCGCTCCCGTCAAAGATTCTCTAGCTCTTAGGAAAAATTCTCCTAGGGCAACCCATTCTATTCTGGGCATCATCAATAATTTAAAAATCTGCCCTTGCTGGCGTGGCGCAGTGGATTGAATGCCGGCCTGTGGGCGGAAGGGTCGCAGGTTCCGTTCCTCCGTTCCTGCCAGGGCTCATGCCTGGGTTGTGGCCCAGGTCCCCGGTTGGGTCGCGTGCAGAGGCCACCAATGGATGTACTTTGCACATTTCTGTATCTCTCTCTCCCTTTTCTTTCTCCCTCTCTCTAAAAGTAAATAAATCTTTTTTTAAAAGTTCTTTATGTTGCTTTCCTATAACTTCTGCCCTTAAAGTCATCCTTGTGACAGGTGACATTCATCATAGGGGACCCTGCCTATATGATGTGAACACCACCGTATCATTTCTCCACTGTATCTCATCCAAATGCTGAACTGACATCCACAGGGTCCCACTTTTTTCAAACAACACCCCTTTCTTATGACCTGGTAATCTATATACCAAATCTTTTATTACAAAATCATAAGCATGTAATTCTGTAATATAACAATATCACACTGCAGCACACTATATACATTTTAGGTGAAATGTTCAAATTGCTGTCCATCTCGTGGGAGACATTTACATACTCTGCCAACCACACTCAGTGACACTACTTCTGCTGGACCCTATTTTCTATACGCAAGTTCGAGCCAGCAGGAATATGGAGGCAAAGCTGGCAGAACATCCCCTGTTTCTGCAGAGGTCTGGTGTATGAGCAGACTCCCGGAGGGCAGGCATGCTGAAGGAAATACTTCAAATGAATTAGACCCATTGCTGCTACTTACAATTTATCACCCAATATGTTTTAGTGCTGTGATTAAAAAAAAAACCTTTGACAATTATTTACAATAAGAAATATATTTTTCTTTGTGACATGTGTTTATATCTATACGTCTTTATAATTTTTGTTTGTATAGACTTGAAATAAAAGTTTTGCAAAATAATATTAACTATAATGGTATGTTCTATCTCAATATAAAACAGTGCTGATTGAAACTCACTAAATTGATTTCATGGGCTGCGACTTGCACTGAAAAACATGGGTATGATGAGTAAGTATGTGGGCTCTAGCTGCCTACCGAGATTCAAATCCTCAGTTCACTGTTTCTAGCTGTATGACCTTGAGCAGTTCAAATACTTGAAACATCAATTTCCTCATCTGTAAAGTGGAAGTCATTAATATCCTTCATGAGAGCCATTTTGGAGATTGAGTTAATTCATGACACATAGTAATTTAGTTCCATAAGTGTTGACTATCTCTACTGTTCTCTACTTTTAAAAAAACCTACCTGATGAAGTAGCTGTAGGATGAAATGAGGTAATATGTGTAAGAATTAGAGTAGTGCCTAGCACACATTAAAAACTTTATGTGTTAGCTGTTATTATCACCAACATCATTAGCAGTAGTATCATTAGAATGAAACTGTACAAGGCCTCCCTATTCTCAGTTCGATTCGTCAAGTGTTTCTTAAGAGGTATAAGGCACTACTTATGTTAGTCCTGTAGATATGAAGATGGATAAAGTAAGATCTCACAATCTAGAAGAGAAGAAAGAAACAATTAGAATGTGCTATGTACTGTGAGAGGTGTGTACTGAGTGCCATTAGAACACAGATCTGAGAGCTGTTCATTGATAAGAGTAGGCCATAGGGAATGGGCAAGAGGGTAATGATAAGGAGAGTCACAGAAAGAATGTTATTTATGTTTGTGCTCAGTTGCAAAGAATGATCTGGATGTTAACAAACAGCCAAAGTAGAAGCAAGTCATTCAAATCAACATGACCTGCTTGTTGATCTTAAGAAAAGATATCCTAAAAAACAGTTTGAGTACTAAAGAGCTGATCAGAATACACCACCCCATAACAGGCTATTTTGGCATAATGATTATTTTGAGCTGAAGAAATTAACAATCAACAGGAAGGACTCTCTGCCCTCCCCTTTTCTGCCTAAAAGCAGGGCCTAAATTTCCCTTTGGAAGGTTTCCCCCTCCCACCTCTCCAATACCAGCAGGAGAACAACCCTGATCACAGCCCAGGGACAGTCAGCGCTGAGAAGAGTCTGCATAACCAAATCTTACTAAAACAACCTTTAACTAGTGCCTCCCATATATCTACTTTCTCTTGGAAGCCAAAACCCCTTTTCCTTTGTCTAATTACTTCTCCACAACTTACCACCCTTTGTGAAAATGGCATATAGACCCCCAGACTGAACAGTTTCTTTGAGTTTTCACTTTTTTTGTGAAGCATCCATGTGCATAAAATAAACCTTTTCTCCCATTAGTATGTATTTTGTCAATTTAATTCACGAGGTCTCAGTTACTGGAATTAAATAGGTAGAGGAAAAGTTTGGTGTTTTTTTTTTAAACCTCCTCCATAGCACCAAAACCTTTGTCACTGTATTCAGCATTGCTTAAGTGAAGATTAAGTGAGATAATCCATGTATGGGTACGTAGTAATTTAGTTCCGTGAATGTTAGCTGTTGTTATCAGGGAGAGAGAATTTAAAATCAGTACTCTTCCTCCTTGGAAAAAACATTCCATCTCCTTTCCTGTAGAAATGAAAAATTATTATAGAAGTACCCAGATGGTTACTACTAACCATATTGAGTTTTTAAAATATATAGAGAGAACATTATATATATATATTAGATTCATAACTTTTCCCATACTATATTTCAGCTATGGCTGCCAAAGATCATCCATCACTGTGGGGCTTTGGAACAACAAAAACATTCAAAATTCCCATTGAACACTTGGATTTCAAGTATATTGAAAAGTGTTCAGATGTTAAACACTTGGAAAAAATTCTTTGTGTGCTTAGGTAAGCATTTAAAAATAATTTCAGCATGTTTCAATGTGTCAATTTTAATTATATTGTTCTTGCCTTCTATAAGTTGAAGCTACATTAGAAACATTGGAGGAAATCTTCAGATATTAAGATTGTTTGTTGTATTTGCCCATCTTAGGCTCCAAAATAGTGATTTTGATCCTGGGCTTAGTTTGGAGTGTTCAGCCTGGGTCCACTGCCAGCATGCTATTTAGGCTAATTAGCATTAAGGAGGGCATTTTTCTTGCGTCCTCCACATTGTCTAGGAAAAAGTAGCTGTGAGAGTAGCCAGTGTGAAGTAACGTTAGCTCATCAGCCTACACCAAGCAAGCTCTTTGGCACTTTCCTACTTAATGCCATCTGCCGGCGAAGGTGGGTGATCCGCTGCGAGCTGGTCACACAGAGGATGGTGGGGAGGCCAGGAGGTAAGGACCAGAAGGCAGGGAGTCAGGGCCCTCTCTGGTTAAGAACTCCATAGCAGTGATTGTTAAACTTTAATATACAGCACATGTAGTTGTTAGAAATGCAAATTTGAGGGTCCCATTCCCAGATATTCTGCTTCTGGGAAATCTGGGGTGGGGCCCAGGAACCTGTGTTTTTAATGAGTGCCTGGCTGATTGACACACAGGTGGTCAAGGGAACCCACTTCAAGAAACACTGCCCTGTGCCACCTATTTCGGGTTTCGTGGGGTTTTCCCTTAGAGAGTAGCCTGATATTACAGACGAGGTGTCAAATTCATTTTCACCAGGAGCCACATTAGCCTCGCGGTTGCCTTCAAAGGGCCGAAATAATTTTAGGACTGTATAAATGTAATTACTCCTTAACTGTTAAGGAGTTGAAATTACATTCAGCTCTCTGAAGGCAACCGCGAGGCTGATGTGGCCCCCGGTGAAACTGAGTTTGACACCCTGTATCACAGGAACGCTTGTGGAGCATAAACTGCTCCTTTCCGGGACATCAGTAGTTCTTCTTTTTGCTCTGCTGTGGCTCTCCTTCTTCCCCTGACCTCTTATCTTATTGCTGTGTCCTTTGCTTTTTCTCTCTCATCACCTTTGGTGTCATGTCCTCCCTAAGCATGTCTGCTTGTCCCCAGCCAGAATTTATGTAATAACCTCATCATTTCAGAAATGGAAATACGAACCACGCTGTTGTTCTCCCTTCTGCTTTTCTCAGCAGCGTGAGAACATTTTCATTTGTATTTGATCAAGGACTGATAAACAAAATGAGAAGTTTATGAGATAAAAGAGTTTGAAAGCCATAGTAGTAATGTTGGTTCTGAGAAATTCCCTGAATAACTTAATTAAACGCATTTGAAAATGGGATTTATTTCTATTTTTCTAAAAATTTAAATGTAACAGACTTACAAGAGAAGGAAAAAAAGATTGATTTTCCTTAAAAAATAGACAAAAAAAAGAACAGATCTCCCTATTTAACTCTCTAAGAAAGGAATTCTGCTTCTTGAGTGGTTGAATTTGGTGTTACATTGTTCTAAAGTATGCCTCTGCCATTTTCTTTGTATTCCTTTGCAAAAAGTTAAGCTAGGAGCTCCTCCTTAGAAAGGAAGTCCAAAGTCTCACTTTTTGCCTGTCTCTAATACTGAATTTCCATTTTTAAGTTTAAAATTACTTTATGTACAAAACGAACATCACGTGTGTTAAACAGGAGAGAAAATGTTATATATTCGATGTGTACAGTGTGTGATGAAAATTTGTGTCTTTGGAGCTCCATTTTTTTTCTTTCATGGCATCACTGCGTAGATTAACCTAATAACGGAGTTTGCCTGGTTGGGGAAGGTGCGTGGGAAGCAGCAGCCCCCCCCACCGCGCCCCCCCCACCACCTTGTGCGGGGCAGTCGGGGCCATCCCTGTGATCTCCGCAGAACTGGGCTCCAGAGAACCCAGCTTGCAAATCACTGGTCTAGATGATCTGTAAATAAAGTAGTAACTCTAAAATTCTGAAATGTTTTAAAGGTCTGGTGAGGAAGGATATTATCCTGAACTTACAGAATGTTGTGAAAAGCGCCTTACAGCATTGGCTCCTCAAAGCAGAGCTTTGAGGAAAGATAAACCTGCAGCGACAGCATCCAGTTTCACAGCAGGAGAATGGGAAAAAATTGATGGTGATATAAAGGTACAGAGTAACTCCAGTTTTTGTGACATTGTCATGCTGTATATAGGTTTGCTTCACTTAGCTGAACTTCTAGGTTTCTTTTCTGTTGGTAAAGACCTTTTTAGTAGCAATGACTTAGCACTGGTTGCTTCTTGCACCCAGGAGAATATTGTGAGTGTGAGTGTATGTGCAAACACAAGTTGTGTGGCACAAATGACCAAATAATATTCCATCCTGTGAAAGAACCATTTCAATCAGCTTCTGTTAATAGTGCTATATAAACATGTTTGTTTATAATTCTTTGTGTCATCTGGTTATTTCCTTGGAATAAATTATTAGAATTCAAATTGCTAATTCATATTTCAATTTTTTTGCTCATTCTAAGTCACTCCAGTTAAGAAATTTTATATTTCTCATTGTGGTAAAATTCACGTCATATAAAATTTACGATCTTAACAATTTCTAATTGTACAGTTCGTTGGTGTTAAGGAGGGTCACGTCATCGGGCAGCTTATCCCCAGAACTCTTTCACCCTGTGAAACCGGAACGCTGCATGCACCGAACAGCGGCTCTCCACCCTGCCCTCTCCCTCTGGAAACCGACATTCTACTTTCTCTTTCTATATTTTTGAGTGATCTGAATACCTCATACAGTGGAATTTTCATTTCAATCTTTATTTGCACATTGAAAGTTTACACTTATCTAATTGACCTCTTTCTATTGACCATGTATCCTGTGGTCCTGGTAAATTCAAACTAACAAATTAGTTTTAGTAGCTTTTTTCTGTAAATACCTCAGATCTTTTACCTGCAGGATTGTGTCATCTGGAAATAAGAGATTTACTTCTTCTTTTCCAGTCTGGCCGCCTTATTTCTTTTACTTGTCTTACTGCACTGAGACCTCAGTACAGTGTTGAAGTGAGAACACATACTCTCTTGTTCCCAATCTTAGAGGAAGTCATTCAGCTTTTCACTATTAAGTATAATGTCTGGCCCTCACTGTATATTTGCTGAATAATAACTAATAGAATTTTACATGTAATAAAGAAATCTCTTACTCAGTTTTTTCCTGGCACGTGTGACAGACAATTTGGCTTAATGACCATTATTGTGAACCTATTAAATGCTGGACACTGTGCTATGTTCTTGAATCACAAAGATGAGATTAAGACATAGATAGGTTCTGCCCTCAGGGAACTTACAGTGTGGTGAGAGAAATGAACAATAAATTGATTATTTTAAATCTTATGCTAATACATGGAGAAGGAGCATCTTCAGCCCAACCTGGGAGATCAGGGGAAGCTTGCTGGAAGGGATGCAGAATAAGATCTGGCAAGATAGATAACAGTAGGAAGGACAGCCTTTTGCCGCCGCGGCAGCAGCCATGAGTATGCTCAGGCTTCAGAAGAGCGTTGCCTGCAGGGTCTGCTGAGACCCCAGAGAGACCAATGAAATCGTCAATGCCAACTCCCGTCAGCAGATTCCGAAGCTGATCAAAGGTGGGCTGATCATCCAGAGCCTGTGACTGTCCATTCGAGGCTGGAAAAACACCTAGGCCGGCAGGAAGGGCAGGCCTATGGGCATAGGTAAGCGAAAGGGCACTGCTGCCAATGCTCCAAGGCCTGAGAAAGTAACCTGGCTGAGGGGGGCAGGCGGGGGTTCTTCCCTGGCTGCGCAGAAGGTACCGTGAATCTCAGCAGACTGACCGCCGCATGGACCACACACAGCCTGACCTGAAAGTGAAGGGGAACGTGTTCAAAAACAAGCAGATTCTCACGGAGCACTTCCACAAGCTGAAGGCGGAGAAGGCTCGTGAGAAGGCTCGCAAAAAGCTTCTGGGTGACCAGGCTGAGGCCCGCAGGTCTAAGACCAAGGAAGCTCGAAAGCGTGACAAAGAATGGCTCCAGGCCAAGAAAGAGGAAGTCAGCAAGATTCTGTCCAAGAAGGAAGAGAGAGAAGTAAAGCTCCACGTCTCTTACTCATACATAGTGGCCTTGACAATTACTAGGATGAATTAGTCAATAAAATATCCTTCATCTATTAAAAACAAAGTAGGAAGGGCAACAACGATATACTTAACAAAACTAAACTGTATGCTTAAAAATGATTTAAGAGGATAAATATTTTATGTTATGTGTATTTTCCCAAAATAAAAAAAAAAGAGTTAGAAAGGGCATTCCAGGTAGAAAGAATTGTCACCTAAAAATTTGACCGACCCATAGGAAACTTTGATAATGTATAGTCTTTTCTAATGCCTGGTTAATTATTTCAGATTGTGTATTTACATTCATTTTTCTCCCTTTTTGCCAGAGTTGGGTATCAGAAATTAAAAAAGAAGAAAATAAAATACATTCTCATGAAACTGGAACATTTCCAGAAAAGGAAGAAAATTTGCCTCCAGTTCGTGGTTCAAACAGCTGTCTTCATGTTGCCAAAGTAGGCCCTGCGGTGTGGGGAGAAGGTTGTGGTTTATTGAGAGCTTCTCAGTGCAGCCGGAGTGGGATGTCCTCTAAGAGAGCGGAGGATGTTGTTTTTTTCAGTTGGCCAAGTGCTGTTACCTTCATGAGGCATCCTGGATTTACTGACTTTCTTCATTTTTCTTTTCTGTTCTGTCTCTCCTACATGGACTAGTTGTGATGAGCACAGAAGATCCAATTTACTGTGTGAGAATTTCAGGGGATAATTTTGTGTATCCAGTAGAGGTAGAGAGGAAATAGTTTATTACATAATTAACTATGGACTTAAAGTATCAAACAGATACTTTCAAGCAGTAACAGATGTCGTTCTTTTTTTAGTGCATTTTTCTCCTTATCTCCAGCCCCTTGTGATTATTTCTCTGTGGTCGATCCCTGTTCTGTCACATAGACCTTCCCCTTTTCACCCCTGGGTCCCATAGAAAAGGAGCCTGTCGGACTTCCAGGTCCATCTGCTTAAGTCAAGTCGCAGCTGAGCTTCGTGGCATCCACCGACCCTGGCATGACAGAACTCGGCCCTTGTTTCCGGGGCACTGGGAGTCTCCGGTCTTCCACACGTGCACACATTCCATTCCTTTCTGGCCTACTTTTTAAACTTCATTTCTGTCATTTCAGAAAGGATGGCTACCCAAGTCTCTTCATTCTGGGTTAACTTATTCTTGTTATTTTCATCTCATCTCTGAATCCTCAATTTTATTTAAAAAACATCACTGCTCTTTGCCACTGCCCTCTGATCATTTACCTTCCCAGAATCTTTTTACTCCGTATTAGGAATTACTCAGGTAACTGAGGTACACGAATGTGGTCAAGTTGCCACTATGTGGAACCAACGAATTTGTACTTATTGAACACACATTATGTGCTAGGTCTATGCACTAAAAATATAATGATGAATAAGACTTGGTCTCTGCCCTCCAGGAGTTTATAGTCCAGTGGTACAGTGGTTTTCAAAGAATGGTCTGTGGACCCTGGATGTCTCACAGATCCTCCCGGGGGTCTAGAAAGTCAATGCTGATTTTAAAATCATGCTAATGCCTTGTCTCTTTCACCGCGCTGACGTTTGTACTGAGGGCAGAACTGCTAGCTCCCGAGCACGAGACACGGCGGTGGCACCACACTGACTGCAGCCATTGTGTCCTCCACTGCCGTAGGCTCAGTAAAAATTCCAGTTGAGCACAAAAATGTCTCTGATGAAACAACAAACTTATTTTGTTACATCTTTTGAACCTCAAGGACACATCTTTTTAATATTCTGTGTGACAAAATGGGAAGTATGCAGAAAGCATTTTACTGTGAAGTGAAATGTGATTGTTATATCAAGAAAAGTACTTGTGCGATTGCATTGCCAGTTTAAGTTATTCTGCTTTTCCCTGGAATAAATTTCACTCCAGAAGTTTATGGTTATTCAGACTTGGCTTTTTTGGCAGACTGCATTGAAAGGAATGAAGTGGGCCTGTCACTTCAAGGAGAACAACCGGCAGTATTTTTTGCCAGTGATAACACCTGAGCTTTCAAATATAATTTAGAGTATTTCACACTGTTAAGTGGCTCTTGAATACTTGCTTGTGACAAAAAATATTTCCCCTTAAGGAACATATTTAGACTTTTCTGATGAGCTCCATGAAGACATTAAAGAAATGGTTCTTTATTGTATAATGAAATATGTGAATGTTTGGAAGATCTGCTTAACTCCACATGACCGATGCGCAATGTTACACCAGCATTCCAAATGGTTTCAGATTATGACTAACTTTTAAGAAACCATTTAAGAAGCTATTTGTGAGCTATTGTTTGCTTCCCTCCCATTCCCTTCCGGTGCTTGCAGTTGGCATGTGACCTGGGGTGGGTGACTTAATAGCACCAAGCTAGTGCTTGGTCGAGGATGGACACACAACCCAAGCTAGCCAACTAGAGTCCTTCCCTGGGATTTCTCTAGGGATGGAGAGAAGAGTCCCTTTCCTCTCTAACTGGGAGGTCTGGTACAGTATAATCCCAGGCCACCTGTGGCCATGCTTCCTACTACATGGAAAAAGCATTAGCCAGCAGGGAAAACAAAGTCAGCAGGCAGAGAGAAGCAGAGACTAGGGTCAGGGAGAAAGGGAGAGTTGGAGAGAGAGAGACCACGTGACTCTTTCATCTGGCAACACCCCTGTCCGTCCTTTCTTTCATCAGTTTGGTTACATAAGCCAGTAATTTATTCTTTTAAAATAGAATTAGTTCACGTTGGGTGTCCTGTTATTGCAAACAAACCAATTTTGACTAATACAGCAAAGTATTCTTCTCCCCTAGGTTTTAAAAGAATGAATGATAGTTCAATACTTTATTATTATAAGAAAATCACTAATAATCACACTTCACACAAGTTTTTAAATTTTATATATATACTTAAAGTCTTGTAGATTGCTCTGAAAATTAATTACAAATTTAGAGTCCTTTTAAAGCCTGCTATATATTATTATGTTAATCATTTTAATACTGGAGTTGTTATAACTTCAAGGGTACCTATTTTTCTTATTCATTCAATTTATATACCTAACTCCAATACTTCACATTGCACTTATAGTAAAATCTGCTAATCTTATATGAAATATCTCTCATAAAGTGATTTTATTCTTTTAGGAAAAATATTCTAAAAGTAAACCAGCTAAAAAGAAAATTCCAAGGGATTATGCAGAGTGGGATAAGTATGTTTCATATTTCTTTATGTAAAATTTGTCACTGACAAATTCTCTATCATAAAATATTGTAATAACTTCTTAATTATTATGAAACTGAATATATCAAGAATACCAAGGTACTTGAGTAGAGTACTAAGAGTATATGGTCTAAGCACTCTTGATTTTGTTTTTCATTAAATAAAAATCTTCTGCATCTCTTTGTTTATAAGAGCAACCAAAAATAACTAATATAATTCTTATACCCATCCAAAATAAGAAAAAAATTTTAAATTGAGAGAAATTTGTCACAATCTTAATTACAAAGTTCTGAACAGTTTAAGTCTGATTAATATTTAAATGCTCACTAAATTACATGGTTTCTAAGAAAAAATACAGGTAACTTGTAATACAAACCTACTGCGCATTTTTGGAATATGTGTATAAAGGCACAGTGACACAAGAGTGTCGATAATAAATTTTATTTTATTATATCGTACTTCTTTTCAGTTTTTGTTCTTTCTTTTAAGATTTGATGTGGAAAAGGAATGTTCAAAAATTGATGAAGATGGCAAAGAAAAAACTCTAGTAAACAACAAGGCACATTTGTCTAAAATTGAGACAAGATTAAACACAGCAGGTATCTGTGGGAAAATAAGAACAATTTAGTAGTTTTAAATTTTTTGAATAACAATAAGAGCTATAAAACTAGAAGACATTGTCTTTAAGTGCTGCAGATTTTCATTAAAAGTTTATGGACTTTTCTCCTGGTGTTGACCACTTCTAACAAATTCAGATCTATCTTTAATTTTATATAACAGTTATACTACTTAAATTTAGTAAAACTTAAAAATACAAACCTGTGTTATACTGTAATTCATTTGTTCCTTTTTTCAAATCCTCTTTTTCCTTCAAATCCCTCCAATTTTTTTTTCCTCAAAACAAAAATGATGGAATAGTGTATTTTTTTCCATTTGAAATCCATAGGCATATAGCACCTTTAAAGTGAAACAAAACCAATTATTAAATGTCTAAACCCTCAAAAACTGTAAATGACTAAAAAAAAGAAAGGAAACATTACTAAACTTAGGAAACCTTTTATTTTCTTTTAATTATTTTATGATTTTCTGTTTCTGCTAAAGTAAGCATTCTTGACTTAAAAAATTTTTAAATATTCTATTAAATTATATTTTTACTTAAAGCAGATAACATTTATTTCTAGGTCTAACTGAGAAGGAAAAGGATTTCCTTGCTACTCGTGAAAAGGAAAAAGGAAATGAAGCTTTCAACTCAGGAGATTACGAAGAAGCTGTGAAATATTACACAAGGCAAGCAGATTTTTGTTGTGGCCTGAACTTGCTATTTTTTTTTAAAATGACTGTTTAAATTTAATTGCTGAAATGATATAAGTAAGCTAAATAATCTATGTCAGAATCACTTAAGATACTATATTTGTGGTTTATCATGAATTCGCTTGTGTTTGCCTTGTTTTCTTCAATACTTTTCTGAAAGCTTCTGCCCATCCTCACTTTTGACATTTTATAAGGACGACAGTCATATTGGATTAGTGTCCACCTTCGTGACCTCATTTTAACTTAATCACATCGTTTAACGATGTGAATTTGGAGACTATTTCCAAATATAATTACATCATGAGGTACTGGGGTTAGGACTTCAACATATTAATTTGGTGGGGATTGGGGGGCACAATTCTGCCCATAACAGAGGCTGTAACTGTTTTATCTACAACTTTAGCTGAGTTTCTCTGCCGTGTATTTACCGCTGGTCTGCCTGCTTCCAATGAGTGTCTCTTTTATAGGAGCCTGTCAGTGCTTCCCACTGTAGTGGCCTACAATAACCGAGCTCAAGCAGAACTCAAACTACAGAACTGGAACAGTGCTTTTCAGGATTGTGAAAAGGTCTTGGAGTTAGAACCTGGAAACGTAAAGGGTAAAACATACTCACAGAATGCTTTTAAATTTACAGCAGGATCCACTGAAGACTGTTTGTAGACACTCATTCTGTTTACACTAAAAATATTTCAAATAAACTGAAATTTCTATATGGGAATCATTACCTTCATAAAGTTACTTTTATATTTAAGTTAACTTGGAATTTAGGTCCATAGTTATTTGCACTACAGTAGCCAGTAATCTTAGAAGATTCAATAAAATAGGTGTGTGTTTTTAAAGAAATATCTCAAGCTTGCATTTAACTGTGGGCTTTTTTCTTTCAATTTTTTTATTTTGGAAAATACAGATAATGTAAAATCTTAATCTTATTTATTTCTTAAGAGGGGAGGGAGGGGGAGAGAGAGAGAAAGAGAAAGAGACATCAATTTGTTTTTCCACTTATTCATGCATTCATTGGTTGATTCTTGTATGTGCCCTGAGTGGGGGTCAAATCCACAGCCTTGGCACATTGGGACAGCGCTCTAACCAACTGCGCTACATGGCCATGGCAAAACTTGTCATCTTAATCCTTTTTAAGTACACAGTTTAGTGAGTGGTATTGTGCAGTCATTACTACCATCCATCTCTAGCACTTTTTTCATCTTGTAAAACTGAAACTGTATGTGTAATAACCAGTAACTCTCTTCTTCCCTCCCCCATCCTCTGAGCCACCATTCTACTTCTGTCTCTGTGATTTCACTGTACTAGCTATCTCACGTAAATGGAATCGTACAGTGTTTATCTTTTTTTCTGACTAGCTGATGAACTGTGACTTTTTGTCCAAAAATTATTTAAGTATAATTTAATATAGATTTTCTGATATTTAATAATAAAATAAGAAGCCCTCACCAAAGCCCTAGAACCTGCTACTAGGTGCTTAGTGGGCTTTGCCACCTATAACATATCCCTAGACATTCTGAATTCAACATGTCCAAAACCGAGAACCTATTTCCACCAAAACCTGCACTCCAGTCTGATTTCCTGACTCAGTGACTGCACCACCTTGCCATGGACCAAGCCAAAACATGCAAGTCAGACTCCACTCTCCATTTCTGCTGTCAAGAAGGAGTCATTCCAAGAAGGAGTAGCATAAATTAAAATAGACCCATTCTCTTTCCTTAAACATTTTTGGATTCAAACAAATACACTCTTTCACATGGAATGTACCTTTTGTGCCTACAAACATGGGCAGGCAGAAACCATGGAGGTGCTGGTGGGAGGACCCTGGAACATCAGCCCCAACTGTCACTGTCATGGATTGTCCTTGTTTCACCAGTACTGTCACCTTGTGCCTATATTTTGTCTTTGTCACAGAGTAGGGGTGGGCTCCCAGCTTTAGGCAGGTGCCTGACAAATGTGACGATCTCCAGATGTGCCCACACCACACTGTGCCAGGCCCTGTGCCAAGCACTTTACATGTATTAACCCGTAATTTTTCACAATAGCTCAGGAGAGGTGCAGAGAATATTATCAGTACACTCATTTTTAAAAGGTGGAAACTGAAGCATAGAAAGGTTAAGCAAGTCACCCGAGATCACACAGCTAGCAAATGGCAGAGCCAGGACTCAACCCTGGGCAACAGATTTCAGGGCCTATATTCAACCACGTTGCTACACTTCCTCCACTAGAATGGCCTCATGTCTTCATTCTAACTTGTCTGTGTAGTTTCTTAAGCACCAGAATCTTCAGTATTTAAAAAACAAATTTGACAGAGCCAAATCTAGTAGTGAATATGCTTGCTTAAGTGAATAAGTAACTTCCTCTCTAAAACCTATACTTAAAAGATCATTGTTTTAAATGCAATGTAGTGTTTGGATTCTGTTCTAAAATAGAAAAAGAAAAAGTAGTGGAAAAATTAGTAAAATCCATATAAATTTGGTAGTTTCATTAATAGTGCTGTACCAATGTTAATTTCTTAGTTTTGGCAAATATATCATAGTTATATAAGATGTTAGCATTAGGGAAAGCTGGGCGAACCTGTATGAGAACTCTCTGTATTATCTGTGCAACTTTTCTGTAAATATAACATTACTTCAAAAATAATGTAAAAATAATAATTGTTATATCATAAATATCTCTTTATGAACATTCCCTTCTGAAATCTGAGTAATACTAGTAATAGCTAAACTTGTACTTAAAATATACTGTTACAGTTTTGGTAAAATGTATGACAAAATGATTTGTCCTTTAGATTTCCATGGTTCATGTTAAGACCACCATCAAATTGGTCAAATTTATGTTTTAAAATAGCATATTAAAACATAGATATAAATTTCTTACTTTTCAGACTTACCAAGCCTGATTGTTTTCAAAATAATGACTTATTACACAAAGTTGTCTCATTATATAATGGATAATGATGGGAGTAAAAAGGCATTTTTTTCAGGATTGAATAATTGTTAAGTTATATATTGAAACCTTTAAAAAAATCTGATGCAAATTACCAAACTACTGGGTTTCAGAACCTCACTGACTTAATCCTCAGGATTCTCTCAGTTACCTGTGTGAAATACCTCCTTCTAATCATTTTAGAGCTTGCTATAAAGACTTCACTACTAATCCCATATTCTGAACCAGGTCCTGGTCAGTATGTACTCAATTTAAATAAATAATTTTCAAAGTTTTCGTAAAGTGATGAAATAGTACTCGTGATGATTATAAGGACGCAAACATTATTGTTTACTGACAAGCCTCCCAATAGTTCAGCGCAGCGTGGTGCCTCTGCAGGGTTGAAGCCTGGAGTCTCTCAGCCCTTGCAGGAACTGGCAGGGCCTGGAGCTGCCAAAGGGCCAGGTTTTCGGAGAGGGCAGTTGCCCGATGCAGCCTCTTGTTTGCTTCTGTATCATTTTCTACACATGCAACAATATGGAAATGGGTGCAGCTAAGCTTTGCACAATTGCATCCTAAACTGTTCTGTGCTACCTACATTCTTCCACTTGAGAAATGTGGTAACCATAATGCCATGTGTTAAAAAAGTGTAACTTTTACTTTGGTAAATTTCCAGCTCTTCTTCGCCGTGCCACTACATATAAACATCAAAACAAGCTCCCAGAAGCAGTAGAAGATTTGAATAAAGTACTGGATATTGAACCTGATAATGAGTTGGCCAAAGTAAGTACAGAAAGTGATTCCTCACCAAAGTCTATGCTGTTTCTGTATTTATGTCAAAGTGATATCAATTTTGTTGGATACATGATGTTGAAGATTAGGTTACAGCTTTAAAAAGTAGGTAGATCCCAGACATCCCAAGGTTTTAACATCTATTTGAAGTGGAAGAAAGCAAGCTCCTAAATTGCTCAAAACTGTAAACCTACTTCTGAAGAATCAATACTCATTTTTTTTCTCTCCTGCAGTGCTGTAGGCCATGATTTTCTTTGAACTAATTTCAACTTATCATGCAGAGCAGTGTATACATTTCCTAGGAGGGATTAGGCATGAACGTGATGGCCATAAGAGTGTTTCTCTCTGTTATTAACATGGTACTCGTATATCACTGAGAGCAGACTGACTCGGGTATGCACTCGGGGAGACCTGTGGTACGGCCTAAAGAGTAGAGGTATGTGTTGAGAACTATAGAGGGTCTGAGATTTTACCCTACTTGCAAATTAACAAGGTGGCCTAGAAGAAGATACAAGACTCCTGGATCAGGCACAAAGGACTTTGTGCTCCCATGTCTCATGGGGGTGGCACAGAATGGCCCAGATAGATGCTGCACTCTCAGTGGATTTGTGTCACAGCCGAGGAATCCCAAATTACAAAATCCCATCTTTCGTGGAATACAAGCAAACCTGCCCAACCAATGTAGGAGGGAAACATTATCTTTTTTCCCCCAGAGAGCAAACAAACTCACTCTTTCCTCTGAAGCAAATATTCTGTTTCCCAAGGCTGTTCTCAGTAAAAACATCTTTAAAAAGATGGTCTAGCGCAAAGGTTGTTTAGTTCCTCTGTTCACAACATGTTCAGAAATGAGAAACCCATGGTGAACTGTCTTCCAACAATGTCTCATTGTTTCCACATATACCTGTTGTGAGATGTGTCTCTGAATGGCAGCTAAAGTCCCTCGTGTATCAGCTGCATTTGTCAGTCAGCATTTCAGTGGGTTAGATTTAGGGCCCAGTTTAGGAACACATCTTTTCCCCATAGTATTTTCTTTTTATAATGGCATGTTTTATATAAAAAGGTCTGTCCAGAAAGTATTTAGCCATATGCTATGAAAATTAGAGACATTTATTCGAGAAGATACAAGAAATGTTGTATATAGGACAATGACACCTCAGTCCCCTTCAAAGTAGGCACCTTGGGACCTCACACATTTCTCCCAGCGTCTCTTCCACTGTTCAAAACACTCTGCAAAATCCTTTGTTGGAATCGCCATCAGCTGCCCCGTCATGTTTTCCTGAATCTCATTGATGGTCTGAAATCTCTTCCCTTTCGAAGGTGATTTTAGTTTAGGGAAAAAACAGAAGTCACAGGGCACTAAATCTGGGCTGTAGTGGGGCTGAGTCACCTGAGTGATTTGATGTTTTACCAAAAAACTCTGCAGGAGACATGATGCATGAGTGGGCGTGTTGTTGTGATGACGCTGCCAATCACCAGCTGCCCATAGCCGCAGCCTTCTGAATCATCCAAATAGTTTCCACGGAGGAACGGTCAAGCTTAATGTAAAATTTGATGCAGATTCATTGCTCTACTCACTCAGTCATTTTGAATGTGATGGCCACACAGTACACATGCTCACTCAATGGTGTCTACCGCCCCCCACTGACTAGTACAGTGAAGTCGTCATTGTTCACACATGCGCATTCCAGTCCACTCTCCTTGGTTCCCAGGTTACATCAATGTCATGCAAACTGTTCTCATTATATTAACAATGGCTGGACTTTTTCCAGACAGACTTTGTATATATGATCATCAGAATATCAATTGTACTATGTAAGTGGCAGGATTTCAGATAATTTTTTCTCTCTTTTTCGTACTTGTTACACTTTAAGTTTTTAAATCATAATCAAACAAAGCTGTTCGAAAAAGAAAAACAACAGACCACTATAAAAAGCCTTATTTTAGTTATCATTATTCACTTTTTAATAGCTTCATAGTCTTACCTGAAAGGATAGTCTTATTTTTTTATTAAAGGAAAACATCTTATTTAATATTGTGTTGCAGAAAGCCTTGTCAGAGGTTGAAAGAGATCTGAAAAATTCTGCACCTGCATCTAAGACTCAAACCAAGGGGAAAAGGATGGTTATTCAGGAAGTGGAAAACTCGGAAGATGAAAATGGAAATGACAGTGAAAGAAAACATGAAGATGGCAGTGGAGATAAGAGTAAAACATTTTTTATTTTTCAGTTATGTAAAATATTACCTTTTTATATGATGAGTTAGTCTATCAAACTTTTTATAGCTTTATCTTGTAAATCCACAAGAAAGTTTTTCCTTAATATTTTTCTTAGTATAGGTCATGTTTTTCTTTTTCCTTTTTTATTGACATATAACATTATATTGGTTTAAGGTGTATAACATCATGATTTGATATTTGTATATATTGCAAAATGATCACCACAATATGTCTAGTTAACACAGCTCATCTTTTCCTTAATACAATCTCCCAAACCCATTTTTCTTCTTAACCTTACACCTTTTCCTAATGCTCAACTTAATTCCTCATTATCATCTTTAAATGCAAATGTCCCTGTCTCTGTGATACCAACAATTTGCAAGTTAACCTTAACTCTCTCTTAGATGACTGTTTTGTCTATAAAGTATTGGTTGCAAACAAATGTGTTGGCTTCAAAGAGGTATACTTTACCTAAAATGAATGCATTGTTAAAAAATTGCCATGCATGTCTCTCAAAAAAATTCTTTAATGAAATTTCACTTTTGATATAATTTTTTAAAGGTTCTGGATTAGATAAAGCTTAATCTTTATGATAGAAAACAATGAAGGTTATATCAGCTTTCAGGGGAAAGATGTGCCTACTCATTTGACTGTGGAGGGGGAGTGGGGAGGATTTTTTCTCCATTCTTGAAAGCCCGAGATCAACCAAAGGAAAATATCAAATATTAATTTTGAAAATCATTCACAGGTAAAATCAACTTTAAGTAATTTGGCAGAATATTTTAATTTAGAATGAGAAATATAAAATGTTCAATTCATTCCACTTAAAAAATAAAGAACAAGAAGTAAAAGTTTTGACTTTTTAATGACAGAAAGTACAATACAAAATGTATGCCTCAAGTCAAAATATGATCAGTTAAGGTAGAATAAAGACAAAGGGACAGAATAGGAGGGAGGGACAAAGAGGAGGACACAGAATAAGAACATGAAAGAGAAAGGAAAGGAAAAACTTTTCCTTGTGAAAGGAAAAGTATCAAAAGGATAAAAAAGGGAGAAATTAAGACCAAAAGTTTTTCAACCAGATTTTAAGTTCTGGCAGCAAATGTTCTTAGGGTTTATATTTAGCCTAAGATAATTAACCAAGTGCCTTACAATTAAAAGACAGTATTTAAAGTTTTAACTGGAACAAAGTGTAGTATTACAGATGTATGTGTGTGAACATGTTTTTATTTTTCTTGGGTATGTATGTAGGAATGGAATGCTGGGTTATATTGTAACTCCATATTTAATTTCCAGACAGTTTTCCAAAGTAGCTACAGCATTTTATATTCCCACCAGCAATATCTGATGATTCCTATTTCTCCACATTCTTGCAAACACTTGTTATGGTTTGCCTTTTTGATTACATCCTAGTGGGTAAAAGGTAGTAACTCCTTATGGTTTTGATTTGCATTTCTCTTATTGTGTTGACCGTCTTTTGATGTGTTTATTAGCCATTTGTATATTTTTGTTGGAGAAATGTTTATTCAAGTCCTTTGCCCATTTTACAATTAGGTTATTTGCCTTTTTATTGTTGCATTGTAAGGGTTCTTTACATATTCTGAATACTAGACCCTTATCAAATATACAGTTTACATGTAATTTCTTCCAAATGTGGGTTGTCTTTTTTACTTTTTTGGTTATATCCTTTGATGCACAAAAGCTTTAAATGTTGCCGAAGTCAAATTTATCTATTTTTCTTTTGTACTTGAGCCTTTGGTGTCATATATAAAATCCACTGTCAAATGTAAAGTCATGCAGATTTACCTCTATGTTTTTTTCTAAGTGTTTTATGATTTAGCTAGTATTTAGATCATTGATATATTTTGATTAATCATGGTAGGAGTCCTACTTAGTTGTTCGTTTGCTTGCTTGTTTGTTCTAGCATGTGGAAATCCAGTTGTTCCAACGTCATTTGTTAAAGAGACTATTCTTTCCTTATATAATGGACTTGACACCTTTGTCATAAATCAGTGGGCTAGCCCTGGTCAGGTAGCTCAGTTGGTTAGAGCATCATTCTGATGTGCCAAGGTTGCGGGTTCGATCCCCAGTCAGGGCACATACAAGAATCAATCAATGAATGCATAGACAAGTGCAGTAGCAAATCAGTATTTCTCTTTCTCTCTCCCTTCCCCACTCTAAAATCAATATAATTTTTTTTAAATCAATGGGCCAGCTCTGACCTGGTGGCCCTGGAGCATCATCCTTTACAATAAAATAGTTGCAGATCCCATCCCTGGTGAGAGCACATACCTAGGTTGTGGGTTTGATCCCCAGTTGGGATGCATACGGAAGCCTACCAATCACTTTTCCTTTTTCACATTAATATTTCTCTTTCTCTCTTCCTTCCTTTCTCTTTAAAATCAATAGCATATCCTTGGGTGAGGATTAAAAAAATCAATTGGCCATAAATGTATGAATTTATTACTGGACTCTTCAATTCTATTGTATTGGTCTACATATCTATCCCAATGCTGGTACCACTCTGTTTTGATTACTATAGTTTTTAGTAAGTTTTGAAATCAGAAGTGTGAGTCCTTTGATTTTGTTCTTCTTTTTCAAGATTGTTTGGCTATTTTGGAATTCCAGATGAATTTGAAGATTAGTTTTTCTATTTCTGCAAAAATTCTATGGAATTTTGATAGGGATTATACTGAATCTGTAGATCACTTTGGGTAGTATTGCTATCTTAACAACACAAAGTCTTCCTATCTATGATCAAGAAATATCTTTCCACTTATTTAATTTCTTTTGGCAATTTTTGTAGTTTTCAGTGTACAAGTCCTTCACCTTCTTGTTAAATTTATTCCGAGTATTTTATTCCTTTGGATGCTATTGTAAATGGAATTATTATTCTAATTTCTTTTTAGATAGTTCATTATGTAGAAATGACTGATTTTTGTATGTTTGTCTTGTACCCTGTAACATTGCTGAATTTGCTTATTAGCTCTAGTAGTATGTTTGTGCCTGTGCGTATTCTTTGGGAATACATATATATAAATACTTAATATATAATAATAATTATAATAAATTATAATTATATTTTATGTAGTATATAGAGTTAACTTTATAATTATGAATTACAATTTGTAATAGAGATATTTAATCATGTTAAATTATGTTATTGTATATAATATATATGTAACCCTAAAGAATCTACCTATAGTGATATCATCTATGAAGAGAGATAATTTTATTTCTTCCTTTCCCATATGGATGCCTTTTATTTCTCTTTCTTGCCAGGTTATTGATCAGGTTATAACTGCCACCATAATGTGGAGTAGCTGTGGCTCAGGGGAAAGCTTTCAGGACTTCACCAATGAGTATGATGTTAGCAGTGAGTTTTTCATAAATGTACTTTATGTTGAGAAATTTCACTTCCGTTCCTAGTTTTCTGAGTGATTTTATCATGGAGCAGTGTTGGATTTTGTTGAATCCTTTTCAGTTCAGTTATCATCATGTGATTGCCCCCCTTGTTCTATTAATGTGGTATGTTGCATAGATTTTCTACTGTTGACCCACTCTTCCATTCCTGAGATAAATCCACTTGGTCATGGTGCCTAATCCTTTTAATATGCTACTGGATTTGGTTTGCTTGTATTTTGTTGAGGATTTTTGCATCGACCAACTATGCAAACTACCCTTCAAGACTACTGAAATCATTGTGGTCTTTAGATTTAATGGTTCTCTTTAGTCGTTGTGCAAATGACACTGCTGGCTATTACTTCCTTTGGTATTTGTTATTGCTGACTCCTTTCTCCCTGAAATACTCTTTCTTCTTGGTTTCTGAGGCAGTGTGCCCTCCTGGTTTTTCTTCATTTCTAGGTACTCCTCCATCTCTATTGGAGATTGTTCCTGTGATCATCCTTTAAGAATTAGTATTTCTCAGGGATCCTTTGGAAGATATGAGTGACCCAATCCACATCCAAACTTCAGTGATTCTTTATATGCCAGCACCTCCCAAGTCAGTGTCTCTAGATAAGGCCACTCCTCTGATCTACATTTGGAGCCACCTCCTGAATGACTCCTCTGGTATGTCCTACAGGACATACCAGAGCAATACCTAACATGACTCACAGGATTTCATGTTGTGGCCTCTGTTTACCTTTACAGAGACTGGCAAAGTTGTTCAGGGACATTTCCACCTTAAGGAAAGAGATATGGCTATGCATTCAGTTCATTCATTTGAATCCCAGTTATGCTGGGATTTCAAGCTCTCTGTGCTTGAGGAAATTCCTTAGCTACTTCCTTGTGTCTCTGTTGCCTGTGTTGTAAAGTGGGGATGACGTACTATTTAGTATGAAGGTTAATGGTAACGTACGTGAATGTCTTGACTCATATGAAGTTCTAGATACACTGTAGCTATTTAGTAATAGTATTGCTCAAACATGAGAGGATAACATACAAGGGGATGTACAATAATAGTAAGTTGTCTGTTGTTTCTGTGGACACTGACTTATGCTTCCATCTGTTTCTGTTCTGGGTGGGGACTTGAATAGCAGGTGCCAGATGAAGACTGGAGCCTTGCTCTAACAATCCTACTGGATCCAATCTGGATATTTATTACTATTATAAGATCTTATTATTGTTTTCATATTTAATCTCCCTTTGGTTAGTGATTCAAAAGTGAACATTATTCCACTGTAGAGAAAACAATATTTATTAATGTGTTTTTTAAAATCAGTGCTGGCTTTAAGGTGGCCATCCACTGATTTTTATTTAAACACTTGTGGTTTTCCATGCCCTCTGTCTTTATGCTTCAAATCACGGCTTCCCCATTCAGGAAACATAATGGAAAATATTATCCAAATATATCCATTAAAACTCAGATCAGAATTTGTTAAAAGAGAAAGCTTGGAATTCTCTGTATTTAAGTGCTTTTTTAACAGTGGTTTGAGGTTGCTTCAAAAATAAAACATAATTCATCCAAGAAAATTTGAAGATCTAATTGGCTTTAATTAAGCAATTCTTCAATTGGGCAGCATCCCATCTAGCAACCAGAAGGATGCTCCTAGTAGTTGCACAATATGGAAGGTTTTTTACAGGAAGCTGGGTGGGGCACGGGAGCTCTTCATAAAAGAAAAGGAAGGGTTATTTTGGGGCCAAGGCATATTTTCTTTGTGGGGAAGGAAAATTGGGAAGAGTTTTTATGTAGATTGAGCCTTCTTTGTAGAGGAGTTGGTGGAGAGGACCCACCGGCAGACTACCATACTGGTGCTTGACCAAAACAATTCCATACTGGTTGATCAAGATTATGTTTCTGGGAGAATTTGAAACTGCAATTGGATCAGGTATTAAATCTAGGTTTGGTGACCTCTTAGCACAAGGTGACATTAGTCCTGTGTTGTTTTTTTTTCTTTAACAAAATGATAAATTGCCTCCTATAAAATACTGATAAGACACCCATCAATGAAATATTTATACATCATTTTATATTTAAAAACAGTAGATTCAATAATCAATTAAGGCAATGATTAGTACCTGAAAGTCTGAATAAGGCATTGTAATGGAAAACTTACAGTCTTTTAAAGGCTCACTTTTAAAACTAGGTGCTTATTTTATGACTTCTTTGCTAAGTTCACTTTAAAATGACTTAAAGTCACTTGAACTTGATTTTTCTGTCAAGCGGTCTTTTTCTCCCAGCCCTTTAACGTAAGGAAAGGGTACCCGAAACTTGGGTGCGATTTTTGTTTTCAAGTTTTGGTAACTTCATTCATTCCCTCGTAAATTGTAAATGGAAGAAAAGTACGTACTTTGTAAGATCTGCCTTTGCCTTTTGGCTGCGATGAAGGGAAAGATTTTGAAATGCTGGTTGGTTATCAAGTCACAAAGCCCTTCAAGGTTTAAAGAGTTAAATATGGGGTTGGCTTCTGTCCTTAGCCCGGGAAGCCGCAGGGGATCGGCGCACGCGGCCCCGAGGTTAATCTAAGGAGGGGACGCGCCCGGAAGGTGCCGGAGCCGCGGAACTCGGACCGCGAGGGCGGCGCCCGCGCGGTTTCCCCGCGACCCGCCCAGCGGGCTCCGGCGCCGCGCCTCCGCGCCGGGCACCCCCGCGGCCGCCGCGGTAGTTTCTCCTGATGATGCAAGCACTCACTTCCCGCATCCACTTCCCACAGAGGCGGCGGAGCCGGCGGGAGCCGCGCGCGCCACAGAGCCGCGCGACATGGGCAACATCCAGAAGAAGCTGACGGGCAAAAGCGAGGCCGGCAAGCGGCCGGAGAAGGGCGCGCCGCGGCGGGGTCGCACGCTAGGGGCCCGCGCGGACAAGCGGGGCCGCCCGCGGGCCCCGGCGACCGCGGCCGGCGCCAACGGGCACCCGGGGGGCGGCAGGGGCGCCCGGGACCCCGTCTCGGCTGACGCGTCCCCTGGGCCTGGCGCGTCGCCACCGGCCCCGGTCGGCCCGTCCGGCCTGAAGAGTCAGGGCAACGAGCTGTTCAAAAGCGGGCAGTTCGCCGAGGCGGCGCTCAAGTATTCGGCGGCGATAGCGCAGCTGGAGCCAGCAGGTAGGTGAGCTGCGCCTCGCGGGCTCCCCGGAACCCTCCCACTGAGCTTCGCGGGACCCGCAGGGGCCACGGCGGGAGAGGCGCGGGCCACCTCTTGAATGACAGGCGCCTGTGTCAGTACATTCCTTCCCGGTGGCCTAGGGCGGTGCGGGACTAGACCTGCAAGCGCAGTCTGTACTTGGAATGCGTACTATGTGTCCGGGCGAGGCACGTTGGTCCCTTTTCGGGCTTGCCCCCTGTGGCCATTGCGGGCGCACGCTGTTCCTCCGAGCGCCGCATTGTCAGCAGCCCATAGGACTGCAGTCCCTGCCACTGGAGACCTCAGTCTTGGAATTCTGGGGAACCTGATTTCGCTAATGGATTTTAACTGTATTTAATTAAATGTGCTTTTAGGAAGTGGAAGTGCAGATGATCTAAGTATCTTATATTCAAATAGAGCAGCATGTTACCTAAAGGAAGGAAACTGCAGTGGCTGCATTCAAGACTGTAACAGGTAAACTGCTGGCTTTCAGGTTTGTCAAGAGATGGTTACCATTTCAAGGTGGTGAATGCAGTATTGACTGTTTTTCTAAGTTTTCTTCATGATTCTAATTTCTTAAGTTTTAAGGTATGTTAATTGATTAATGCATAAAACTCAGAAATTCTTCTCTTGCATATATATGAAGGCAGTTATTGCAGATTGTGCAAACATTTTTCATTTCCATTGTTACCACCTTAATTCATGCTCATTTTATGTCAGTCCCAGACCACTGGAGAAGACATCTCACTACTCTCTCTCTGCCTCCTCCAATCCACTGTGGCATCAGAATAACTTCCTGAAGCACTTTTGTTCAGACTGTTTCAAACAGGTGTTCACCAGCTCAGTATGGTCTTCCAGATAGTTACCAATTCCTCTGTCACCATATTGCCCCCAAAACAAGCTTTCTGCTCCCACTTGGTCCACTCACTGTCTGTAATGTGTTCTGCACACCTTTGCTTCTGAAATCTGTCAACATAAGAAACATCCAAACCTATAAGAATTTTTACGGTGTTTTGAGCCAAACCGACAATTGCTGAGAAGCAAAATCTCAAGGGATTGAGAAAGTGCTCCAGAAAATGGCAATTTTACCACTAATTTGATACATCAGAATCAAAGGGGAAGACGTAAGGTGGTTACATGATAGATTAGGAAGAAAGCAAAGCAGGGATATCTCTGGGATTGGATAAAAAGTAAAAAGAATAAAATTTCTTTTACATGGGCAGGTGTAGGATACTTAACAGTTCACAATTAACACAATCATAACAACAATGAGGGATTTGTGGTCTCTGCTGTGGTGGGAGATTGTGCCCTGACAGGTCTGGAAAAAAAAAAGGATTACTCTGACATTATGAAGGTGTGTTCATGTAGATGCAAAAAGACAACAGACACACTCAGTTAAGGTGAAGATCCACCTTTGTTAGGGAAAAATACCACTCTAGGACAACTACCCCTACTGGAACTGCTTTTAGTTACAAAGTTTTAATTTCACACCATCCTTTGTGGTTACTTTAGGTCTCTGAGTTTCTCAGTTTAGTAGGTAGCCCTGCTTTCGTCCACAAATCCCTGCTCGGCAGCCCCTTGCTCTCTGCTTGCCTGGTCACCTTCAGCCTCCCTGGTCATCTTCATGTCTGTGACACCTGCACTGTCACTCTCTCACCTGTAGGTTCTTGCGTCATTCACTGCATGGGATTGTAAGCTCTGTGTGGTCAGGACCCATGTTCTATTCAGCTTTGCAACCCTCAAGCATAGTCATCACCCATGGTGCTCTGCCTGCTGAGATAAAGGAACATATTTACATGAATAAAAAGTGTTTTTTTTATAATTAAGTAATAAACCTTCCTCAGGAGTCCTTTGGAAAGAAGCTACTACTCGTGAATCTAAAAAATAAATCGTGCCCTGGCTGGTGCACGATTCAGTTGGCTGGGCATCATCAGGCAAAGTGAAAGGATGTCAGCTGATTCCCAGTCAGGGCACACGCCTGGGCTGCGGGCCTGGTCCCCCATTGTGGTGTGTGGGAGAAGCAACCAGTCCATGTTTCTCCCCCTCTCTTTCTCTGTCCCTTCCTCTCTCTCCAAAAAAATAAATAAGTAAAATCTTAAAAAAAAAAAGTCATATGTCCTGGTTTGGCTTTAACAGTCCTGGCTTACTCCTTTTGTCTGGTATAATTATTAATATCACCCCCTTCACACTCAGAAGCCCTAGCTTGGACACTCACTTATGTGGACACTCTGACCATAAGGTGAACAATTTTTTCATTGGTAGTAGCAGTTTTAGGCTCGTTTGTTTCTGTGTCTGCAGTTTATAAAGAAGGTCTTGAGGTACTTGGATTTTTGCCAAATTTGCATATTCAAATTATAAATAAATAATATTTATATTCACTCTGGCCTGACTTTAGACCCCATCCATTGTTGTAGTAGGTCATTCTAGCTAATTGTTACATTTTCAGGATTCCGTGAGCTGGTCGAATGAAGTCAAGTGAGTAACTTGAAGTCTGCCATGGTTGGAGTACTAATACCATGAAAATCAGCAAATGCAATAAATCTGGGCTTCTTTTTTTCCCTGGGAGAGCTGGATGTTAAACATTTTCCACTACCCATAACTAACCAAAAAGACCGTGTTAATTTGCAGAATATCAGCCACATTGGGATTTGCAGCCAAGAACCTGTGAGAAGGCTAAAAAAAAAATTCCTTTTACCTTCTAAGTTCTTCTAGCTGGGCTAATAATCAGATTAACAGAGGCAGATAACAGGAGCAAATCAAATTTTAACAGATGCATGTGGGGAATTCACATAGCAGGACAATTCCAAACACAGGTAACATTGGGCATATATGTCATTTTGGACAAAGACATGGGGGGAGTGGAACACATGGCAGGTAAATATTTGCTAGGCAACCCAGAAACAGTCACACAGGGGGGATCTGGTAAACAGCCCCCTGCTCCAGGCCTTCCTATCTATCACACACAGTTGAAATTAGGCTAACATGAGTTAAGATCCACCCCCCTCCCCAGCAGATTTTCCTATCTGAATCTCTTCAGCAGGAAAGAGGGGAGGATCAAATGTTTTTTTCTGACGCTTTTGTTTCTTAATAACCAACTTAAATATCAGTATCTCAAAAGGCACAATTTTGGGGGTGGCAAAACTTTGTATTCCTTCAAAACTTTCACCTTAGGTGTCTGTTGCTAATACATTACCCTTCAGACTTGCCTTAAGTACTCCTACGTTGAGCGAATTTAGGTCTCTTGATTTAAAACTTGGGACCCTTACAGACAGGGCTAAAACGGTGGATTCACTTTGTCCTTAAGCGACATTGTTTAAGGGGGCAGGCATTTCCTGTTAACATTTGTGTTTCCTTGTAGACCCAGGGGGAGGTGAGAGATGGGACACTAGCCATGGTGTCCGGGGAGGCTAGAATAGAAGTTTGGAGGGAGAAGGGCCCGGCTGGGGCAGGAGGTGGGCGGTGCTTAGGGAAGGCTCCCAGGAATCCTGCTCATTTGGTCGGCACTGACCTCCGCAGGGACGGCTTCTTAGATGTTTTCTCTGGTACCTGGCATGTGAGTGCCAGCACGAGGGGCGCGATAGAGTGATTTTACTCCAGAGCACTGCTTCTCAGACTCGTCCTGATGCCAGAGAAACCATGATTTGCTATGGCAAACAGGTTGAAAAATGGGTGTATTTAAATTTGTATGATCCGGGAATCATTTACTTGCAGAAATATGACTACTTTCACTTTAGAAAGATTGCATACATTTTAAAGGCAGTTTTTTCAGTTTTTCAGTTAATTATCTTGGCCCCTTGGAGACTTGTTTTATGTTCCATGAGGCACGTGGTAGCAGGAGTCAAACACAGAAAACTCATGGGGACAGAATTTAAATAAAGGAGAGAAACCTATGAATTAACTTTCATGGATTTACCTATAAAAATAACTGTGCGTGCATTTGGGGTGAAAAGTACCTGGTTTTAAACATCTAAACTCCCGGGGCCTACTCCCAAGCACTCCCTCAGAGATGTTTCTGGGGGGCATTTCTGGAGAATTACTGTTGGGAGCGTGAGGCGTGTTGGAGCCGTGGAGGGGCTCCGGGCCCTGCCGCTCTCCATCCCGCGGCACCTCCGTGTTCCTCTTTTAGGCTTCCGGGGAAACCGAGAAACAGGATTATGATGCCTAAGCAAAAGTTTAAAACTTTCATTCTGGAAATCACTTTTATTCCCATAAATGTTTTTCAGTTTTGTTTTTTTTTAAACCTTCACTTTCCCCATCGATCAGGGAAACTTCTGGGGTTATTTAAAGCAGCACACCAGAAATCTTTCAGTGACTTTCCATTGAGGATATTTTGACGGACTCAGTATAGATGAATGGTGTGTAGTAATTCTGTGCTCGTGTTCATCTTTGCTGTTCTCTGGCAGACCTGAAATTAGATGACTCTTTAGAGTCTTAGCTGTGTGAATTTGAAAAGTTGAGCTTTTGTATAAACTCTGGTTTAAAAGTTCTCTGTGTTTATTTTCATGAATGGATGCTTTTTTTTTTCCTTTGTGGAATTTCCATTAATAAGCTTATATTTATTTTCAGGATTGTGGTTAAGAAGAAAAAACCTTGAATTTACTAGGCTGGGGAGTGCTAAAAATTAACATCATCTTTCTGAATTTTAGATTCCAAGCCTACCTCAGGTTTATCTTGGTGCGTAAATAGTGCCTTTGATTTGGGAAGTCTAGTGAATGGGAGTAGTCATGTGGCTGTTCAGTTGTTACTTATGCCCCAAGCATTAAACTAAGCTCGATTTAAGGCAGTGGTACAGATGATAGACACTGGTTTCCAGAGGTCTGTTTTCTAGTGTTTAAGTGCTTTTACTTGATTTTAATTTTAGTTTAAACTACTTACAGGTTACAAAAGGAACACATACCTATTACACACAAAAGTTTAAAACCCAGGACAACACAAAGGGTGTTACAAAACTCCCCCTTCCAGTGCTAACTCTGAGGCAGAGCAAGACTGGTTATTTTTCAGAGCAGTGAAGCTAATGCCATTTCTAGAACACCTTCTGTGGTCCAGAGTTGAGGGGCACACCCACGTGCGCAGCTGAGTGTCTGCACTGTGCAGACAGGGAGTCTGAGTGGCAGATGACTTTGAGTTCCTCTCTTTGTAGTGTTTCGTATGTGTTTGTGGTAGAAAGAGTGTAGGCTCTGAGGAGGGCGTCTTGTGGCCCTGGTGTTGATCTAGGCACAAGGGATTCCCTTGCCTTAACGGAGCTTAATTCAAAAGAACTGATGTGCAAAATGAACGTGTGAATGTTGACCTTGCTGACTTGTTGTGAGATTAGATGAGAAAGTCTACAGTGACGAGCTTGTAGTAAATGTTCGATCAGAGCTCCCGCCTTGCCAGATCAATGTAGACAGGACTAGACAGTAGATCTCTAAGACTACAGGGAAAAAAAGTAAAGCAGCCCTTGCTCATTCTTCCCCTGAAGCAAGTCCACTGTCTGATATATAAATTGCTTGCAGCGTAAGAGTTAACCAGAAAAGCAAACCTGCAGCCTCCAATGTGGACTGCCTGGCGCATGCCCATTAGTGCATTATATAGAAAGTAGGCTCTTCGTAGCATCTCTGCACGGAGTACTTCTGTACAGTTTCAGCTGATTTTATTAAAACGAAGTTACAGTAGTTTTCACTCACAAATGCAATCTCAATTGTATGCTTTATTTCAGAATTTAATGAAGTACAAAGTAGTGAAGTAAGTAGCTTTAAACAGTTACTTCAAATGAAACCAGGGAACATAACCCTGAAACACATCTCTGGTGATATTGAAAATACTTCATAGGCAAGTGCAAGATGAAAATTAATGACTTAAAGAAATCATTGTATGCTTCCTTGATTACATCTGGTCTATTTTTGAAGCCCTTTGGCAGCAGGTGAATCGTAATAAATTGTACTGAGTTTTAGAGAGCTGCTTTTCAAACAGTGATGCAAGTTTATGTGGTTCTGTGCTAAGGTGCCTTATTAAATACATAGGTACAAATAAAAATTTCCCTTTTAATCCCTCAATAACAAGAATCTGTTGAAAGCCTGCTCTGTGCCTAGTGCCATGGTGGGCTCTATTAGAGTGTGTGCAGCGGGGAGGAGGGAGAGTGTAGGATTGGAGGAGGGGAGTAGGATGCGGGGAGGGTATGGGGGGTGAGGCACACTGCCTGCTGCCAGGGAATTCAGTCCCAGTGGGGGAAAGAATAAGTAAATGCCAAAGTACGTTGGTACTGGTTTCAAAGAAAGGAGGTAACCACAGATTTGATTGCTCTGCTACTCAGGGTTTACATCTCTGGTATGTTGCCAGGTCCCTAAGATGAATACCAGGTAGGTATGTATTTCAGTCCAGTACTACAGCATGCATTGAGTTAGTGTAAGTTAAAGAGTGATTTTCAAGACAAGTGACATGTGACATTTTTGTCTTCTTTAGGGCTCTGGAACTTCATCCATTCTCAGTTAAACCTCTTCTTCGGCGAGCAATGGCATATGAAACTGTAGAGCAGTATCAGAAAGCTTATGTGGATTATAAAACAGTGTTGCAAATAGACTGTGGAATCCAGATAGCAAACGACAGTATTAACAGGTAACCTGATCTGAGGCAGCTACCTCTGAGGTCGAGGTGTTTTACCACGGAATTAGATTTTCTTCTTCCCCTCCTTTAAGAACGATGTCAGAGTGTGTGGCTGTTCTCGGTTATTTATTTTACGTGACTGCCTTCTTTCACTCCATCCAAACCAAGTGGTTCTTTCTAATTTAATTTGTTTTCTTTTCTCTCTCACTCTCATTGCTGATGTGGAAGAAAAACTTAATTGAATTTATTGGGGTGACATTGGTTTGCAAAGCCATGCAGGTTTCAAGTGCACAACTCAATGAAACACCATCTGCACACAGCGCTGTGCACCCATGGCCCTTCAGTTTAATTTCTGAGTGTCCCATGATTCATTCTGAGTTGCCCTCTAATACCTTCATATTTGTTTCCTGTTCAGTGAAGACTCTCTTCTTTTTTTTTTTAAGCACAGGGTATAGCTCAAAAAGCACAATTTAACTTTAGAATTGTAAATATCTGTGCGGTTTGGAAGGTGTTTTCAGTGATGTCATAACTCACTAGTAATTATAGGACAAGATCAGTAAATGTAGAGAAACTACCATTTCGGATCTTCTGCAGGATTTGCAGATGTTCATTGCTACCACATCTGTCAGTGCAAATACGTATGTTGCTTCTCCTCAGGAGCATGAATATCTTCATAAGCCTGCTAGATATTTGTGTTGTAAACCCTTTAAATAGATACTCATCTAGATGAGTATCAATTTAATATAATGGTGAAATAACAAAAAAATTGGATCTAATTTATAATATGAACTATTTACCTCTTGAGTGAGAATGGGAAGGTAAGAAGTTCCAGACTTTATAAATTGCTTTCAGATGAAATTTGAAAATTACTGGTTGGATACAAGAACCTTAGCCCTAGGTGGATAGCTCAGTTGGTTAGAGAGTCATCCTGATACGCCAGGGTTGTGGGTTCAATCCCCAGTCACATACAAGAATCAACCAATGAATGTATAAGTAAGTGGTGCAACAAATTGGCATTTCTCTCTCTCTCTTCCCCCTTCTTCTCTCTCTCTCAAGTCAGATTTTTTAAAAAGGCCTCATTCATTTTTTTAATTGAGTGGTTCTTGTTGATGTATAATTATGTAAGATGAGAATGTATTGTCTAGTATTGCCAAAAATATTTTTCTGTAAAATATCTAGTTTAAAAATTTCACTGCTCCTTTTCATGAATCCCATATCTGTGCTTGCTTTTTCATCTAAGCAACAGCAATTTTTTTAAAAATTTAAACACCTGTGTTTATTTTATTCTGTCTCCCATTAATCATATTCCTCTCTTCTTCTCCAGGAATCTTATGTTACATTTCCCTGCATATACTTACTTACTCCCTGGCAACACATCATCTCTTTTCAGCTGCTTCTTCCTTCCTCTCTGCTGGTAATACAAGTTTGCTTGAAAATTCCTTTTTTCTAAAGCTTCTTTTTCTTTTGCAGTTGTGGATGGTTATACCTTATTTTCTAATTTATTTTTTTATGCTAAAATATAACCAACAACCACTGTTGAAATTTTCAGTTAATGAAACTGTATGGAAATTATGTGTATATTTGTTCTACATAGATATAAAAATTTTTCACATTGGAAGTATTACTGAGTTAACTAACTTGAATGTATTCTACCAGTTACCAGTAAACCTTCAGTCTTGAGGAACACCTTTTTCAAACCAGATTTGTTCCAAACACATAATTCTGTTTTGTTTTTAAATATAAGTATGGTGTTTTATATGTTTAAAATGATGAGAAAGGGGTAATTGGGGATGTTAATCTGAATTTTATAATGGCCATTAGTAAATGTCATTAATACAGGAGCCCTCATAGTAGACTCCAGTATCCTATTCTTTCTTCCCTGTGCATATGAAAACAAAATTAGTGGATAATTATGGAGATGAAAAAATACAAGACTATCTTAACCACATTTAAATGTTTTAAGAAAAAGCAACATTCCACGTGAAGGCCAGTGTTAGCCCAGACTTGTACACCTGTCGTTATGTACAGTTTGGGCATATAAATCCCCAAGGGCTTCTGGGTATTCTTAGGAATAATGCATTATCAAATTAGTAATTATATTCAGTGTTATCTGGGACATTTCTTCTAGGCCTCCTTAATTTTCTTTTTATATTTCACCTTTTCAAAAATTAATATTTTATAGCATATACATTTTTAAAAATTTAAACTAATTAGAAATGTCAATTTTTTCTTTTGATATAAAAAGGATCTGAAATTGCATAGTTTTTTACAAAATTCCTTTCAAAGATGGTTTATGTGGACAGCAAGTAGCTCAAGATTGTGTGTTTTCTCCAGGGGAGCACACAAATGTGTAGCATTTGTACGTGTTCATCTTAACTCTTGATAGGACTTTCAGTAACATAAAATGCAGATTGCATAATTAAGGGAGGAAACTCCTTTTCTTTTTAGAATAACAAGAATTTTAATGGATCTGGATGGACCACGCTGGCGGGAGAAGCTGTCTCCCATACCCTCTGTGCCTGCTTCTGCGCAGTTGCGAGCGTGGCGGCCTGCAGCAGAGACGCCCCCGGCCCAAGTGGGAGGTTCCTGCAGACACCACGAACCGGGCATCCCAGGTGGGAGAGGCCTGCACTCAGTTCTTCTGAGCATTATTATTTTGAGCCATGTGTTTTTTGACAGTAAAGCAGTAGAATAAGAGCACGAATTTAGGTGTCAGACCTGGGATTAAGACCCTATCTTCCCTCGGTCCAACTACAGAGTCTTAAGAATTTCCTTCACACCTCCAGTGTCCTCATGTATGTGAAAGAGGTTAATAGGAGTAACTATCTCGTGGTGGTGGTCTCAGTAGTAAATGGAGATATGCATATAAAATACTTAGCACATGCTGACTGTGTAAGATTGTAGTAGCCTCTATGAAGTTTAAGTTAGCATTATATTAACAATAAGAAGAATTAAGTAGCGAATGGTACTCTGCTATACCAGTAAGACTGATTGTTTGAAATAAATGATACCCTACAACATAAATAGCTAGCAGGTACTTCCTTCTGCCTTAATCACAGTTATTAGCGTATTTGTGTTGCCATAGTACCTACCTCATGGCTTTGTGCAGAATGGTTAATAAATGTGACTGCACTCACGTTTTCTGCTTTAAAGCTATTGAGGGAGGCCTCGTTTCTGCCTGTTTAGGAACTTCTTGCCTGTTCCCGGGTTGAGCTTCGCCTTGCAGAAACCCTCAGGTCCCTGAGCCGTGATGTCCGAATGGCTAGTGTTAGTCCTTCATCCTCTTCATTGTCTGGAAAGAAGCTGCCAAGGCTGCCAAGGCTTTGTTTTGCTTTGTTTTGTTTTTATTGTTGTTCAGTTACAGTTGTCTAGGCTTTTAGATGATGTAGCAGTCCTGGGAAGTCACGGAGGTCTCTGGTTTTCTAGAGTCCGTTATTAATGGAGCCTGGCGCAAAGCATTTGCTCTATGAAGGGTGGCTATTTTTGACAAAGTACATATATTGTACTAACCATACTGTAGGTATATGATAGCAAACCATAAGTACAAGTATAATCAGCTTTTTCTGTTCAGAGTGTGTTGATTATTTGTGAGAATGGATACCAAAGGCTTATAAATGTTGGAAGAAAAGCTGAGTGAAAGTGTTTTAGCAAATTGAGGGGGGGAAAACTCCCCTATAATATTTTATTTTAGGGCTTATATATACCAGGATTCTTGGGGAGTGTCATTCGATCACTTTGAAACTCAAAATGTTAGGCAGAAATATTCTGTTATTTGAAAAAAAATGAAAAATTAATATTTTATGTCATTAGAGCAGAGGGACAAATAAGATTATTTACATTCAAGTTTATCGTATAAATCCAGTACATCTCAAGATTTTTAGATCACAGAATTTAAAGGTATATTTTAAATTTTAGGTTAAGGATTTTTATTTTATATCGTTATTTCATAGGGTGTAGTTGCTACATAGATTTAAAACTTTAAATTTTAATACTTCATGTGTGTTGGAAAACTTTGGTTGCAAGTAACAGAAAATCTGTTGACTTAAATTGTGAGGCATGGGTTTGTCTCGGGTTCCTGAAAGGGCCCAGGTGGGCCCTCCAGTCATGCCTGGCTCCCAGGGCTCCCGGCTTTGGGTGGAAACAGTGGAGCCATAGCACATTCAGGCTTCATGTCTGCACGTATCAGTGTACAAAGGGAGAGACACACCACTGCTTTTGGTGGCATTAATTTAAGAATGAGAAAATATGTTTCCCCAAAGTCGTAGCTTTTTTATCCTGTTGTTCTGTTAGCTCGAATTCTGTTGGTACTTATGCTAATGGGTCATATGCCCATTCCTGAGCCAGCCCCTGTGATGAAGAAATGCCTTGTCGTGGTCGGCTTAGGCCTGTGTTCCTGATCAGTAGGCTCCACTTCCCCTGAACACAGGGGCTGAACGGGAGAAGAGTGATAGCTGTGAGGCGCCCTCAGAGACGGGGAAACAGATCCTGAGCAGGGAGTCAGCTGTGATCACCACAAGACAGTGCGTGATGATAATAGTTGGGACGTTGTGATTGCAGATGACAAAACCCAGCTCTTCATGGTTTCTACCATGGAGGAGTCCACAGGTAGAGTAGCTGCAGGGACGGCTGGATTTAGGGCTCATTCTCCTTTAGCTCTCTGCTTTGGCCTTTCTCTTGCTCCGCTGGCCCCATTCTCAGATAGACTCTCCCTTCGTCTCATACGATGGCAACATAGCTCCTCCTTTCACCCTCATTCTACGGGAAAGAGGAAGGATTACCCTACCAGTTGCTGCCACAGAAATCTAATTGTAGCTCAGTGGCTCTCGTGGGCCCAACCCTGACCAATTAGATTTTGTTGACAACATGAATATAATGTGCTGATCAAAAAACAAAAATTACCCCAAAAAGTAGAGCTGGGGGAGGGTGTTGCTTTAAACCACAGGAGCAGAAAGTGGAGGAGGTGTGATTTTCCAAAGAAATGGGGGGTACCAGACAAATGTCCCCAAAAGGATTTAATGGGTTTGTTTGTTTATTTTTCATGAAATAATTATCTAACAAAATACTAGATTTTTGTATAGCAGAAAAAAGGCATGCCAATATGGACAAAATGATAGAATTACTTGTATTTTATTTTCAAGTGTCATAATTATATAATCACTTTTACTTACAGTGAATTTATCTTTTTAATTGTACATAAAGTTTTGTTCCATTTAGACTTAAAGTTCTGCATGGTATGGGGTCAGGTTAATTTGCAGCAGCGAATTTACTTGCAGATGTATTTAAGATCTGGTAGAGTTGCTTATATAAATACTTCCTCTTTTTTTATTTTTTGGATTCCATAGATGAAAAAATGTTTACAACCCTTAAAGAAGAAGGAAATCAATGTGTAAAAGACAAAAACTATAAAGATGCTCTTAGTAAATACAGTGAATGCTTAAATATTAACAATAAGGAGTGTGCCATTTATACAAACAGGCAAGTTCTTTTTAACTCTATATACTTACATTAATATTTTTATTAAAAATATAGGCAAATTAATTGTCAAAGTTCTTTCCCATGACTGAGAATTTATATAGCACGTTGTCTAAGGGGAGGGGCCGCGGGAGTTCTGGGGAGACCGAAGGCAGTGGTGTGGTGAGCTGGAAGGTCTGGGTGGCGCGTTTTGCACCGACTGCTGCTCGGGCTCTGACTGCTCCTCGGACCCTGCCTGGCGGGCCTCCCGGCCTCGCTGCAGCTGCAGCCCTGAGCACCCTGCCCACCACGGTAGGAGTGGGAACTCCTGCCCTTCGGATTAGTGTCATAAGTGCCCTTTCTCTTGAAATGCTAAAGGAAGGGCCCAGCATCTTTCAGTGCGCAGTAGGAATGGGCAGATTGTTCTAGAATGCCTCTCAGGTGCCATCTTTACCACATTTTGGTAAAAGATACTTACCTAGGATGTGATGATTCGGGGAATTTTAGGGAGTCCATAGAAAAATAAGGTATAGTTCCTGAAGAATAGGAACTCATAGCATGAGTTTTCTAGCTATTTCAGATGAATTCTTTTTAACTAAACTTCTCAGTGCTTGGTTTTTGTATGTTTTCCTCTGGTAACCTTTTTGCCGAAACTTTGTCACTGACTGCACCAGGGTTTTTACCCTTCTGTTCAGCCTCTATGGAACTGGGCATTAATGGCCGCTCTTCCCTGGAGACCACCCTCCCATTGGCAGCAGTGCAGAAAGCTCACCCGCCTGGCTTTCCTCTTCTCCCTCTGATATTCTTGGGGATCCCAAAGGTGTAGACCCCTTTTTCGCTCTCTATGCTTTCTGGCCATTTTATTCTCTATGCAGGCCCATTTACCACTTCCAGTTATGGCCTCTAAGTCTGTCCTGAGTTTCGGACCTGAGCTCCCCTCTTCCTTCTGCTGTTATGTCGGGTTGTCCTCCCTGACCCGTGATGCCACCCTCTCCGAGTGTGTGAGAAGCTCGATGTCCTACTTCCTCTGTGGGAGCCTTTCTCTCCACTGTCACCATCACTCCCTGCTCGGAATGACCACTGTCTCTTCCTGACATCTGCAACACCTTTCATGCTGTGCTTGGCAGTCTTGTTCCCTCTTCTCTCCTTCTCCTAGTTGTAGCAAGAGCGATCTTCCTAAACACAGGGAACATGTCAGCCCCTCTCTAAAAACCCGTTAGGTTCAGCGTACAGCTCCCCTTCCTCGCCACGATCTACAAGGCCCTGGTGACCAGGCCTGCCTGCTCTTCCGGTCTCATTCCTGCACTGCGGCCACGTGGCACTTCTCTTCCTCCATCAGGAACACCTTGTTCTCTGTCCCCATTGAACTATGCGCATTCTGTGCCCTTGGCCTCCACTCTCCCCTCCCCACTTCTGAACTCTCACCCCAGTGCCTTTGCTTTGGAAAATTCTCACTTCATAGTCTGGGTTTCAACTTAAGTGTCACTTCTTCCCAGAAGTCTTTTCTGACTGTTCGTCCCCTCTTCTCAGCCCCACTGGATCTGATGAGCTTCTCAGCTGTGTTCTGCAGAGCATCCTGTGCAGATAATTTATTGTGCTTGCTTGTCTTAATTTTTCTGTCTGTTCCTTGAGGCCGGGGCTGTACTTCGTTTGCAGTTATATCCCCAGAGCCGTGATTACGTGTGTTGCCAGAAAATGCCATAATTAGACTTAGGTGTTGGGTTTCAGTTGAGAAACAGCTGTGGTATAGAAACATACTTATTGAGCTATTTTCTGATTTTTCTTAGCTGTCTAAACTTATAGGTATATTGTCTTTTCCTTTCATAATACTGAGTTCCATTACATTATACCAGAGCTCTGTGTTACTTGAAGCTGTGCCAGTTTGAAGAGGCAAAGCAGGACTGTGATCAGGCGCTTCAGATAGATAACGGGAACGTGAAAGCGTACTATAGACGAGCTCTTGCTCATAAAGGACTCAAGGTGAGGAAATCTTCGTTTTAATATGTACAGCTCAGCTGTGAACAAATCCTGTGGTGTCGACGAACATCCGTCTTGGGATCATGGGCTGGGAGTGAGATTCCCCTGGGATGTAATCCCAGTTCTACACCAACCAGTCCTGAAACTGGAGTAGGCCCCAGATTTCCCCTCATTATAAGGTGGAGCTAGATAATTTCTGAGACTCCTACCAGCTGAAGAATTATGGTTTATTTCCTGATTTCCTAAGGACTGCTGCTAGTTACGATAAGTCCACTTTAAGGGATAGGAATGCTTTTCACTGAATCACTCAAGGCCACCAGCAATGCCATTGGATTTTCCCAGCAAAGGATCAGGGTTGTCTGAGGGGTGGAGGGAAGGCACCAGGGTGGAAGATCATACAGACATGTCAGAGATTGGGAAGCTCCGGCGACTTGGGCTTTAAACTGGCTGGTGGTCAGTGTGAGACTGTAGAAGGCATCCCTCTCTAAGAAAAATTACACTTTCAAAGAAAGTGTTATATAGTTACACTTTTGTATATGCTGAATGAATGGTCACATCTACAGAAAATAACATCACAAGGAAAAATCAACATACAGAACAAAATGGCTTTTTCTGAAATGGTATTTTTTTAAAAGTCAACTTGACTAAGGTCTAATAAAATGAAATTCACACATTGGAAGTGTGTAGGTCTTAGATCTTCATTCTCTGCGAAGATTTTTTAATTGACATATAATAGTAGTTTCAGGTGTACAACATGATGCTTTGCTATATGTATATGTTGCAAAATGATCACCACACTGTGTCTTACTAGCATCCATCACCACACAGTTACATTTTTTTTCTTGTGATGAGGACTTTTAAGATCCACTCTTTAAGCAAGAATCAGATATATGATTATTAGTAGATACAGCATTATTAACTGTAGTCGCCAAACTCTACATCCTCATGACTTATTTTATAATTGGACGTTTGTACCGTTTGAGCACCTTCACCCATTCTCCACCCCCACCTCACCTATGACAGCCACCAATCTGTTCTCTGTATCTGTGAGTTCAGGTGTTTGTTTGTTTGTTGAGATTCCACATATAAGTGAGGTCATATGATAACTGTCTTTCTCTGACTTGTTTCACTTAGTGTAATGCCCTCAAGCTCCATCCATATTGTCACAAATTGCAGGATTGCCTTCTTTTTTATGGCTGAATAATATTCCAGTGCATATATGTACCATATTTTCTTATTTTAAATATTTTATTTACTTATTTTTAGAGAGAGGGGAAGGGAGGGAGAGAGGGAAAGAAGCATCAGTGTGTGGTTGCCTCTCATGTGCCCACTACAGGGGACCTGGCTTGTAACCCAACATGTGCCCTGATTGGGAATCTAACCGGTGACCCTTTGGTTCGCAGGCCTGCACTCAATCCACTGAGCCACACCAGCCAGGGTGTGCCACATTTTCTTTATCCATTCTTCCACTGATGGACATTTAGGTTGTTTCCATGTCTTGGCTATTGTAAATAATGCTGCAACAAACATGGCAGTGGGATATCTTTTTGAATTAGTGTTTTTGTTTCCTTTGGATACATACCCACAGGTGGGATCGCTAGGTCATAAGGCAGTTCTGTTTTTAATTTTGAAGAACCTTCACACTGCTTTCCATGTTAGGTGCACCGATTTACATTCTCATCGACAGTGCACAAGGGCTCTCTTTTCTCCACATCCTTGTCAACACTTTTTTTTTTTGTCTTTTTTATAATAGCCATTCTGACAGGTGTGAGGCAATATCTCATGGTTTTGATTTTCATTTCCCTGATGACTGTGTGCTGAGCACCTTTGCACATACCTGTTGTCCATCTGTATGTCTTCTTTGGAAATGACTCTTCAGTTCCTCCACCTAGTTTTTAATCAGATTGTTATTTTGTGATTGAGTTGTGTGAGTTCTTTATATATTTTGAATATTAATCTCTCGTCAGATACAATTTACAAATATTTTCTCCCACTTGGTAGGTTGCCTTTTCATTTAATGGTTTTCTTTACCATCCAGAAACTTTTCAGTTTGATGTAGCCCCACTTTGTTTATTTTGCTTTTGTTGCCTTTGGTTCTGGTGTCAAATCCAAAGAAATCATTGTCAAGAACTTACTGCCTATGTTTTCTTCTCATTTTATGGTTCCAAATCTTACATTCAAGTCTTTAATCCATTTTGAGTTGATTTTTATGTATGGTGTAAGATAGTGGTCCAGTTTCATTTTGTGTATATTGCCTTCTAGTTTTCCCAACACTGTTTATTGAAGAGACTCTCCTTTCACCAAAGAGAATTCTTGACTCCGTTGTTGTAAGTTAATTCACCATATATGTGAGGGTTTATTTCTAGGCTGCATTCTTTTTCTTTGATCTGTGCCTGTGTATGTATGCCCAATACTGTACTGGTTTGATTGCTGTAGCTTTGTAATATAGTTTGAAATCAGGAAGTGTGATGCTACCAGCTTTGTTCTTCTTTTTCAAGATTGCTTTGGCTATTTGGGGTGTTTTGTGGTTAATTACAAGTTTTAGGATTTTCATATTTCCGTGAAAAATGCCTTTGAACTTTTAATAGGGATTGTATTGGATCTGTAGATTGCTTTGTGTAGTGTGGACATTTCAACAATATATTTTTTAAAAATCCTTGCCTAGGATATGTCTATTAATTTTAGAGAGAGGAAGGGAGGGAGAGAGAGAGAGATTGACGTGAGAGAGAAACACCAATCGATTGCCTTTTGTACATGCCCTGATTGGGGATAGAATCCACAAGCTAGGTTTGTGCCCTGACCAGGAATTGAACCTACAACCTTTTTTGGTGCGCAGGATGACACTCCAGCCAACCCAGCCTCCTGGCCAGGGCAAAATTAATTCAACTCTTATTGAGCTTAATGGATTTCGTGCATGATGGTAGATCTGCATGACTCATGAGTTTGTACGTGTCCAGCTCTTCCAGCAGTTTACTCCATTCGGCTGCCTGACTCTGAACTTGTTTATCTGACTGACTGGAAGTCAGGAGATGGACCTAACGAAAGACCAGAGTTTTATACTGCCATGGAGTGAGTTCTAGAAACTGTATTATGATGCAGAAAGATAATCTTAAATTTGAGTAATCCTATCCCACTAAATTATGAGGCTGGCATCTTGTTTTTCTGGTTTGACTTCTTACAGCTTGATTTACGTCCCTGTCATTTGAGTTCTGTGCCGAGTGAGTTTAATGGCAGATCTGCAAAGGCTGCGGCTCTTTATACTTGCGTCACTCACGCCTGGACCTGCTTCCTCAGGTGACGGGCATGAGGAAGTGTCACAAGGGCTCACAGTGGCAGGTGCCCTGCCTTGAGCTGTCGGTGGAACACGCTGCTTTCTTGGATCTCCTGTTTGTTCTGTAGCTGGCTTTAATTTTTTTCCTATGTGCCAGTTTTGAAAAATACAGAGCTTTCCTTCATGTACAACTATTCTTCACAAGAGGAGATAACTGAACATTTTAGTGTCGCTTACAACGTGTTTCTTTGGTTGAGTGCCTCGTTTGTGCTAGGGTTTGGAAGCATAGAGGTGAATAAGACACAATTCCTGCCTTATGGGTTTTATAGCCAATTAGGGATGCTACAAGACCAAGATCTCAAAGCGAATCAGATCTTATAAAATAATTATTGTGATTAGAGTTTAAGCACATCTATTAATAGTAAATGTTACCACAAACCCATGCAATTACACTTCATCATTTTTTAAGGCCTAATGAGGTCAGTAGTAACTTTTAATGTCCATGTCCTTTTTTCTGCCACAGCCACACTTTTCTCTTTGTCTGACCTTGCCTCCTCCCTCCACTCTGCACAGCCGGTTCCTCTTTGGGCCTCGTGTTCCCCGACAGCTGTATCAAAGGGAAACCCTGTCCCCCTCCTTGGGACCCATCAGCCTTTGGCTTTCTTAACTGCATTAATGACAGTCCATACTCTTTTTATTTATTCATTTGTTTACTTGCTTTTTATCGTTTCCTTTCATAAGATGTCCGCTTCCATTCTGGCCGGGACCACAGCCGTCCTTTCTCCCACGGTGCTGCAGTTCCTGGCACACAGATGTGCTTGTGGCCACCGGTCAGGTGAATGGACCTCGCCTGACCCCTCTGTGGGATCTGGCAGACTGTCCCCCCCGTCTCCCACTGCCTCCCCACTCGATGCTGTCCCTACCCATCCTGCTGTCTGGCCCTCTTGTCACAGTTGCCTGCCTCTGTTTTAGCACTTATCAGACTGTATTTCCTGTATTCGCTCGTCTCCTTCCACCACACAGATTGCTCTTCAAGCACCGACTCTTCTGCAATAGATGGAAAAAATCGTATTGACGTTTGTGGTGTAGGACTTCCATTTCCAAGGCTGTAGCTCACAAACCCCTATTTTCAGCCTCTTACTTGAGCTCCACAGCCGTATTACAGTTCACCTCTGGCTCCTTGTGCCTTGCTCATCCCCCAAATTACCTTTCCATGCCTCAGTTTCTTCTCTTTAGAATGCAGACAACAGAAGTTAGTATTTAGAGGAACATTGTGAGGGTAAAATAGTAATACTTGCAAAGGGCTGAGAATGGTAAGAACTGGCTATTACTACTCTCTCAACTCGCCCTGCTGCCCCACTCCCTTGCCTTTTAGAATGGCCCCCGCCTAGGACATGCAGGACAGAAATGCAATGCTGTTCGTTTTTTCTGTAACAGGTTCCCATTGTGCTGTTGTGACACAGAGGTATGTAGAGATTTGTTGCTCATACTACTTAATGTACTACAGTTTGTAAATAGTTTGCCTTTTCTTTTTTGTAAATCAGAGATGATTTAAGGTTATGTCTTTAAACTCATTGCTCCATCGCCCTTGTTCTGGCGTGTTGCTGGGTGGAAGGGAAGGGATGTGGCGTTACAGCCAGTCCTTCCGGATTGCCACATAACGCTGGCTTATCTGTCCCCTGCCTCAGCCTCCAGTGTATGCTGTTGCGGATAGGTCACGAATACTTAGAGAGGTTACTCATTGTTGGAATGCTTCGCCTCCTCACAGAATTAATTTCGGTTTAATCAAAACATAGGTCTAGTCTGTCGTTCTAGAATGTGGCCTGTCACAGCGGGCTGATTTTGTGGTTTATGTCTCTGCTACCAGAATCAGTGTTGTGTTTTGCTAAGCTTAGATTTCTTTTCTTTCTTCTTGACCTCTCCAATGTGTTGTCTGACTCTTTATGGAAGAATAAATGTCAACTCTAGCCTACTTGAACAGTATAAAACTTTGAAGGGTTTTATGGAACAAGATAATATGGTAACAACTAATATTGTATAGCTCTTTATAGGTTTACGCCACTCCTATTATTTTGATTCATGTGTTACTTGGTACAGCCTCATGAAAACTAGAGTAGAAAAACTTTTGTTATTCTTCTTTTAGAGATAAGAAAAACTGAAGCTCAGGAAGGTTAAGTGGGATCTTGTTCAAGTTTCACTGCTAGTAGGGCGTTCATGATTTCATTTATCTAGCAGCCAGCGCGCACCATGCGTTAGGCACTGTGGAGGTTATGGTCACACAGAATTTAACTTGAGTCTTCTATTCTGTGTCCTGTCTGCTGTAGAGGACGTGTGCTGTGTATGGGTTACAGTGTTCGAGCCCACGTGTTACCTCAGAGCCCAGGTTTCTAATCGTGGTGCGAAGGGGGACCCACTGCAGCCTGGCGCCCCGCTCAGCATTCTCGCTCCCGCTCGGCTGATCTGCGCCCTCTCCTGTCATCTGTGACAGTCACTCTCTCTGCCTCTATCCTTCCAGGATTATGAGAAAAGTATAAATGATCTCAATAAAGTTCTCCTACTAGACTCAAATATTGTCGAGGCAAAGATGGAACTGGAAGAGGTAACCAAATTCCTTAATGTGAAGGATAAAACAGCATCATTCAGCAAAGAAAAGGAGAGAAGGAAAATTGAGATTCAAGAGGTATTTGTATTTGATAATCTTTCAAAGTATTTTTGGGGGATCATATATTGGATTCTAAGGTTATATTCCTATGAGTCCTACAAAAATTTTTTTAATTTTGTGTTTTTATTCCGATGCTTAGTGAAGGAATTTTAACCAATTATCAAGACAAACGTTTCCTTTGCCACGATGATTAGCCCTTGTATTTTCTCAGTGGGGTCCGTGGACGGTACTGGGAGTCTGCACTAGGTTCTTCTCTTCTTTGCCCTGTCCACCGCCCCCCTCACCCACCAGCTCGCCAGTGTCCTGTATTGCTTCCATTCCAGATTGCTCTGGGAGACGGAGCTTTGCTGTAGGGTAAACCTGGAAAATCCCGACAGGACTGATTTTGTTTCAGTGGCCCTGCAAGCCACACCCCAGAGAGATTCTCCAGTTTGCTTCAGACCCATTAGCGCTCTGAAACAGGCGGCTTCTGGCTTCCTCAGAGATCTTGGCCCACCCTGGACTCAAACCCACCCTTGTGGTGCCAGACAACTCAGTGTCTTGTGCTGGAGCTTTATGCTTCACTTGTAGTGAAGACTGTCGGTCACCGCTCCTTCTGTATTCATGAATACTGATCATCACCTCATCGGTCATGTTACATTTCTGCTAAGAGTAAGCAGCTAAAATGTGAGAGACTAGGAAGTATTTTCCTCTAAAAAGAAAGAAAAACTGTTTTCAGAGGATTGACAAATACAAGTTCACTTCTCTATTAAATATAAAAAAATAAATGTAAATGTTATGAAACACTTTTAAGAGAATTGAAAAATGCAAGTTGACTTCTCTATTAAATGTAGAGAAGTAAATGTAAAAGTTATGATAAAGAGATAAAGTTGTTCAAGGTCTTTTATATAGCAGCTTTATTCATGGAAAATTATAAAAATAACAATTTTAATTTTCAATGTAAAAAATATTTGAAACCTAAAATACTTTTATGAATACTAATACCTTAAAACTTGTCTTCCTAAAAAAAGGAGATGCCATGCTTTATTACAAAGTATACATTTCTCACTTAGAACTTGAGGGAAATACAGTGTGCTCGGGTTTTGCGTCCCTTGCCGTTTTAGTAAATGTAACTCGGGACATGTGTGTGGCCGCTGCGTGTGTCACAGTGCAGTTTTTCCCTCCTGAAGGTGAGCGCCGGCTGCGACGAGCTGGAAGGGCCCCCCGAGGAGGTGAGCGCCGGCTGCCATGCTTTGGACGAGGGCGACCCCAGCCGCGGGCCCCCGGGGTACCGTGAGAAGCTGCCCTTCACCAAGCCCAACAATGCCTATGAATTTGGCCAGGTCATAAACGCTGTCACTGCCAGGAAAGATGAAGAAGCCTGCGCGCATCTTTTGGCCATCACTGAACCGAAAGATTTGCCAGCGTTGTTGAGTAACAAACTGGACGGGGATATATTCTTCTTCCTCATTCAGTCTCTGAAAAGTGATCTTCTCAGTAAAGATCCCTCACTGGTATATCAGCATCTTTTATATCTGAGTAAAGCAGAGAGGTTTAAGGTAAGCAGCAAAGTACCTTTATTAAACGAGATTGATTTCTTTTCAGGCTTTCTATAACTTTAAAATGTTAATGTTTTACATTAATATAATTTTTCCCTTTCTTTCAGATGATGTTGACACTGATTAGCAAGGGCCAAAAGGAGCAACTTGAACAGCTTATCGATGCTCTCGCAGACACCCCAAACAAACCTTTTACTTTAGAAGACGTCCAGGCCCTGAAAAGGCAGTATGAGCTTTAAATCCCGATTACTGTTAGGTTTCTTCCATGCCGTATGGGTTCTAGTAATGCTGGTGAGATGGTCCTGTAATGCAGTTGCACGGAAAAAACCTTACTTGGAAAAGATCCCTGGGTCTGGACTATAAATATTTTACTTATTTTTATACATAGAACATGTATAGTCTACAGTCTGCTTTTTATTAGTTGTAAATATTTTCTTACGTACCAGAGCTAACATCTTTATATTTCATAAGTATATTTGGAAATTTTAAGATGCATTTTAATTTATATCATACATTGTCTTTTAATAACTTGTTAAAAATTTGAGTTAAATTACATTTTTTGGACTTTGAAGGAGTCCACTTAAGTTTGACAGAAATGTATTCCTTTAAAATGAATTTCTAAAAGTGAAAATCATTAACAGTGGTTACTATATCACCTTTATTTCCTGCTAACATATGTAAATCCCATTTCATTCTACTTGTGCATTATAGTCTGCTAAGATAAAATGCAGTACTTAAATCCACAATATGAAATTGTTATTAAATTGTGAAGAACTTATTTTTTCTAATATGGAAGCATTGCCTAATAATTAAGAACAAAAATTGCCAAAAATTTTACCACTTTTTACTAGACTTTTGAAAAGCTACTTTCTCTTATAAATTGCTTATATAAGTGGTAATAAAACAACATATATAAAAGCAAACTAAGCTTTATTTGTTTGAATTGTCACACCCATATTTTCCCAAATATTCAAATACCTTCTTCCCCCCTCTTTATGCCTGTTTTAAGAGTGACCATATTTATTCCCTTAACATAAAAGGGAAAGAAAAGAACTCATCATATTGAAGCTCTTTTGTAACTGAGTTAGAGAAAAGATATTTCTTAAAACATTTGGGTTCCTATCAGTATACCATCAAATTTATTCCTATAACCTTTAGTCAGTTCTCTTTTTCTGGAGCATTTTCTTATTCTTTAGAAGTGAAGGTGAAAGATGAATATGACTTTTATTATTTTAATTATCATTGTTTTATCTAATTTTTTAATAATTGTAGAATATTTTAAATATCATTGTGAGTAAATGGTAACTTTCAAAGTATGCCATTTTTCTTTTAAACTCTTGTTTGTTCATAAATGAAAATCAACTGTAATAGTATTTAATTCTAGCCTGCCAGCAAACAAAATAGTTTTGTCCTTTTTAATGCTATTAAATGTTTGTAAAAGTGAACTGATGGAGTGTGTCAGTAACTGTAGCGTAGAGACATAAAAAGGAAACATTCTCTTTTGTTGCCAGTTGTATACCCAGCACCGAGCTGCCTGGGGCGAAGCTGCCCCTGGCGGCAGTCTCTCCCGCCGAGGACGCGGAAAGCAGTGAGTGCAGCCCTGACTATCCTAGCTGTGTGGGACGCGACTAGAGAAGTCCATTTCTCTCCAGCAGCACCCAGAGTACTGAGGCTGCACTTGTAATACTGAAGGGAGGGAAGAGAAAGTGAAAGAAAGAGAGAAGAATATCAAAGCGCATTAAAGGAACCTGGTTCCTTCTGACTACTTCAGGATGTCACTGGGAACTCTTCCCTCAAGCCTCTGGAGTATCCCTCTCACTCTCCCCATCAGGTCTGTGGGTACCCCCAATACCCCAAATGCTAAACCCACATCCCCACCTGCTTCCACTGTGGTCTGATCCTTGTACATGTTTCTGAGTGTGGTAGCAAAAGTGGGTCCAATCATCAGAGTGTTCTCAGAAAAATGGACCAGGATCTGTGAGCAAAAGAGAAACCACAAACGAGATACAGCACCACTTTCTGGGAAAAAAAAGGTTTCCAGCAGGCAGCCTGGAGACTTACAAGAAAAGGTATGAAAGATAAAGTATTCTGCCACAAGAGGGAGCTATGATGGAGGAACAAGTCTTCCCACTCAAAACTAGGGGAACCTTGACATAGCAGCACGGACACTTACAGTCAGTGTCCCATCCGAAGGCAACCAGTAAAGACTTAAGGATATACCTCAGATGTGAAAACAGCAACACAAAAATACAACGAACACGAAAAATCAAGAAAATGTTACCCCTGAAAGATAATTCTCCAACAACCAAGCTAAAAGCCATAGAACACTGCAGTGTAGCTGGTAAAGAATTTAGAATACAGTATTCCCCCATCCACAGGTTTGTGTTTTGCTTCTTCAATTATAAAATATTAAATGGAAAACCCTGGAAATAACTGATGTTTTACACTGTGCACAGTTCTGAGTAGCCTGATGAGATCTCCTGCCTGCTTGTCCATCCTGCCGGGGGTGCGTGTCATCCCTGCATCCACGGCAGCCACGCCGCATACAGATCAGATTGACTTTAGCGATACTGCGGTACTGCAGTGCGTGTGTCCAAGTAACCCTTGTTTTACTTACTAGTGGTCCCAAAGCCATTCATGTAACTCAGTTACAGTGTATTGTTGTAATTGTTTTACTTTATACTTATTGTTAATCTCCTGCTGTGCCCAATTTATTATAGGTAGCTTACATAAGAAAAAAAAACAGTATGTTTGGGGTTTGATACCTGCAGCTTTGGGCATCCACTGGGAGTCTTGGAACATTCCCTGCTTACAAAGGCAACTTCACTCAAGGTAGTCCAATGACATTAAGAAGGTACATGGACAAAATCATATAAAAGAACCAAACAAACTCTGGAGCTGAAGAAATCGATGAATGAGATTAAGAATAGAATAGAGAGCATCTGTATTAGAGTAGAGCAGATGGAAGACCATAACCTAGAGGATACGCATTTTGAAGTAATACGGTCTGAAGAAAAAATGAGACAGTCTACATGATCTGAGTTCTGTACAGAAAATCCCAAAGAGAACAATAAAACTGTTGAAACTAATCAACAAATTCAGTAAAGTTGTGGGATATAAAATCAATATCAAAATTAGTTATATTTCTATATACTGACAATGAAACACCTGGAAAAGAAATAGAACTATACTGCCCTGACTGGTGTGGCTCAGTGGGCTGAGTGTTGTCCTGCAAACCAAGAGGCACCTGGTTCAATCCCTGGTCAGGGCACATGCCTGGGCTGTGAGCCAGGTCCCAGCTTGGGGTGTGAAGGGCAGCCGATCAATATTTCTTGCACATCAATGTTTCTCTCCCTCTCTTTCTCCCTCCCTTCCCCCCACCTAAAAATAAGTAAAATCTTGAAAAAAATAGAACTATCCCATTCATAATGGCATCAAAAACAAAGTACCCAGGAATAAATTTAACAGTGAAAGAGCTATACAATGAAAACTATAAGACTTTGTTGAAAGAAATCAAAAACAAAACAAATGGAAATGTATTTTGTGCATGTGGATTGGAGGTATTAACATTGTTGAAATGTCCATACTACCCAAAGCCATTTATATATTCAATGCAATCTCTATCAAAATTCCAAAGGCATTTTTCACAGAAATAGGAAAATCCTAAAATTTGTATGAAACCACAAAAGACCCCAAATAGCCAAAGCAATCGTGAGAAAGAAGAGCAAAGCCTGAGGCATCACACTCCCTGATTTCAAACTACCACAAAGCTATAGTAATCAAAACTGTATGGTGCTGGCAGAAAAATAGACACATAGAATGGAACAGAATAGAGAACCGAGAGTTAAATCACACATGAGGTTAATCAACAGGGAGCCAACAACACCCAATGAGTAAAGAACAGTCTCTTCAAAAAATGGTGATGGGAATAAACACATGCAGAAAAATGAAATTGGACCCCCGATCTTACTCCACTCAAAAAAATTAACTCATAATACGTCAAAGGCTTAATTAAACATAAGATCTGGAACTGTAAAACTTCTAGAAGAAAACAAGGAAGAAGCTCCTCAACACTGGTCTTAGCAATGATTATTTTGGACCTGACACCAAAAGCACAACCGACAAAAGCAAAAATTACTAAGTGGGATGACATCAAACTGTAAGGCTTCTGCATAGCCAAAGAAACAAAATGGAAAACAACCTAAAAAATGGGAGAATATATTTGCAGAGCACATATCAGATAAGGGGTTAATATCCAAAATATATAAAGAACTCATACAACTCAATAACAATAAATCTGATTTAAAAATGGGCAAAGGAACCAGAAATTTTCCCAGAGAAGGCATCCGAATGGCCAGAAGGTACATGAAAAGATGCTCAACATCACTAATCATAACTGCAATGAGATACCACACCCATCTGAGCAACTGTCACCAAAAAGGGACAAGTGTTGGTGAGAATGAAGAAAGGGGAATGCTGGGCACTGTTGGTAGAAATGTAAATTCATTCAGCTATTATGGAAAACGAGTTTCCGCAAAAAAATAAAAAATGGAACTGCCTTTTGACCCAGAGATTTTACTGCTGGCAATACACCCTAAGATCCTGAAACACCAATCCAAAAGAATACATACAGTAGTCAGTATCTGGAAACAACCCACACCCATCAGGAGATGAGTGGACAAAAAGCCGTGGTGCATTCACACAATGGAGCGTTGTATGGCCACAGTAAAGGGACTCTTAACCTTTTGCAACAGCAAGGATGGGCCTGGAGATTGTTATGCTAAGTGAAATAAGCCAGTCAGAGAAAAACAAATACCCTGTGATCTCACTTATACGTGGACTCAAATGAATTAAATAAACTAATGAACAATATAGAAACAGAGGCCTCGACACATGGAACAGACGGACAGCTGTCGGAAGTGGGGAGGGGACTGGATGAAGGTGAAGAGATTAGCCAAAGAACGCACCATAATTTGCCATGTATAATGCGCACCCACATTTTTGGCCCAAACTTGCAGGAAGAAAATCTTTCATTTTAATTTTTGAACTCAATCATTTATATTTTTCATATAGATATCATTATTGCTTTCTACAGTACACTTCCAATGCAAAAGCATAAATAAAAGAATTAAAAACATTTATATAGATACAGAATTAGTACTACCTGTGTATAATGCACACCCTTCTTTTTCCCTCAGAAATTTGGGCAAAAAGTATACATTATACATGGCAAAATATAGTATATGCATAACCCATAGACAGACAACAGTGTGGTAATGGCCAGAGGGAAGGGGTACAGGGACAGTGTGAAGGTGGGAAAAGGGGGCGTTTGTACTAGTGTCAACAATAAAAATAAAGTTAAAATAAAGATAACCCCTCCTTTTAATGAGTTCATATGACTGATTTAGAAGAAACGAAATAAAAAGCCACGTACAAGATACTCTAGTTGGGAAGAAAAAGCATCAGTGAAATGTTCATTTGTCGAAGTTATCCAAAGGTCCAAGTAGAGTAAATCAAGAACATTTTCAGGAAGAGGTGAAGTCTGAGCCAGGTTTTTAAACAGACTTGGGGGGCTGAGAAGTCAGAGCTCAGCAGGACTGATTGCTTCCCTGTGGGATTCCAGTACCACAATGCCCCGGAAGCAGCCTCAAACTTGGCCGCTGCAGGATGCTTCACTGTAGAAACCAGACAGGACATTTGCAGACCAAATTGACTGGGTTTTCTATTTTTCTTTAGGGTTTTAATAGTGACCTAAGTCAAATCCAAAAATAGCTGAAAATGTAATCTTACTGGCTACCACTTGACCTTTTTTATGACAGTTTCCCACCTGTAAAATAGGACCAAATATTTGCTATAATTAAGCAGTGGTTGGGAGGATTATTTTAACACACACAGTTTTAATTCTGATTTATACTTGTGTTAAAACAAGGGAAAATATTTCACTGGGATAGATAATGATAACAAAAGCATACAATAACAAATGTTGACAAAGAAATTATAAACCACATTTATTACTGATATGAATGTAAAATGGTGTAGCTTCTTTGGAAAAGTTTGGCAGTTCTTCCAAAAGTTAGGGGTACCATACGACCCAACAATTCTGCTCTTAGTATTGTACACAAGAAAACTGAGAACATATGTTCACACAAAACTTGTACACAAGTGTTCATAGCAGCATCATTTATAATGGCCAGAAATGTGAAAACTGAAATGTCTATCACCTAATGAATAAATAAAATGTGGTACACCCATGTAAGAGAATACTATTCAGCCATAACAAGGAATGGAGTATTGAGTTATGCTGCTACTAATTACGCCACTCCTAGATGAACCTTGAAATCATTAAGTGAAAAAAGCCAGACACAAATAGCCACATATATGATTCCATCTCTATGAATGTCCAGAATCGACAAATCTACCCAAAGTGGATTAGTGGTTGCCAGTGGAATGGGAACTGACTGCTAATGGGCACAGTGTTTATTTTGGGGGTGATCAAAATGGGCTGGAATTAGATAGTGGCGACAGCTATATAACCTCATGTATATACTAAAAACTGTACTTTACACTTTAAAAAGGGTGAATTTTATAATACATGAACTATATCTCAGTTTTAAAAATGGGGAAAAAGCAAACCATCCAATGCAGACAGTAACTCAGAGGCACACTCTGGGGTCCCCCAATCAGTTAAAAAAGGCCACCCCTTTATGCCTGTGAAGAATTTACTGTAAGTCATAAAAGGTGAGGATGAATGAAAGACTGATTGGAAACAAGGTAAGGATGCCTACTCTTACCACTCCTATTTAACATTGTACTGAAGGTTGACTCCACAGTACAATAAGGAGAAAAAAAAAGTTCCCAAAGGTATCCAGATTGGAAAGAAGTAAAACTTTTTATTTGCAGACATACTTGTGTATGTAGAGAATCATACAGAATCTCTCCAAAAGCTATTAGAACAAGTGTGTAGGATTCAAGACCAGTCTACAAAAATCAGTTGTCTTTTTATATGCAGTAGCCCCACCTTAGCTGCAGGGGATATGTTCTAAGACCTAATGGATGCCTGAAACCACAGAGTATGAACCCTACTTACAGTTTTTTCCTACACACACATACTTTACATCTTTAGTGCATCTGAATTGCCAGCATCACTACTCTCGCGCTCTGGGACCATTGCTAAGTAGAGTAAGGGTCACTCGAATACCAGCACTGCACTGCCTTGGCAATCTGGTAACAGGACAGCTACTCAGTGGCTAACAGGCAGGTGGCACATACAGTGTGAATATGCTCAACGATGGGATGATTCAGGTCCCAGGCAGAACAGAGCTACTCAGAAGAGTGCATGACTTAAAACTTATGAATTATTTCTAGAATTTTCCCTTTAATATTTTTGGGCCATGGTTGACTGCAGGAAGTGAAACCATGGATAAGGGGGAACTACTGTAATTAAAAATCGAGATTTTTAAAAAGATCTCTGCACTGAAAACTATAAGGGACTATTGTAAGAAATTAAATAAATGGATAGAAACACTGTGCTTATGGATCAGAAGACTCAATACTGTTTAAATGCCATTTTTCCCCAAATTGATCTGTAGATTCAATGGAATCAAAACAAGAATCGCAGCAGACTTTTAAATACGAATTTAGGAATTCCAGTATAAGGGCAGTGTTCAGATCAGTGGGCAAAGAATACATTATTTAACAAACAGCTTTCCATTGGGAATAAAATAAGATTGGGCCTCCATATTATACTCAACATAAATTCAAGACAGATAAAAGCAAATGTAAAAAAAATTAAACCTCACAAAAATCTGGGAGACTGTAAGTACAATTTAGAAATAGGGGAGACATTCACCATGACTCCAAAATATATAATTTGATACATTTGAATATATGGGTAAAGTGTGTATGGGAAGTCTCTGAACTATCTTTGCAACTTTTTTGTAAATCTAAAAATATTCGAATAAAGTTTACTTAAAAATAAAATGCAGGTCCAGAGAGCCAAGATGGAGGCGTAGGTAGAAACGCTTTGCTTCCTCACACAAACGAAAGGATAACAACCAATTTAAAAACAGAAAACAACCAGATCTGCCAGAAAATCAAAGTGCGTGGAAGTTGGACAACCAAGGAGTTAAAGAAGAAGCATTCATCCAGACCAGGCGGGGCGGAGAGGACTGGAGGCCAGGCCGCAGTGGGAGGACCAGGGGAGGCGGCGCTGCTGGAGGAGGGGGCGGGCCCACATTTGCATGCAGATAAACTGGGAGGAACTGGGGAGCTAGACAGATGGAGCAACCCAAGGTTCCAGTAGGAGGAAATAAGTGCTCAAAACCTGTGACTGAAAAAACCTGTGGGGATTGCTGTGGCAGGAGAAACTCCCAGCCTCACCGGGGAGTACCTTGGAGAGACCCACAGGGTTCTAGAATGTACACAAAACGACTTACCTGGGAAATAGCACCGGAAGGGCCCAATTTGCTTGTGGGTAGCAGCAGAAGTGACTGAAACATGGCAGAGAGCAGAGCAAAGGCACTGTTCCCTCTCAGACCCCGCCCCCGCATACAGCATCACAACGCAGCAACCTGGGTTGCCTTGTCCTGGGGAATACCTAAGGCTCCACCCCTTACTACGTAACAGGCGCGCCAAGATACAAAAATATGGCCCAAGTGAAAGAAGAGATCAAAGCTCCAGAAAAAATACAACTAAATGATGAAGAGACAGCCAGCCTATCAGATGCACAGTTCAAAGCACTGGTAATCAGGATGCTCACAGAAATGGTTGAGTATGGTCACAAAATAGAGGAAGAAGTGAAGGCTTGCAAGGTAAAATAAAGGAAAATGCATGGGGAACCAACAGCGAAGGGAAGGAAACCAGGATTCAAATCAATGGTTTGGACCAGAACAAAGAAATAAACATCCAACCAGAACAGAATGAAGAAACAAGAATTAAAAAAAAATGATGAGAGGCTTAGGAACCTCCGGGATCTGTTTTAAACAACTTCTGAACACCACGTAGGGGTGCTAGAAGGAGAAGAGGAAGAGCAAGAAATGGAACACTTACTTGAATACATAATGAAGGAGAACTTCCCTAATCTGGCAAAGAAAATAGACTTCCAGGAAGTCCAGGAAGCTCAGAATCCCAAAGAAGTCCGACCCAAGAAAGCACACACCAAGGCACACAATTACATTACCCAAGATTAAAGATAAGGAGAAAATCTTGAAAGTAGCAAGAGACAAGAGGACAGTTACCTACAAAGGAGTGACCATGAGACTATCACCTGATTTCTCAAAAGAAACCTTGCAGGCAAGAAGGGCCTGGAAAGAAGTATTCAAAGTCATGAAAGGCAAGGACCTACATCCAAGATTACTGTATCCAGCAAACCTGTCAGTTAGAATGGAAGGGCAGATAAAGTGCTTCCCAGATAAGGTAAAATTAAAGGAGTTCATCATCACCAAGTCCTTATTATAAGAAATGTTAAAGGGACTTATCAAAGAAAAGGATGATCAAAAATATGAACAGTAAAATGAGAACAAATTCACAACTATAAACAACTGAACCTAAAAAAAAAAGGAATGAAGCAAACAACCAGAACAGGAACAGATTCACAGAAATGGAGATCACATGGAGGATGTTATCAGTGAAGGGGGGAGGGGTGAGAAAGGTGGAAAAAGTACAGGGCAAAAGAAACATAAATGGTAGGTACAAAATAGACAGGGGGGAGGTAAGAATAGTATGGGAAATGGAGAAGCCAAAGAACTTTTATGTACAACCCATGGACATGAACTAAGGTGGGGGAATGAAGGTGGGAGGAGGGTAAGGGTGAAGGGGAGTAAAGGGGAGAAAAAATGGGACAACTGTAAGTGCATAATCAGTAAAATATATTAAAAATAACTAAAATGCCAAAGGTTAAAGATATAGAGAGCCCTGGCTGTGTGGCTCAGTAGATTGAGCACTGGCCTTTGAACCAAAGGGTCACTGGTTCAATTCCCAGCCAGGGCACGTGCCTGGGTTGTAGGCCTGGTCCTTAGTTGGAGGTGCACAAAAGGCAACCAGACATTGATGCTTCTCTCCCTTTCTCCCTGCTCTCCCCTGTCTAAAAATAAATACATGTTTTTTAAACAATTTTTTAATTGTTGTTCAAGTAGTTTTGTGCCTTTTACCCCCATCCCAGCCCACCTCCCTCCCATTTCCACCCCCCTGGTTTTTGTCCATGTGTCCTTCATACTTGTTCCTGCAAACCTTCCCCTTTTCCCCTGAAATTCCCTCCCCTCTGGTCACTGTCAGCCTGTTCTCAATTTCAGTGTCTTTGGTTACACTTTGCTTGTTTGTTTGTTTTGTTGATTAGGTTCCTGTTAAAGGTGAGATCATATGGTATTTGTCTTACAAAATCTTTTTAAAGAAGTTAAAAATAAAAGATATAGAGAGAATCTTAAAAGGAGCAAGAGAAAAGCAGATAGTCATCTACAAAGGAGTTCCCATAAGAATGTCAGCTGGTTTCTCAAAAGAAACTTTGTAGGCTAGAATGGACTGGCAAGAAGTATTCAAGGTGACGAAAATCAAGGACTTACAACCTCGATTACTCTATCCAGCAAAGCTATCATTTGGAATTGAAGGGCAGATAAAGTACTTTCTGGGCAAGGTAAAGGCAAAGGAGTTCATCATCACCATGTCATTATAAAATGAAATGTTAAAGGGGCTTATTTAAGACAAAGACAAAACTATGAACATTTAAGCGGCAATAAATTTACAACTATCAACAATTGAATCCAAAAAACATACTAAGCAAACAACAGAACAAAACAGAATCACAGATATGGAGATCATTTAGAGGGTTATCAGTTGGGAGGGGGAAGGCGGAAAATGGCGGGAAAGGTGCAGGGATGAAGAAGTACAAATCGGTAGGTACAGAATAGACAGGGGGGATGTTAAGAACAGTACAGGAAACGGAGTAGCTGAAGAACTTATATTCATGACCCATGGACATGAATTAAGGGGGGATACTGCCAGAAGAAATGGGGATATGGGTGGAGAGGGACAAAGGGGAAAAAATTAAGACAACTCTCATAGCATAATCAATAAAATACATTTAAAAAATCTAAGATTACTAGAGTAGAATCTCTTAAATAGTCTTTTATGATCTTTTTACTTTTAAGATGAGGGTCATAGTACTCATCTCTTCACAATTTAATAATAGATCTATTTATTTCCCAACTGATTTACTTTAAAAAAATGAAATTATTTTGATGAATTAAGCAACTCCTTTCTGAAGGAAAGGCAGGTATCAGACATGAAGAAAGGTTTCTAACAATTGTTGAGAAGTTCAGCAAATGCTTCCCTTTGGGATGAGACCAGAATGCAGGATTATCTGAATGGTTTGGAATATTTATGAATAATGACCACATGATAAATTAGTATTTCCATTCTGATAGTAACAAACTATAGAAATGATCCCTGAAAGTATAGTCTTAGTATTTACATTCTGATAAAAACATCTACACACAAACCATAAGGCACCAATACATTAGTATTTACATTTATTTCATGTATGCAGTTTACACACTATTGAACAAAATTAAAATGCAAACAAATATACAAATACCACAATAAGCATTATCAAATAAAATAACTGGCACTAGTGTTATAAGCATAATAATGGACCTGTGCGAAAAAGTGATGTAAAAAGACTGCAGCCCATGGCATTTTTCTTTTTAGCAAAAGAAAATGCTCAGTAGCACCATAATGGCAATACTTAAAAGAAACACGTAAGATTGAACATTTTACCTATCTTGAGGTTAACCTGTTTTATTTATGTGAATTACACAGGAATTTAACAGTACAGGCAGAATTTTGGCCAACTTCTGTTTATGTCAGCCGAACATCCCCCATAAACAAAAGCAAAAGAAAATAAAGCCAGCCATCTGTGGACCCTCCTCAGTACTTGGTGCGAACTGCACTGTATTTCGATTTCATGAATGGAGAAGATACACATGTGTTAAAAACTGAGGTTATGTGAAGTTATTCACTAAAGCCTGAGTATATCTTTGGTAGGCTAATACTTTTTCAGCATTGTTATTAATCATATTTGTGTTTATCTATCCTCTTTTTCTATACAATCCAAGGTAGCTAGAGAGGACATTATGGAAAATAATACAGCAAAATCCTCAAATACCTAGACCCTTAAAATCCAGTCTATACCAAAGGCACCAAGAATCAAAGGGGTGCAAACCTTCACTTAGTGAAAGGTGACTGTTTTGTAATACTTACGAACTAATAGAATTTTTTTGCAGTTTTATAGATCTTATTTGGTGTTGCCAGTATACTTAATTACCTACCTTTATAATTTTCTTCTATGATGGCATCATTAATATACAAGATATATAGAGTACCAGGTATTTCTATTTCAAAGTTGTGCAAAAACCGCCACAATCTTGCTCAAAGTATCTAAGTATCCAAATGGTAGCAAATGGGCTGCGTTAAGCTTTACATATCCACATTGCATATGAAAAAAAAAGTACGCCCAGTTATGAGTAGAAATGTTACAAAGAGAGTGACCTGCAAGGCTCTTTAAACAGTACCCCTTAGTGGTTTCAATAAAATGTCACTAACCACTAAACCCCAAACCTCACATTTTCTTCATAAGATTGCTGTAGAACTGCATTAGTATTTTATATTGATTATAAATTAAGCCACATTTCTACCTAAGTACACAAGTATGTGGTTCAGGCAATATTTTGTGGAAAATGCACAAAACATACTTCTCTGAACAATTACTGTCCTTACAATAATGCACTTTTAAAGCCTTCATGTCATAGTTTGGTAATTAAGATCACATGAAACACACTGTGTTGCTGAACACAGAAAATGTGTCCGCATTTATTATGTAACTTGGCCTTTGCTGGTAAGTTGAAACTTAAGAGTAGTCCCATGTAGTACAGCCAGCCCCAAACAAGGTTGTTCAGTGGTCATTATTTTGCAGCATATACAGGCCTAAATTTCAGTCTGAATTGCAACTTTTAATTCCACTGTCTGATGTGAGTGGTTGTTATTTGTTTCTTTGAGTGGGTCACCAAAATACGAATCGACATTGGGCTTCCCTCCACTGTTACCGAGTTCTTCAGCAATGTGATTCAACTGTGGCACTTCTGAACATGAGGCAGTTTTGGTAAGCACAGAAATGCTACACTGATGTGGGGAATTTTCCAGACGGTCATTTTCTACCTCAGGAAGAATGTTAACAGTAGCAAAACGGGTGTGATAATCGTTGGAACCATGGCTGCAAGAAGTTTTCATGCTTTCTAGGTCAGAACAACTGAACTCAGAAAAATGACTGGAGTGGGAATCCGCTACGGACGGCATGCTGTCGCTGAGCGATGGGGCCTCGAATTCGCTGGAGTTCGTGCTCTGTTGTTCTAACAGCTGCGCATCCATGTCTTCTCTGGTTTCATTTATCTTCATGTTACCCTTTTTCCTCAGTTTACCACTTTTCGATTTCTTTCCTGTTGTCGCTTCTTTGGACCACTTGGTGGCACTGGATTTGCCTTCAGGCAAGCCGCCGGAAGACCCACCGGGGTGACTGCGGGCGGCACTGCCGTCCTCCACGCTGCTGCTTCCGCTGTGGTGCCTGAACTTGGACGGCTTCGATTCGATATCTACCTGCACTTCCATACTGTTGCCTTCCCTGGAACGTAAGAGTAACAAATGTAAACAAAGTTCTAACTTCCTTTTCATTTTTATTCCGATGACAGCAAAGGTGGAAGGGTCCTTGTGAAAAAGTAAAAGACTATATAAAAGATAAAAGAACACATTCATGCAGGCTACATTCTAAAAAAACTGCTTTAAATAAAAGGACTACAATACTGCTTCAACTAAAAGAGAAACAGAAGCAGCTACATAAATTTACCTACTTAAAATGGACAATTCAGTGGTTACTAGTACATTCAGAACTGTGCAACAATCACCACTGCCTAACTTTAAAACACTGTCACACCCCCAAAAGAAACCCTATACCGATTAGCAGTTAGTTCCAATCCTCCTCTCCCCCCACCCTCTAGCAGCCACTAATCTACTTTCTGTCCCCATGGACTGGCCTATTCTGGACATCTCACCTTTTTATTTTCCCAGAGAACTTAATAGTTGATAACTATTATTCATGATAATTTTGCCTAATGATAAAGATAACTGAAATTTTAAATTAATTTTAAAAACACTTCTGACTTTGTAATAATTCTTTCCTTACTTGTCCAGCGGGATGTAGGAATTCAGAATGGATCCTGCCATTGCTTTGGTGCTGGCATTATCACTAACTGTGCCCAGGCTGACCGTGCCAGATTCTCCACTTAGACTGTACCGTTCTTTCTGCACATCTGCTTGCACTTCCAACCTGAAGAGGGGGATAGCAGATAAAAGCAGAAACACATATAATATCAGCACTACTATAATATGTCTATTTAAATAATTCAGTTCAGTTAAGAGCCTTAGTAACAATAAGCTAGTCTACAAACAACTATGAACATTGCTTTTATAAGTATTTTAAAATTTGATTATTCAAATTCTCCTGCAGCACACTGAATAGCACCAGCCATCCAAACGAATGGAAAATTAGCTGTCTGCCAAGTAAGGTGGTAACAGAATAACACACAAGGACATAAAGGGGTTTAACTTAAATATGCTCTATGATTTTCACTCAGGATGTGGCACTCTGCTTGGCATGCTCACCGCAAAACACAAAAATCCAAAGACATTAAAAACTATTCTTTGTGACAAATCAGTGAATCAAAAAATCCTAGGTACCTAAGCATTAAAAATAGTTCTATAAATTTAATACTTGAGTCTTTAAAAATGAAGTAATATACATTGCTGTAACTTGAAAGTTTGTGTTTAAAAGCAAACTACCTAAAAATAAGTATGACCAATTTATTTTTTAATTCATATATTCTCCCCTATGTTAAAAAAAGTACTAAAGAAGGTAAAGAACAGTGAATGAAACAAAGGAAGGTAAAAATGCTTTAATTTCTCCTACTCATCTATATGGCTGTTGGCAAAAGACTTGGTGAGAATGGAATAACCATTTAATACATAAAGACCAAGGCAGACGACCCGGCCTCCGTTCAAGTGCTCCTGGAGATCCTGACCCACCTGCTCCCCCAGTGCTCAACCGATGTTTCATTTCCTGGCATCCGGCTGCTGCCACCTCCAGAGGTGAGGTCCAGGCTTAAACACTGCTTTCACTATGTCTACTGAAGCAGCGCCAGCATCAATTCAAACGTAAAATCTGACAAGTACAGTGTAAAAAAAAAACCCAGGCAGCCCTGGTGTGGCTCAATGGACTGAATGCCGGCCTATGAACTAAAGCATTGCCAGTTCGATTCCCAGCCAGGGCACATGCCTCGGTTGCAGAACAGGTCCCCAGTTGGGGGCGTGTGAGAGGCAACCACACGCTGATGCTTCTCTTCTTCTCTTTCTCCCTCCCTTCCCCTCTTTCTAAAAATAAATAAAATCTTTTAAAAAATGGCAAAATTTATGCCTTAGACTTGATTTTTACCACATCATGGATATGTCACAGAAAATCCAAACGAGTAAGAAATCTCCTTATTCACTGCTTACCAATAATTTCATGTTTTCAATATTACTGACACAGTAGGGTAATATGCAGTAATGTTGAAAATTCTCATCGAATTAGTAACGTGCAATTAACAGAAGGCGAAAGCACAGCAGAACAAAGCGCACTCTCCTTACCTGTTATAGCAGTTCACCATGGCACTTCCGGACAGGCTGCCCGTTATGCTGGCTCCAGCTAGCGCCATGGTGCTGGCTGTCTCGCTCAGATTGTCGCGGATGGCTCCTATTCGATCCATGTGGCTTCCACTTGCGCTCAAACTGCCAGTCAGACCACCGACACTTCCTTCCCCTATGCTCGGGTTATGTCTTGCTTCCGCTACTGAAGTTGTGTCTAAATGCAAATATTTCAAGGAAATCAGTAAGTATAATTATTAACATCTTCTTAAATTCTTCCATGATTTCACATAGGGCATTTTGTCATGTAAATTATAAAGCATACACAGGATAGGGACACCTAATTCTGGGGTAAGAGTAAAGGGAAATATGTCAGAGAGTGAAGTTGGATGAGGAACTGGCCTTCGGTTTTAGATGGTCACTGTTTATAATCCAGAAGACTTAGGAATTCTATAAAGAACCCAATTGTTGAAAAATTTAGCTAATTTTGGAGAAAAGTATATGACAGTTTTCAATAAGGGTGTCATATAAAGAGTTTATTATTCTCTAGGTCAATAAGAATGGGTCAAAGTTGATTTTTAGATATACTCCTCGGTCCCAATTGTACATAAGGTACTACAAGAACTGATACCACTATATTCCAATCTTAGAGTACTTTCCACATGCTTTGTATTGAAGGATTCATTTATTTGCTCCAATCTGGTTCCTGATGCACATATCCAACACTGTTTAAAGCACTGGGGACATAGTGGATCAAAGAGACAAACATTCTGCCCTCAAAAATCTTATATTCTAGTTGAGGAAAGCAAATAAAATTATACGGTGCTACATGTTATGAGAAAAACATAAAGCAGAGTAAAGGCAAGTGAGTAAAAGGCAGTGACAGTGATGAGGGGTGTGTGCATGTCTGTGTGCCACTTTATATCGTGTGATTGGAGAAGGCCTCTCTGATAAGGTCACACTTGTAGAGGTTCAAAGAAAGTGAAGGAGTCGGCCATGAATTATCTTTGGGAAGAATACTCCAGGCAGACAGAACTTCAGGTTTAGAAGCCAATAAGTGGAAGTGTGCTGGGCACCCTGAAAACACCAGGGAGGCATGGCATAAAACAGGAGTGACAAGAGGTGAGTTCAGAGATGCAGCCCAGTACAGATCATGTGGGGCCTTCTGGGTCATACTCGGGACTTTGGATTTCTCTCCTCCCGGTATAGTTAGAGTAACTGTACTGAGCATAAGAAGGACATGATCTGAGTTATGTTTCAGAACTATCACTATGGCTGCATAGTGGAACAGTGAGTGGAAACAGAGAAGCTGATGGATCAGTTAAGAGCCTATTACTATAGTCCAGGAACAGGAAAGTAGCTGAGACTAATAGAAGTGGAGAGGTGAGAATGGTTGGATTATGGCTAAATATTGAAGAAAGCAGCAGAATTTGCTGATGGATCAGATGCAGCGTAAGAAGGAAAAAGAGAAGAGTCATCGTGAGTGGAAGTTTTTAGTCCAAGCAACACTAAGAATGGAGAAGCTACTTACTGAGGTGAGGATGACAGAAAGAACAGCAGGTTTTAGAGTGAAGGGTCTGGTTACCAACAACTTAAATTCACAATCACACATTCAAGTGCAGATTAACAAAAACAGTTAGATGTACCAGTGTGAAGTTTAGAGGAGAGTTCTAGCCCAGCTATGCATTTAAGAGCAGTCGGTGTATATACTATTTAATAAATAGATCACCTATGGAGTGAGTGTAGTTAAAGAAGAAAAGCCTGAGAACTGAGTCCTGGGAAACCCCAAAATACAGATATTGGGAGAGAAAAATGAACTAGCAAAGACTAAGATCTGTCCAGGAGATATGATGAGATAAGATATGGTTTTCCAGGCCCTAGCCAAGAGGCTCATTTGGTTGGAGCATTGTCCTGTGCACCAAAAGGTTGAGAGTTCAATTCCCGGTGGGGGCGCATGCCAAAGCAACTGATGTTGTCTCACATCAATATCTGTCTCCCCCCCTCCTCTCTCTCTCTCTCCCCGCGTCTCTCCCTCTCTCTCTCTCTCTTTCTCTCTCTCTCTCTCATTCTCTCCAAAATCAGTGAAAATACCTCGGGTGAGAATTGGTAAAAAAGAAAAGAAAAGAAATGGTTTTCCAGAAGTTAAGTAAAGAGAATGTTTCAAGAAGGAGGCCACAGTCTACCAAGTCAAATGTCCTCTTATATCAAGATGAAAACCAAGAACTGACCACTACGTTTGGTACCACAGAGGTGAGCAGTGACTGCCCCAGTGGAGTGGCAGAGATGAAATTCTGGAGTGGCGGGGACCAAAATCTGACTGGAGTGAGTTCAAGACAGAATGGGAGGTAAGAAAATAGCCAGTATCTCTGCACATCTGCCTGATTATTTCCCTAAAACAAATTTCTATGACAAGAATTGCTGGAGCATAAAACATGCACATGCTTTAAGGTTTATTAACTTACACTCCTACAGGCAGTCTGTCTATGAGGGCCTTTCAATTCTCCAGTTATTGTTCTAATTCATATTTCTTTGAATAATATTAGGTCGATACTCATTTGCCATCTATTATTTCTTTTATGAACTGTATTACTTTTCATATGCTTTTCTTACTAATTTGCAATGTTTTAGGCAAACTTTAAGATTAAAATGCTACAATTTCTAAGTCATTATATTTCCACTGCAGGTTAGGTACCCGGCCCCGCTCCCCCGTCTTTCACCCCTTCGCCCTTCCTTGGCAGTTCATTTCGCGGATGTACTTCTACATGAATACTATCGGGCCCAGTGAAAGGAAGGCAATGAAAATTCTGGCTCGCGTGCTGTCTACAGCCTCCCCATACTTAAACTATTAGTAAGTGCATTTTTTCCTTTCTAAAGGACTTACCCACAGCTGTGTTGTTTCCACTAACATTTATGTCATTTTCATCATCAAATTCAATCCTGACTCCTTTTCCATTGCCTGCTGAGACTCCGCAACCTCCACTTCGACAGAGAGAAATTGGAACAACACCGTAGACATAAGCTAACATAATAGGAACACCAATACCTAAAGAAGAATTATATTAGTTATTATGAACCAAAAAATAAATCACAGAAACACGGGTTTTAGAAAGTCTTTTCAAAAGTCGGTGTACAGGAGAAAAGTGCTAGGGTTCTGTAGCCCTTGCCAAAGTGGATTTACCCAGCTCTTTAGGGACACAAACAATTTCAAAGGTTCTAGCCTTTCAGGTGACACACGAAGGGGGAGAAAAGATGTAAACCTTTTCAAGTGCCAGGGCTCTAAACTATATTTGGGGAAAGGGAGGAAGGGATATCTGCCAACAGTAATTTACCAACTATCCTAAGGCTTGGCTCTTGAGTCTATAATACTTTTAACCAACACAGTTACTGAGAGGCTCTCTGTGGGTCTGTGGGTTCAGCTTACATTGTTTTAACATAAACAAAAAACTTCTTTTAAATTCAACAACATTACGTTTTGGTTTTTAACATCATTTTACGAAACCTTGAGATCATTAGTGTTTTTAAGCACTCTCCTTACCTACAGTTACCGCAGCTACAACAGGAGACACGATTACGGACAGTGTTACACCACCTGCTATCGCCAAATTCCGTTTGTGCTTTGAAACATCCTTGCCTTCATATCGATTGTGAATCTTGATTTAAAAATAAAAATGGAAGTGAGAAATTAAAGAGAAAATACATTACATACCCATTTACATGAAAAAGACATTTGCTAGAGGTTTCATGATTAAGTTCCTAATTGAAGGTAAACCTGTTATTGTTCTTAAACGATATTCTTATACATAATTTGCTCCTTATTAATCTGCTTACAGAATACAGTGATTTAATAAATTTTATACTTTGTGTTTACTGTTGAACAGTCTTGAGTAAAGGCAGTCTTTATAATTTTATTCAAAATGGTGAATCATATTTTGAGCAAAGAAGGAAGTGAAAATATTATTCCTAACAGTTATGAGTTGGATGTATGACTAATAGAATTACTTGTAAGAAATTTAGCATTCCGTAGGTTTCCTTCTAAATAAGCATCCCTAAATGATTCAAATTGCCTCCTAAGGGTTGTTCCCACAATCATTTTAAAAGTTGACCTTAAAAAGCAGTACTAATAAGCAAACATCACTAAATATAATTAATCTTTTCTCAGATCCCTCTTTATGAAGAAAAATATTACCAAATAACTTAGGATTCAACGTGTTGATTTATAGCCCAAAGTAAGTGGTACAGAGAAAAAAAGAGAATCAATAATGTTGTCCAAAGACAGGTATTAGATCTACTTAGCATCTCTGAACTGTACAGCTGCTGATAAACAAAACTTAACAACAGTGGCTTGTGAGATAGTATATGTGCTTCGGTAAATAGCTGAGTGTCTTTCACCTCACGGTCTGCCAGGGCTAAAGCTAATAAAGTACATTTTCCCTAGTTTCAAGACAGATTCAAAACAGGCTCAAAAGTGTACAGGTGGTCTCTAAAATAAAAGATTTGACTTATAAACAATATTATAGATGAGGCTTAATAAAAAATCTATTTTATTATGTGGTTATTTTGAAGGATCTAAAGTGTGAATCTTAGAGGATTTTTCAAACAGCAATAAAACTGGGGTGGCAAGGTGGGCGAAGCATGCACCGGACAAAGAGTAGCTGCATTCCCTAGTCAGTCCCAGCATGGACTGCATGTTCCCAGGGAACAGGCCTCTACTTCTCCTAAACAGTCCGTGCATAGACTGCAGACTTCCCAAGGTGCCTTTCATGACCCTTTAGTACAGCAACTAATTCCTCCTCCTCCTCATTCCCATTCCTGGAAAACTTGGCATTGAAGCACAGAAAAGCCAAAGCTAAAACTGATGGAGTAGACTCGAAAAGGCAGGCTGCCACGAGAAAGGAGCATTCCAGATGATTTTGCATCCTCAAGCACCAATGTTCAATTACAGTGATCATATCATCCTGCTAGTTCTGGTTCAACTTATTTTTTTCTATTTTGTGCCACATTCTCTATTTGTTATTACAAATAAAGGCTCAGTTTTTAGGTATTTTCATCTTAAAAGGTTTCCTAGAGCTGGTTTGTGTCCCTGAACACCAGAGAACACTGATTCAGTGGAAAAGTAATTCATCCTTTGCAACCCTTTGAGTACATGTTTGAAAAAAGACTTGTAACTGCAGCTAAGACTTGAACAATGAGGTAAATAATCTCTCCTCTATAAATTATTTGTAGGATATGTGCTGTGCAGTACAACAGGCTCTCTTTCCCTTCTACTTTGAAGTATCAAATAAACAGTTTTGTTTTCAGCAAAACCTTGCTTGGGATAACTATGTGAAAAATTATTACAATCAGCTACTATGTTTGGGACAATTTAAGTTCAGTTACATCAACCTTCTAAAATAAACATTTCACTCATAAATATGTTTCTCCTCTGACCCAAAACTAATTTTAAAAAAGTATGTATTGTTATTTTCCTGATTATTACAGTAATATATGTTGAATATTAAAAGAATTTGGCTCTTATAAAGAAGAGGATCAGCCTTGCCTTGAGTTTAGTCTCAAAAGCTAGAACTAGAATTAAGTGAAACAATTTAAAGAGAAACAGATTCTGACTCAACTACCATTTCTAACAATTACCATTACTTGGCAACTATTACTCATGAGTTGGTTGCTGCCCCATCAGGGAAGTACCCAAATGGCTAGACTGAAATTTACTAGAAATCTTACACACAGAATTAGTATACCTGGGTTTAAATCCCAGCTCTGCTTCTTTCTGTGTAAGATAAATTGTATAAACTTCCCTTAATCTCAATATTCTAACACATAAACTGCTGTGACCTTAAAATGAGTTGAAGCATATAAAACACCTACCACACAGTAAGGACTCAACAAATGTTAGTCTCTCCAACCTCATTTTTAAAATCCTGTATTGTGTTCTACTAAGGTACAGGGCTGAGATTAGATAATTTCTAAAGTTACTTCTCAATTCTGAAATTCTACTAATTTAGATAGCAACAGATTACTTAGCCAATTCAGAAATCATCACTTTAACCTTTCAAAAAAGAATTATTTGCTTAGCTAATGAAGTGTAATTCATCATTCATAGGCCAGTGATTAAGTATGGCGTTTGGACTTTCACAAAGCCATTAACAAACTACAACAGTGCATTTACTAATAGCAGCAACCTCAAGGGGGAAATTTTCAAAGTTGAAAATAATTCAGAAACCAGCTTTCTTTGCCCAAGGTCATGAGTTGTTTAGCTATTAACTTTTTATAGACCTGACTACACAAGGGTATATCCATGTGAAATACATCAGGTGTGTATTCATTACTACTTTAAAGTTGGTCTATAATGAAAATGCACTAAAGTTTTCAGATTCAGATAATTTTAAAGCAATTCTTTTTTAAAATGCATCCACATGAACTTGCCAAGCCCTGAAAATTTATTACCTTACAAAAAATTGTAATTGTTTTATAAAGTTACTAAAAATGACCTTAGTCCTTCAAAACAAAAACCAAAACAAAGCAAAAATCATCAAGCCTAAACTTAAAGACTTAGAATAAGATAGCGAACTAACAGGGAGTTACGCGTTTTACCTTGCGGCCCACATACACAGGAATGCCAATAATCATTGCAGGGATAGCAATGCCAGCTATCAAAGCGATTCCCACAGGAGCGCCAACGAGCGTCCCCAGCTGCCACAGTATTTTCTTCTTTCGGCTCCAGGGTTTCTTCCCCCAAAACGTACATCCTGATGGACTAATGAAAAAAATTACAATGTTAAGTCATGGGTGCAGAACATCACAACAAAAATTACTATAACACTGTAACTATAGAAGAAGACTTCTTATACTTAGAAATGAGTTTTTTCTTTTCTTTAAAATGAGTTCATTAAGTGCCAAAATATCATGGTAAGAACCACTAGACTTCCATTAGCCTCAAAACCTTAGGTTAGTTTTTGAGAAGAATATTAATGTAAAACATGCTTATTTTACCCCTGTTTTAGATATACAATTATCTAATAATATTATAAAGTCACAGTGTTGCCTAAATGAGGAAACTTATATATGAGAAAATTCAATGAAAATATTTATGACCTAGAATAATTACATAGGGTTAACATAATTACATAGCTTTCTAGTTTAACAAAAAAACAAACAAAGAGAGAAATCTGTTTCCTATTTTTAACTAGTTATTAACACCAAATGGCTAGCACAATAATTTGGTTCCTTTTAAATTTATGTACCTAGAATAATAAAGACCCCTTTAAGTAGCTCATAAATCCCAAATTTCCCAAAATTGTCCTTTTGTCTCTTTCTACATACTTACCTTAGATAATGTAAATCGGAGATTTCTTTCATACACAGCCAACAGAACTCACAGCCACAGACAGCACATGTCATGTGATTACAGCTCCCGTCATTCATCTTTATTATGTAAGCAGCACATCGTGGACACGGCTTTATATCGTCGGCTATCAGGAAAATAAAGAGACTTGTTTAGTACCTAAAATCAGTCTAAAAACAACAATTTCTATTGGATAATCCATTGTAGCACTGCCAAAAAAAAGTGTCATGTACAGTTTAATTGATAGTTTTAGCCCACTATTTTTAGTATGAAAAATAGTTTTTTTCTTTCCTTCTGAGAAAAGGAACATATTCTACATTAAATTTTCAAATTGTAAACATTTTCAAACACAGTAGCAGTACAATAAGAACAAAGAATAACAACATGATGAAAAGAGGGGGGAGAACCAATGACAGCCAGGGCAAACTGTGAGTTATATAAAGTTTATCTTTATCCCTACCCTTTGGTGCAGTCTTCTCTGAGTGGCACTTCATATGCAGAATTTTTTAAACCATTTTCACATAATTAAAATCTAGTTATTCTGTATACTATTCCTTTAGTGAATGAATACTAATAGGAAGTGACAATTTGACAGTAATCCAAAGTACCATATATTTACTATACAAAGTACTATATATATACACACACACACATATATATAAAGCACTGAGTTTACTTGTCTTTTCTAAGTAACATCAACTATGAGCACTGTAAAAATAATATGGACATCTTTAGAAAAGCAGCCTTTTCCTTCTATTTTAGTTCAAACAGATGGGCCTTGCAAAGAATCAGTACTCATAATAAAAGGGAGAAGGTAAGCAGTTAAGAAAGAGTTATATAGTTATAAACATTTAACGGAAATGGTTTCAGAATTAAAGTAACCATGTGTTGGTTATGCTCACGACGTCTTCATTTTTTATCTTTGTCCTTTATTCATTTATTCAAATGGTGCTGTTGTATGCTTCTTTTACAGTAATATGGTCATAAGGCACAAAGGTGCCAAGTTAAAATCAGGTGGGTACATAGCTTTAAGAATCACTGACAGAGTAAGAGTCATGTCAAGTTATACAAATATTTTAAACTTGAGCACATATTTAAATAGCAATCAGTAATTATTTTACTGTTACCAGTAGCCACATGTGGCTAAACAAACATCCACTGCTAGGCACTGAATTCAAGTATTTGTTCCAACTTCTTACATACAAGCATCAAGCTATACTCTCTTTTCCTCCCTACAAATTGTATGGTCAAATCTTACTGTTTTACTAGTGAATTCAGGTTCCCTCAGTGCTTTTTAGGGCCATAACTCATTTTTTAACTTACAAACTGGTCAATGCTCACAATTAGTGTTTTAATGATTCCAGAAATTTTGAGCAAACTGTATGTAGCCAGACCAAGACAAATGATAATTAAAGAAAATTTAAAATATCCATAAGTAATGATTTAAATAATCCACAGAACATAAAGATCTGTGTTAAAAATTTCACTATGCACATTATATGTCATATATTTCTCTCAAAATATTCTCAAAATGCAAAAATCCCACATAAAATTGTTTTACTGATTGGATGGTCAATTAATGCCCCATTCCCCAAGCATCAATTAATCCACGTCCTTTTATTACAAAAAGATTTTCCATTCCCACTTAAAGTGTGGCAGAGCTTTTGTCTTTTTTGATTACTATATTTTTATTTACTGTTAAAATATGGGCCATTTTTATGTTAGGAAAAAAACAACACCTAGCTGGTGTGGCTCAGTGGATTGAGCACTGACCTGGGAACCAAAGGGTCGCTGGTTCAATTCCCAGTCAGGGCACATGCTGGGGCTGTGGGCCACGTCCCCTTGTAGGGAGATGGGTGAGAAGCAACCATACATTGATGTTTCTCTCTCTTTCTCCCTCCCTTCCCCTCTCTAAAAATAAATAAATGAAATCTTTAAAAAAAAACCAGATTATAAAAATGCTATGTTTTCAAAATTTGTTTTAAAACTGTCCCGCCCCCACCACATTACATGTAAAGACTTACAATAAAATGTTAACAGGGGTGATACTAGTAGGAGAAAGAGGTGGGGGTAGAAGTCAATTAAATACATTTTTATGTACATAAATATGTATTTATGAAGGGGGAAAAATATGATAAATGAAAAACATGTGGTTCCTTTCAAATGTAACTCCAAGTTCTATAAACTCTCTAATAGCTATGAGAGTCTCGTGTACATGCAATACTGTCACAGTTTAAAGACAAATACAATCATAATACAAATTATTAATGTGCCATAGGATTAAGCACACTTTTTTATCTTCAGGTGACTGACTGATTAGCAAGAAATCGCCACCTAATTATTATTATTCTACCATTTAATATTAAAAGTACAGCCAAATTTTCAATGTATCATGATAATGGCAGATCAAAAAATACCAAGATATCTGGAACAACAAGAATAACCATTTTAGATGATACATGCCTTTCCTGTTTATTTTCACAAGTCAGTGAGAAGCCAAGTTCAAGTTTTTAATATTTTTATAGATTACATCAAAAGAAACTATCACATAAACATTTGTTCTAAGAGTTTGGATTTTTGGAGCGTTACAGGTAAAAATGCATGTACTTAAAATTTTCAGAACTATAAGATTTTCGGGCATGAAAAAATTCCAAGTGAAGTTTGTTTTTTTTAAATGAACACTTTGAGAAGCTATATTTATGTAATATATTTATATGTAGCTATCAAAGCATAACACTGCTGAATTAAAGATAAAATCTTCCATGGCAACTACCATGAGAAAGATCAACATTCATCTGGATGACTGAATCATAAAGTTTATTTTAAAATTAGTAATACAAGCCATCTCTTAGTCATTTTTTTCTCTTAATGATGGTCCAGACATATGCAAATCTCTAGCAGGTGACTGTGGTTTCTCCAAGTTTCCCTAGCCTCATACAGCCAGAGCACTTAACCATGAGCCAGGAAATGTTTCAAACTTAGGGACACAAGTGATATTAGTATGTTCATTTTACAGATGAAGCAAGTAACTTATTTAGTGTCACACAGAGACTAAGTGGAGAAGCTGGGATTCAAATCCAGTCTGTCTGATTCCAGAGTCTGCTCTCTTTATAGGTCTGGATGTCCTGTAACCAACACTAATCCCCACTGAGAGAAGAGGGAGAGCATTTCTAAGAGGACCACTCGATGGCTACAGGTGACTCTACAGGGAATAGTTAAGGTGTAGTCAGGTCCTCTCTGAATCACTTCTGGACCTGTATCTATAAAATATTATTAATATGTTTAAGTTCCATCCCAAATCTTGAGGAAAGGAAATAGAAACAAGTCAATCAGCAATCAAGCATGAAAATCCATGTACATGACATAAAGTGTTAAATGTTGAATTTAATTTTAAATGTTCAATTTTAAATTCAATTTTAAATGTTGAATAAGATTTTTTTTCTAGTAGCATAAAGTACATAATTATCTCAATACACTGCTGGTAGGAATATAAATTATTTTCTTGACAAATTTCTATATTTTCCAAGTTTTTCCCTTTTATAATCAGTGAGAAAAGTGAGAATTTTTCTAAAAATGATGGAGATTCCAATAAACAATGAAAATTCTATCAATGCATAATAATTTTTTGAATTTTCATTCAAAAAACATTAAGATGTTCATAAAATTGTTTTTAATTTTTGAGATTTATGAGATGCATACATTGCTCATATATAGATAGATCCCCAGGTAATTTCTAAACTGCCAGCCAAAGACACAAGTTCTTAGTGTCCTGACCACTTAAGGTAAGACTTTGAATCCTTGATCCTGAAATTCAATGAGACGTCTGTAACTAAAAAATTATTTCACAAAATATATAATACTGTTTTAAAACTGTAACTTTGTGATTTTAACACAATTAGAAATAAAACAAAGGTAATATATTCAAAATTATTTCATTAAAACTATTTGCTAAGCTTTACATAAAACAGCTTTATAAACATCAGTTTTTGACCACCTTCGGCTACCAGTTAATACTGATATAGAACATCCCGACATATCCCCCCTTTCTTTGTTAATAAAATCTTTCCAATCTCAATACCACTTTCTCCCATGGGAAAGAATGAGTGCTTCTGGAACAGAAATGCTAACACGTAAAACACTTTTGAAAAATGAAAGGGGAAGAGGTGATAACAGAAACTTAATACTGTATTTTTTACTTAAAGGAACTAGCGTTCGGTATGTGTATAATATTTCATTGAAAAGGGCAGACGTGAGCACCTGCTGCTCCAGACTCCTGACTGTAACTGATGGACGAAGAACGTATGGTCCTCAGACGTAAACTCTGGGCTCGCTCCTGCCGAGCAGCGTCGCAGGTCTGGTTGGGGTGCCAAATCTGTTTACAGTGGTAGCAAAACTCTGTTCCACAGCCTTCTCGCCCGCAAGTTAACTTTGGACAGCTAGCACACCCGAACGCTATCACAGCATATCTGAAAGAACAAGAAAAAAAAACTAAATGTGACATAAAATGAGTTATTCAGTAAGTAAAAATATTATCCAACTTAAATGCTATTCCTGAAAAAGTTTCCTATTTATGATAAGCAAATAGTCATAAGCCCTAACATTATCTCAATATAAAGATAGGAAAAAAAGTAAGGTTTATAAATGAAGGCATATAAATAGCTAAAAAACATACTGAAAGTTCAATTTTAACTTTTAATTTTCAAGACTAACTAGGATACCAAACTGTATGCTCATATTAGTACAAAGTTTATAAAAATTCTATTAAATTAGTCTTGTGTACACATAGAAAAATCAGCAGGAAATACACCAAAAAATCTTAACAGCAGTTTTCTGGTATTAGGGTCTTAATTTTCTTTTTTATATATTTATACATTTCTGATTTTTATAATTATTTGTTATTTTTCAAATCAGAAAGATAAAAAACCTACCTATTTAAAAATATAATGACTACGGACTAGCTATACCTGTCAGGTAACGGCAAACTCTGCCAATCCATACTTTGTAATTATCTTGTATTTATGCATAAACTATGCTGAGTGAAAAAAGTCCACCTGAAAATACTGCATATACTGTATAATTCTATTTATATAATATTTTAAAGTGAAGAAATTTTAGAAATGGAAAACAGATTAGCAATTGCCAGGGGACAGGGATGAAGTGAGGGGGGCGGGGCAGTGAGCAGGTAGGAAGGAAGTATATTTATAAAAGAGCACCATGAAGGGTCTTTGTTGTGATGGTAATGTTCAGTACCTTGACTATGGTGATGGATACACAAACCTACAGGTAGTAAAACAGTATATAGCTAAATATACACATACACAAATAAGTACAGGTATTGTAAAACTGGGGAAATTTGGATAAGATTGATGGATTATATCAATGCCAATATCCTAGTTGTGATATTGTTTTAAAGCTTTTGGAAAATGGTGCCATGAAGGCAAATTATGTAAAGGATACACAAGATTTCCAGGGAATATTTCTTACAACTATACATGAATCTATAATTATCTTAATAAAACTTCTAATTTAAAAAATGTCTAGGGGTTTCTGGTTCTTTTTGAAAGAAAAATATACAGATCTTATCTATACATAAGAAGCTTTTGTAAGAATCGATCATTTCATTCTGCCTGGAAACTTAGGGGAGTTTTCAGGGTTCTTCTTGTTATTAGCAATAAAACTTAAATAACTGTGCCCTGGCTAGGTAGCTCAGTTGGTTAGAGAGCTGTGCTGATATGCTATAGTTGCAGGTTAGATCCCTGATCAGGGCCCACACAAGAATCAACTAATAGCCCTGGCTGGTGTGGCTCAGTGGATTAAGCGCCGGACTGCAAACCAAATGGTCATGGTTCAATCCCCAGTCAGGGCACATGCCTGGGTTTTGGGCCAGGTCCCCAATAGAGGGCGTGCAAGAGGGAACCACACATCGATGTTGCTCTCCCTCTCTCTCTCCCTCCCTTCTCTCTAAAAATAAATAAAATCTTAAAAAAAAAGAATCAACTAATGAATGCATAAAGTGGAACCACCAATTGATGTTTCTCTCTCTCTCTGAAATCAAGAAATAAAAATTTAAATAATTATAACAGATTTTTATTAAATTTATTAAAATTATATGACCTATAAAATTACGCTGAGTCAGATGGCTCCTCCATTTTTAGACCTGTTGCCCTCTTATTATCTCACCCTTTAAACTTAAATTTTACATCTTAAATTTCACTTTATTTCTGATAGACTGTTTCTACAGTTATTACTGTCAATCATAAATATGTTCAACCACAACTGAATTAAGGGCAATTTAAATCAACATTGGATAATTTAGTAGTGTTTCATTTCCCTGAGCTTTAAGATGCCAAAGGCTTATTCAGTGCAGTCTCAATAAAAAGAAAAAAAAATTTCAAAGACTCTACACTTTATTTTCTACCAAGTTACAATCTAATGCAGTCTTTAAAATAGTAATCTCAGGGAAAAGGGCACTCTCTTTAAACCTTTTCTCTATCCTACCTTTTCTTGAAGGAAGGAGGGAAAAAGGAGGACAGAACAGGGAAATGTGTGTGTGTGCAGGGAACAATGCTGAGACCCAACTTTGTTTTTTTAAGTCAGTCACAATTTATTAAGATAGACGAAAAGTTTAGGCTACTCAGTCCAAATTCAAGTTCCACCATTTATTACTTGCCTTGTTTTATGTAATTTACATAATCTCCCTACAGCTAAGTTTTCCCAAACATAAAACACGGATTCACGAAAGTTTACTAAGCTTCAGTATCCAACCAAAATCAGCTTCAGCTTTGGCCCTGATCATGAGAAAGCCAAATAAACAAATGACTGCTTCAGGGACATTTCTAGTACCTCTGAACTTGTGCTTGTTTATGACCGTGTGATCATGAGTTACTATCATTTCTATATCAGTATAAATAATGTATGCCATTTAGATTGAATATTAATATCACATGTACTCAAATGTTAGAGATAAAATACATATATCTTGTTTTATGCTATTTGTCAGTATTTTCTTTTAATGAAAAAGCTAAGATGCCCTACCCTAGAAATGCACATTCATGTAACATTAAATCTAGGATTATCTTTAATAATACTAACCAAATATTTTCATAAATGTATATTTTGATGACTATAAAAGGATAATTTATCTAATAGCTTTTCTTTTGCTAAAAATTATTGAGTGCTTACTATGTAGGTGTTCTGTGTTCCTTTCATTCAATCCCAAAAATAACTGGTTAGGCACATTCTAAAATGTATCAAGAAATTAAACGTACCTAGCATTCACATATTTTGAAAACAGAATGTTAGGCCTCTTGAACATGAGTTTCACTGTGTGGTGAGCCAAATTTATTTTCCATTGGTTAACAGCTCTCAAATTATAACAAAGTAAATATAATACAAAATACTTGCTGTAAAGAAAAATTTCAGAAGTCTCTCTGCTATGGTGCATCAACCATAATTGGAAAAGAACAGGCTCAGCAGAAGGTCACAGAGGTAACTGAATAGTACTAATTAACTAAACATTTCTGACTTAAACAGTACCCAAATCTTGGTTTAGAAAATAGCTGCATTACCTTCTATGATCCATTATTTAACTCAAGTCTTACTTTCTGTCTCTATGCTACAGCTGAAGATCTCTAGCTACTTGAAATGCTTACATCTACCTACTTAGCAACAATGGAGGGATAGGAAGAAAGTGAGGAAGATAGAAATGGACCAAAATAGGGCAGTCTTTCCAGAAATGTTTTTTCATTGGATTAACTAACAGGTGATCCATAGTAAGAAAACTGAAATGCCTTTTTTTTTTTTACTATAGTATTTGGTAATTTTTAACACCAATGTTCAGTATAGTATGCATTATTTTCCGCATTTATTTGACCATGGTGTCTATTTCCAGGGAATTTCACAGTAGTTGGGTTCCACAACTTACACTATTGGCAACACTAAGGAAGTAGGTAGGGATACCAGTTAGGGTGGTATATCCTGCCAAGAGCAAATTTCTTATAAAGCAACAAACTAAGCCTAACATGAAATGCAATCTTAAGAAAGATATAACAATCCCAATAAAATTTTTAATTAAAAAAATGAGAAATAGCCTTGGCTGGTGTGGCTCAGTGGATTAAGTGCAGGCTTGAGAACCAAAGGGTCACCAGTTCAATTCCCAGTCAGGGCACATACCTGGGTTGTGGGCCAGGTCCCCAGTAGGGGGCAGGAAAGAGGCAACCACACACTGATGTTTCTCTCCCTCTTTCTCCCTCTCTAAAAATAAATAAAATCTCTAAAAAAGAGAGAAGTAAGGACAAAGAAAGATTATCCAGGTGTTCAAGATAACTTTTCAAAAACACAAAGCTTTACCACAACCTTTAAAGAACAAAAAAAATATAATCAGAAATACTAAAAAAATTTTTAAAGGTTTTATTTATTTTTAGAGAGAAGGGAAGGAAGGGAGAAAGAGAGGAAGAGAAACATTGATGTGCAAGAGATACACTGATCAGCTGCCTCTCACACACCTGACTGGGGACCTGGCTCACACACCAGGCATGTGTCCTGACTAGGAATTGAACCGGTGACCTTTGGGGTTGCAGGCTGGCACTGAATCCACTGAGCCACACCAAACAAATCAGATTTTATATAAAAATTAAGAAGCTCATGTTTCCGCTTATAAGAAGCTGCTATTATTTCAGTGGAAAAGGAGTGACTTGATTAACATATTTGGGAAGGCCTAGACAAGGTGAGGTTCATCTCCTGGCTCCCTTTCAGGACCTGCTTCCCTACAAAAGTTGCATTCTATTCTGCTGTCCACTACATGCTGCAGGGAAGGCCTACCATTGTTGACAGAACTGCCCAGGCTATTTGGAGAAATCTGCCTAACTTAGGGGTAGAGTGTTAGCAAGCTTTTTTGACTGTAATATCTAAAGACACATTTTTTAGTCCACTAATAAGTAAAAGAAAGCTGACATGTTATCTATGTTGTGTGTAGCAACTTGATTCTTAGCTAGGGTGTGAGGGGAAGAATGTTATTTTTATGGATTCCCTAAAACTGCGCCAAAATATCTTAGTATCAGTTAATAATGTTTGGTGTAGCAGTAGTAGATACTGAATTACTTGGTATTAAAATATACCTAGATTAACTTTGTTTTCAATGAAGAAAAAATTAAAAAGCAAAAACTCTCAGCTCAAGCTAACTCTTAGAATACTTTTATGAAGATCTATTCGAACACATGAAATTTATTAGTAGTAATAAATTACAATTTCCCCTGAAACAGTTTAATAATTATGGCTCCCAATAGACAAAACCTGCTGTTTTCTACTTATGTACTTGTTTCCTCCAGAGAAAATCAAGAGTTGGATTTGTTCTCTGTATAAAACTTCTAATAGGTCAGCCTACAAAACCATTTCCAACATGTCAAATGATAGTAAAGTTATGGCTAAAACCATTTTTTGTAGGATGAGAATTAGAGTCACATGAATACTAACTAGAATTCTAAAAATAATATTTTTTTAGTCCCTATACCTATGGTCCCATTTTTTAAAATCCATATGAACAGCATACTCTACCAGAATAGGTTATGATTTAGAGTCATTAAATGTCAGCAAATCAGCTTGAAACCACACAAACCTGATTACAGTTGATCACATTGCTTTAAAATGGTTTATTAACTGTTCCTAGAACACATGATTTATGTTAGTGGCACACAGTCAGATTGGTTCATTCAACAAGTCTATATTGAGCATGGGGTTTACCTGTGGTTACAAAGAAAAACACTTTATTTTTGCCCTTGAGGGGTTCACAGACATTAAATCATTAATTATATTCGATGTCTTTTGAAAGTTCCCCAGCAGAGTCAGAAGCACTCACATGAGATAACAGGGAGAATGTGTGCAGGCAGAAGGGCAGTCTTGGTCAATTAAAACATGTGAGGACAGAAACTAAAATGCCAACTATTTGCTCTCCGCCAAACAATGTACAAACTAGGCCTTCTAGGCAGAAGATAAGCAGAGATTTTTGTTGTTGTTGTTTTGCTCATTCATTTATTCATTTACCGATAATCAGATTTTTTATCTAAGGCAGGTTCTATGCTTTCCCTGTATAGGTCTCTCATCCCAATTCTTCTCAGCAATGGCCAGATTTTTCTCTGAATCTCTGTGAAGCTGCATGCTCTAGAAGCAGTCTAGCTAACTTTACCCTGGTTAAATACAGCACACAGGTTTGGCCTCCTAGTCTCCTGTCAAGAGGGTATTTTTTTGTGTGTGTGTGTGTGTGTGTGTGTGTGTTTTAAAGAAATGGTGTCCTTTAAACAAGGTTAATGTGCCCCAGCCCTTAGAAGAGTGGAAAGAGTGTTTGATCAGAAACCCTGAGAGATCTCAAATAGAAACCAGGTCAGGCTTTCAACTCTGGGGTAAGAGCAGTATTTCTCAGTGTATAAAACTACATGTTTAAGTAAAATGATGTGAGATAAAGAAAATGCTAATACTGAAAAATATAAAATACAAAAGGAAAAATTCATAATTTCATATTTAGCATTTCTGAAAAAAAAGTCTTTCTCTGTATTATACAATGAAAGGGGTTAAATAAATACTACATACATGCTAAGCATTACTATGAACAACTTCCAAATAGATATATACCAGTATTCCTTATGCCAGATTTAAATAATAAGTGGATTTTAAATTAAAATGTCCCACTGTGTAACCAAAGATTTTAAGTTGTAAGAGGGAAGAGATTTTCGTCTTTTGTTCATTATTAAATCTCCAGTATCTGGCTCGTAGGTAGATTAAATATATAAATCACTGTTTGATTAAAAAATAACAAAACAAAACTTCAGAAATGAAGATGAGGGATGATAAATAAAAGCTATGAGAACCTTACAATGTGCTAGAAATTATGCTAGTAATAACATTAAAGATCTGTTTCAAACCTTATAAGAATATAAGAAGATGAAGATTCAAAATCAGGTCTGTACGTGCTCATACTAAGTAAAACTAAATTTTAATGAGAGCTTATGAGGTATTCTGTATTTTCAAAGTATACATATAAACTTTATGTCGCTGAGTGACTTTTCCTACATAAAACCACCATAAAACCTGTAACATAATCAAGTATAAATAATATGCTCTTACAATCCAGAGATCCAGCATAAATCAAATAGAAATGAAAATACATAAATAAAAGTACTACTGACAACCACCAGAACCAAAAAGTAATTTATAGCCAGCCCTGGCTGGGTAGCTCAGTTGGTTAGAGCACTGCCCCAATATGCCAGGGCTGCAGGTGTGATCCCGGGTCAGGGCACATACAAGAATCAACCAATGAATGCATAAATACGTGGAACAACAAAACCAGTGTTTCTCTTTCTCTCTCCTCCTCTCCCTTCCTCCATCTCTCTAAAGCACATAGATAAAAATTTAAAAAATCTATAGTCAAACTAATCGAGGTCAATTCTTCGTTAAACTTATATAACTACCAAAGGTTTGTTTTCATAATAACAGAATCCATTAAAGTAGGTGTTAATATTATTTTATATTGGATACTTGAGTTAACAATTTTTTATCCTAATCCAAGGACATGCTTATAGATTTTAGAGAGAGAGAAAGGGAGGCAGAGAGAGATGGAGAGAAACACCAATAGGTTGCCCCTTATATGTGCCCTGACTGGGAATCAAACCCCACAACCTTTTGGTTTATGGCATGAAGTTCCAACCAATTTAGCTACACTGGCCAGGGCTTTAGTTAACATTTTAGTTATCCTCTCCAAAATATTTAGAGTACTAAGCTTTTTACTTTTAACAATGAAGTCTCCATGAGAAAAAATGTGTAAAAATATCCCAAACCAGGAGTTTATAGAAAAATTTACTGATGCCCTGGCTAGTGTGGCTCAGTGGATTGAGCGCTGGCTTGCAAACCAAAAGGTCACCAGTTGAATTCCTGGTCAGGGCACGTGCCTGAGTTGTGGGCCAGGTCCCCAGGTGGAGGCCTGTGAGAGGCAACCATTTGATGTTTCTCTCCCTCTCTTTCTCCCTCCCTTCCCCTCTAAAAAATAAAATAAATAAAATCTTTTAAACAAATTTACTGAGAAATGTCATACATGCAAAAGGATTCATAAAGAATAACAAAACCAATATCCCTGCATCTGCCCCACAAGTTAAGAACAGTATGAACAGGGCAATCATAATTCACAACCTAAACTGGAACACTTGAGAAAGAAAAGTAATGCTATTGAAAATGACACCAGTACAATAAGCATGAGCTCAAACTATACTGCACAAGTCAGAACCTACGGTCACCTTGTTTATCAGTGGCTTGAGAAATTCCTTGATGCCCTGTCACATCCTTCTCCTCTCAAGAGGTAACCATGAAACTAAGCATACTACCCATTTCACTGTCGATGAGCACGTTTTTTGCTTGTTTGTTTGCTACTGCGATCATTCTTAAACATGGCTCCACACTAGGTGTCTTCTGGTACACAAGAAGAGTTTCTCAAGGATATTTAACTGGGAGTGGACCTTCTAAGTTATAGGGTAAATGTGTGTTAATTTTAGTAAATGTGGCAGTAGGTGAGCTATATTCATCTGTATTTTCTTTCAGTTACTTTTTTTCCTTTTATTTATGTAACTTACCTCTGTAATCCATTTTGATTTTGTTCCAATATGTTATGTGTGGCAACAATCTAATTTTTCCCTTCATATAACTAATTTCACAATTTTATATGTTGAATAATCAATCCTTTCCCAGTTGGTTTAGCATGCTTCCCCTAATGTCAAGTTCTTATATAAACTAGAATCTGTGTCAGCCCTATCTACCGTTTTCTATTAGGTTGGCAGTGTTAATATTATCTGCTATGATGACATGATCAATAGACCCAGCACAAGAGAATACACCTATTTACTGACCAGAGAGCTTGTGCCCCTGGATTTATTGTCTCCATCTCTTCCAGACACAGGTACTGGGGCTTAAGTCTGCTTTTAACTTGTCCCATCATTTTCAGACTTTTAAAAAGAAGCTATTAAATACTTAAAGTAACTTGTGAAGCACCTCTTACCCTGGGGTTCCATAAAAGATCATTAAAAAACTAGATAAAGGACAATATGTAGGCATGCTTCTCACTATTTGAATTTTCACTTTGTAAGAGTATTTCCTACAATTTGCAAATAGCTTTTTTTAAACCTAAAATTTGCTCTCCGATTTGAAATCTACTCTAATGAACGTGCACACTGCACCAGGGAAAATGTTCAGAGGTCCACGGGATCGAGTGTGATACTGCTGCATCTAAGCTGTTCCTGACACTACACTGCCTGATGCCCCGGTGATTTGTTATTTAAAGGTATTATTCATTATGCCTATTTTCTTCACATCTTTTTTTTGAGTTTACTACTTCATGGGTCCCACAATTTGCTTCTGCTATACACCTCAAAGGACAGCCAACCTTGGCTCAGTTTAGGTAGTATCATTAACATATTATTTTGTTATTTATGTTATAGCACAAGCTCCCTGCAGTTAGAAGGACAGCATAATTCAAATTTGATATTGAACAGTATCTCTGAGTCCTTCACACAACTAATGAATTTATAAAATGTTACATAATTAGGTAACATTTTTAATGCTTTATATTACACAGAAATTCCTTGTGGATAGTTAAGTGCTAGTGATACCTGGGAAAACTGGTTGGGATTTGCACAGGCTGAAAACATTACCACTTTTCTCATTTAAAATTACAGATACAATCTGAAAATTTGCTACCCAATAAGCTTTTTATAGTGAATTTGATTCAGACAATGAGCCCTGAAATCGTCATTGGACAAATTCACATTGCAGCCTTGTCTCAGATTATACACAGATAATCCTGGAAATTCTGGGTTTTCCCAAACTCTTACTTAAAGATAATCTCTGGCTTACTAATGGTATGCTAAACCACATGCAGTGTTTATGCTTCATTATTCTTGAGGAGCATTATGAAGAGTCCTTCATTGTGCTAACAACTATGCATAGTAAATGCTCTATAAGTAGGGGCTGCTGTTGACATAATAATCAAATATATAAACAAAATTATTTTATTTTAAATGTTGGTAAAATGGTATTTGTAATTTGAAAACTTGAGGCAAATGAAATATATAACCTCTATATCTTGAGACTAGCAAATACTTATGCCCACCAACATAACACATCATACTGTGATGCATATTAAGGTACCTTTCAAAAGGGTTATTTCAATTTATATAAATGATCCTCCCCAAAACAAACAAAACTCCTGATAATTACATGTTATACCAAAATAAAGATTCTCCAAATGGCTAAGGAAAATCAATTTTGCCCAGAACCAGACCTGCACTCTACCGTCTTAGCCTTTTCCTCTAAAAAAAAGTGCTTAGGTGAATACGTAATGCAGACACAATATAAAAATGAGTAAGATAAGTTTCCCACCTTTAACACCAAACTCTGCCTGACACACCGTATGCACTCAATATATATTTGTCTATTGAATGGATTACCTGACATGTTAAGATTTTTCTTTTGTGTAAAAGACGTCATAATTCTTATTTTGTCCACAGAGAAAAAAATTAACTCAAGAAAAATCTAAGAAATTCTTACCCACAGTCTGGAGCTGGACACCATCTGCAATCAGGATCTGCAACAAGCCACCGTCTAAGCATAAATTCTTCATATTTTTCCATCAACACATCATCACTTAATATCAAGCGAATATCATGAGGATTAAACCGTTCAGTACATTCTGGGCAACTGATATTAACTCTACTTTCAGAAATTTCTATCCTTAGATATTGGCGTAAGCAATCCACACAAGATCTATGATGACAAGTCATTATCTCAGGAAACCTGTCTTTAGAATGCCGCAAAAGGCACAAAGGGCACTCTATGAAGTCTCCAATTTGTTTGCTGATGGAAGATAATCCATTGTCAGAGGAGGTATTTGTAGAGAAAATGGAGTTCTTATCAGTACACATTTCAGAATGTATACTTTCAATACTCGCAATTCCATCCACCCCGCCATTTAGCTCCCTTGATTTACGTTTGTTATCCTTCTTCCTCCGAAACAGAGAGCCTATTGAAATTCTTCTTTTTTTAGGTGCCTTTTTGACTGAAGGCAAGCTCACAGATGAAGCAGAAGACTGAAGATCTCGATCTGAACCCATTTGCTGATGTAAACTCATGTCTAAAATGCTCATTAGAAGTGAGTCAGGGTCTGTGTTTACACACAGACCTTCATTATATTTAAAGATAAAACTTATTTCTTGTTCTTGCATTCAGATTAAGTCATGATGTAAGAAAATCCTAGTTGGTTCCTTCAGAGAATTCTTGAAAGAGTTTGATTTACAGAAGACTGTTATCATGGATGTTCTGGAAAAAAAAAAAAAAGATCATTTAATTGTATATTCTTAGTCTGCATGTTTTTAAAGTAAACTCACAAATTCACCAGGAAATTTCAAACATTCTTAATTATTCGATTTTTTTTAAGTAAGGCCAATTTATTGAGTATTTAACAAGAGACTATAAAACCAATGCTAAAATAACAAGGACATTCTTTAATCTTAAAACACTCTAGATTTGAGCTGAACTTACCATAGTTAAAATCTTCTACAAAATTTTTAGCATATTACCCAGACTGCAACGATTCCCCACTGCCTTTAGTAGTTTTTTATTAATTGATAATAAAATGTACATGAACATACAAAGAACTAAGTACAACTTACATAATCTTGAAGAATAATGTATGTGTGTAGAGGAGTACTTTTACACTGCCAGATATAATGACTTATTATAAAATTACAGTAATTAAGAAGACAGTGTGGTATATCACAAGGATAGGCACAGAAACCAATGGAACAGAACACAGTCCTGATAAAAAATCCCACACACACATGGACACTGTATTTATGTCAAAGGTGACATTGCTGAGCACTAAGAATAGCTTTTTCAAAAATGCAACACAATTTAATACTGCTTTACTGATTACCATCTGAGAAAAGGACCTTGACCTATAACTCACCCATACAAAGAATTCAATTCCAGATGATTTATAGTTCTAAATGTGATCAGTAACCTCATAAAACTTCTAGGATTCAATACAAAGGAATATTCTAATAGAAAGATTTCCTAAATAGAACATACAAAAGTACCTACCATAAAAAAAAAAAAGACTGCTAAATTGGACTACAATAAAACCAAGAGACAGGCTTAAAGGAGAGATGTCATTTGCCACATATAACTAATAAGAACTAGTACCCAGAATATGGAAAGAACAGTTATAAATCAATAAGACAAAGCAGACAATCCTATAGAAAAATGGGCAAGGGACTTAACAGGCATTTCACAAAAGGATATGGAAAAGTACTCAACGTCATTTGTCATCAGGGAAATACACATTTAAAGCCATATTGAGAAAACACTACACACCCAGTAAAGGATGGCTCAAATTCAGACTGACATTTCCAAATATTAGCAAAGATGTGGAGTGCTGGAGAGAGCATAAAATGGCACAACTACTTTGGAAAACTGTTTCACAATATGTACCAAGTTAGAACATATACATACTCTATTACCCATTTATACTTCTTTCTACAAATGAGAACACAAGAGAAATAAGTGCACACGAACATCTAAGATATGCGTAACAATATGCATAGCAGCATTAGTGATAAGAAGCCAAAATACTGAACACAACCCAAATTCCCATCAATAGAATATATTCACACTCTGGGATAGTAGAAGCAATGAAAACGAACAAAGTACTGCTACACACAAAACAAAAATGAATCTCACACAAAAGAATGTGTTGATATAATTCCATTTAAATGAAGTTCAAAATCAAGCAGAACTAATGTGCGATGCTGCATGTCAGGACTGTAGTTACCTTTTGCAGGCAGGCACAAAGGGTACTTTGACCTGTGTAGTGGTTACAAAGGTATGATCACTTTGTGATAAAACACTGACCTACAAACTCATGATTAATGCACTTTTCTGGATGATTGTTATACTACAGTTAAAGGTCAAAACAAAACAAAACAAAACAAAAAACCAGCTTCTAATATCCACACATATTCTTGAGAAAGTCATATTGATTTCCCGATATAAAACCTAGGAAAAAATTTCACTCAGGCAATCTTTATTCATGCCCATCGGTTCATGCTTTCCCTTTATTTGCAGTATTCTTCCTTGATTGTGAGGAAAATTCCTATATTTTCTTCTTTATATATGTTTTTATTTTCTCTTGCATCTCAAAATGCTTTCTGCACTCCAGGGTTTTATATATATATCTATATATCTCTATCGTTATGTAGGACAAGGTCCCGAGATAGATTCTGTTCCATATAGAACAGAACTGTAGGGGAATTTATCTCAGGGACCTTGTCCTAAGAGTTTATCACTTAAAATATAAAACCAGTGGCACTTAATCAGTATCACCTGAAGTATTTTTTGAAATACATACTTTTAGAAATGTGACAGCCATAAAATTTATTATCCAAATGAAAACTCTGTGCTTTTAATATTTAAACCAGGATAACAGGAGCAAATTGGAACATATGGTTATCCTACTTAGGAAATCTTTCTAAAATGTGCACATACACAAATGTGCCTCAAAAGAAAACAAATTTGAATACTAAAAATTTAATATTTTTGTATGGTAAAAAATACTATAAAGTAGAAAGACATGTCCCAGCTGGTGTGGCTCAGGGGACTGAATGATGACCTGTGAACCAAAGTGTCGCTGGTTTGATTCCCAGTCAGGGTACATGACTGGGTTGCAGGCCAGGTCCCCAGTGTGTGTGTGTGGTGGGGGGGGCGGTGGTGTGCGAGAGGCAACCGCACATTGATGATTCCCTCCCTCACTTTCTCCCTCTGCTTAAAAACAAACAAACAAACCTTAAAAAAATAAAGTAGAAAGACATGATATATTAGGAAAACATGAATAACAACGAACAAACTTCCTCACTACACAAATATTTTATTTTTATTTTTAAAAAGATTTTATTTATTTACTTTTAGAGAGAGGGGAAGGAAGGGAGAAAGAGAGGGAGACAAACATTAATGTGTGGTTGCCTCTCGCACACCCCTTACAGGGGAGTGAGGAGCGGGGCTACAAGGCCTGCAACCCAGGCTTGTGCCCTGACTGGGAACTGAACCAGAGACCCTTTGGTTCACAGGCTGGCATTCGATTGAGCCACACCAGCCAGGGCTACAAATAATTTTTACACAGTAAGTAAAAGACGTACGACCCAATAGCAGAATGAGCAAAAATACAGAGAGTTTGGAGGAAAAGTATTACAAAAATTATAAGGTAGGAAACAGTGTTCAACAATAATCACTGCCAGAGAAATGGAAATTCAAACATTAGATACCATCTCTGTGCACATTAATCAGACTGATGAAGGGTGTTAAGGGCTGGTCAGTGTGTACTGAAAGAAGCATTTCACACACTATTGGGAGAGGTGCAAATCAGCACAATTTTGGGGGAAACAATTAGACATTATCTATTAAACTTCAAAATGGAAATGTTCTTTGACCAGCAATCCTACATGTAAAATTTATCCTTCAGAAAATATAAGGACACAGGTGTGCAAAGACATATTGTACAAGGAAATTCACTGAAGCCTAGCTGACAGAAGCAAACAAACAAAACAAGACAAAACCAAAACAAAATGAGACCCTCACAAAACCTGGAAATAACTTGTGTCCAATTGGTAAAAATAAACGAACCAACCACAATTTATGTGTAATGATATAGAAAGATCTCACTATGCAGTTCTGAGTGAACAATTATAATTGCAAAATAGTATGAGCCATTTGTGGAAAAATCACACCCACACAGGCTCACGTATGTACACCATTTCTAGAAAAATGTTAAAAGATCATTAACAATGGTTATCTTAGGGAGAACGATCTTTAGTACTCACTTTCTGCCTTCTGCACAGTTTAAGATGGAATCATGAGCATCTATTACTGATAGTTTAAAAAAAACAACACTAACTGAACCTCACAAACCACCAAAACAATATTCTGTCCTAGAACTACCTAACCAAAATGAGGATGGGGTCTATAGCTTGTGTATTTTGGAAATGTTCTTCAGTAATTTAGTTGCAAACTCTGGTTAAGAACCACTAATACTAAAGATAGTTTGCTATATATTCTCATTTAAAACAAAATTCTATAGGCTTCGCCTCCAAACCAAAGCTCCTTGTTTTTCATTACTTTAGGTACTAAAAATAAAAGGTCCATTAAAAACAACTCAGTTTATAGTCACTGTCAGCCTACAGGGTTATGTAAGGTACCACTTAACAACCTATGGTTGAGAGATGATAAGAGAGACTTATAAAAAGAAATCCATGTAACTTAACAATAACCTTCTGTAAAAATAATACATGAAGGTGTCTATAAGCATGTGACTGAAAAGTACTAGGAATGCCTCAATCAAGGAGACTTTGGACTAATTTCAGAGTTGAAATCTAGCCCACATCTGCTAAACCCTGAGGTTATCACCATAAACAAGATACACATGGTCTTTATCCTCAATGTGACATGTCTGGAGAAAAAACATGTATTATAAAACCAATAATTATAAATACATATACATAAATTTCTGTCTCTGGTACTACATCTACTGAAAATAGCTGAGTCAAGTTTTACCAAATTTAGAGGGACTCTTTAAGACATTAAGACAAATAATAGGCTAACACAAAATTCACCTTAAAAAGGAAGCCATCCTGAAAGCCACCTGAAGCAAGTCTAACAAGATAACATAGAGCAGAGTGAGAAGATATATCAGTATTTCATCCCACCACCACATCCAGATTTCCCCTCAACTTAATGATTTATAATTTCCAAGTTCTAGCAATATATATTTTTTCATTATTCTAACTTTGCAGATGGAAAATCAGAGACTGAGCATTAAGAACTAAACCTAATCATTCAACCAGTGTATAAAATTAAGATTATAGGAGTCACCCAGCCTTGGCCGGGTAGCTCGGTTGGTTGGAGCGTCATCCTGTACACCAAAAGGTCCTGAGTTCCATCCTCAGGGTGCATACAGGAGGCAAATGATTGATGTTTCTCTCTCTCTCCCTGTTCCTCTCTCTCTCAAATCAATAAAAACATATTCTCAGGTGAGCATAAAATTATAGGGGTCACCCATAACAAAGGGTTTTTTCCAAGTTTACCAACTTTTTCCTCTACCGTCTCCAATCTGCTGTTAAATCCATTCAGTATAATTTTCATTTCAGACATTGTACTTTCAGTTTTAGAATGCTTAATTACCATTTGGGGAGACACTGTCTTGCCATTAAGTCACATTTTCCTGATTCTTCACATGCCCAGCAATTGCCTGTTATAAACTGGATACTGTGGATATGTTAAAAACCTCTTATCTTCTCCTGAAGAATGAGGACATTTATTATACCTGACTGTTAAATCAGCAGCTGATCAAGTTGAACTTATGGAGGCTTGGTTTTGTGTTTTTTTAGAATGGGTCTGTGATGAGCACAAATGTCAAACACCATTCTCCCCTGCAGAGGGTAGTGGCTGAAATCTCCAGTCAGCTTTTTTAGCCTGGCAGCTACTGTTTTCCACTGAGCGTCTTGGAATCTCCCATGCATCGTTCAGGAACTATCTAGTTATTTGAGGGGAGTTTATCCATAAATTTTAGGGACATAACTCCCTCCTTTCTGGTATTTATCCACTCAATTTCCAGCCATCCTGGCAGTCCCAAACTCTAACTCCTGACATCTCAAGCCAGTAAGACTGTGGTTTTTTGCTTGATTTCCAGCTGCCCTATGCTGAATGAACTTTTTCCTCAAGAGGAAAGCTATATAACTTTTTTTTTTTTAAATAGTTGCCAGTTTTTCTAAGGACAGCTTTACCTAGGCTCTGAGATACAATATTCTTGAGTGTGTATATAATAGGAAATTTTAACCTCAGCTTAAGTATGTGTTATCTCTACAATAGAAATTACTGTATTGTTTTTAAAAAATTATCTTTAAAAGGTTTTCTTGCATTATCTAATACTTGCAATTATAACAGCCTCTAGGAATAACTAAATTTGTTAAATGTTTTGTCTTTTACTACAAGTAACCTGTTTAAGTATTTATTTATTTAGTCTTTCAAAAATATGTTCAATGCCTATCATGTGCCAGATACTCTTCTAGGTGGTAGATATACTATAGTTAACTAAATAGACTAGGCCCATGGAACTTCCATTTTATTGCATCAAAACCAGGCATCAAACAAGGCCATTTCAAGACTATGTCTTCCCCAAACAATATAACTTTGCAAGGACCAAAATTCTAATTGCAAAGGTCCTTTGCAAGGACTTCCCCCCGCCATAATTTTGAAATTAAAACCCCCCCTGACTTTATATTTGGTATATACAGTAGTCCCATAATCTAAACAAGTATGAAAATCCATTGTAAAGCTATTGTAAAAGACTATATATACTTTGACAGCACTCTATTTTTTATAATGGTAATGGCTTTCTAACACAATAAATAGCAAACAATTTCAGTTGTACCAAAAGGAATGACTAGTTACCTGACCAAATGATCTACTATAAAGAACATTCATTTAGCTCACTGTGCATAACTTCAGAAACCAACAGTGAGGGAAATCCCAAAACTTGACTCATTTTTTTGGCTCTACTCTCTCATAGTGGTATGTTTCCTAGGGCAGTGAGAAAAGGAAGTATCTGTCTTTCCATGGCATCTTCTATATAGAGAGTTGCAAAGAACCACCTACCAAGTTTAAATATGGCTAGGTACAACTTAATTTAGTAGCTGACTACCAAAAAACAGAAATAATTACATAAGCCATCCTTTAATCAGACCATAACTAGAAGTGAGGTACTAGAGATGCCGTATCAGCACACAGTTAATTTTGGCACAAAGTAAATAAAGCTTTTGTAAACCTGAACCATCTCTATATGAGAAGTCAGAGGCACTAATTGTTTGGATTTTCATATGTCACTTTTTGTAAACAGAGATAAACCACTAAGTTCATTATAGTGAAGTTTGCTATTGCTCAAAAAGGTTATTTAAATGTTTAAAGTTATTTTTAAGTTATGTCATTTATCTTGCCAATCTCAAATTTGGAAATGCCATATTTTCCTCTAGTAAATCCCAGTACAGCTGTCAAATTCAGCTAGAGCAGCAATGCAGGCTCTGGACATAATTTTGCAGCTCAAATAATATTAAGGAGACAGACTCTCTTTTAAAAAACTGACTTATTAAACATCTCTTTATACGGTCTGTTAAAGTAAAAATATAACAGGCACAATAATAAATTTTTGGAGAATAACAATGCTTAAAAGTAACAGTTAACGTCCCCGGCCCAGTGGCTCAGTTGGGTGGAGTGCTGTCCGTGCACCAAAAGGTTGCAGGACTGACTCCCGGGCAGGGCACATGCAGGAGGCAACCCAATGATGCTTGTCTCTCACACTGATGTTTTTCTCTCTCTGTCTCTCCCCCACCCCACCCCATCCCTCTCCGTCTAAAAAAAACAACAAATCAATAAACATATCCTTGGGTGAGGATTAAAAAAACAAACAAACTACTGTGTGGATAAGCTTAAGAGAAATCCATGAAATCTCCAAAACTCTAACTAAATTGTGAATATATATATATATATCCCAAGGATAGAATCTGTAGCTATCAACATTCTCCAAAGAGTCTAAAGTATAACAAAAGGTTAACTACTACTGCTGAGATGTTGGATTTTAATCTGTCAGTAAAAGTTCACATCAGTTTCCACAAATCTTTTCTGTTCTCACTAATTTAACTTAGTACAATATTCATATCTGGACCAATTATTAGCTCAGTTAGATTATACTTCTATTATATTAACATTTGAAGTTGCAGCTCTTTCCAGAAGAGTTAAGCTTTTGAGAAGGTTAAAAAACAATTTTCATTAAACAAAGGTCTCAGATTCATAATGCAAAAATAAACATGAGGTATTTAGATGGCCTAGAGGAATGCATCACATGTTAAAAAAGCAAAATCATACAAAAAGGCTAATCAATATTGTATTTTCAAATAATAGTTGATTATAAATATGTATATAAAGATACCATAGTGTTCTAGCATCTTTCTTAAAATGGCAATTATCACTGAAAACTGTTTTTAAGTTTCTCATCTCTCCTAAGTCAGTATTCTTTACTTAAAATATAACATCACAAAGAGGTAAAATATTTGATGCCCAATGAGAGTCATCAATGGTGGTAGAAATCTAAATGTCAATTACTTGAATGTATCCTCAGAAACATGAACATATTACATGCAGAGATAAGAAAATCTGGGTTCTACAGATTGCTATACCAAGTGGTTTTGTGGCTTTAGTTCAGTAACAATCTCTCTGTATCATCTATAACACAGAGAAAACACAATTGTGGCAGAGATGTTGTTACATACTCACCTGTTTCATTTTCTTCTTGAGCATATAGAAGAACTACACTTTCCATTCCCCTTGCAGCTAGATATAAGCCACGTGTCCAGTCATGACTAATGCAATGTGAGTACAATGATGTATGGCCTTTCCAAAACTAGCCTCTAAATCATCACTTTAAATACCTTTCAAGTTCTCTCTCTTCTCCGTTTGGCTGGCTGAAGGTAGCAATTCTAGTGGTTAACTCCAAGCAGGCCTTAGGGGACAACTGAGTCACAAGATGTAAGGAATCTGGACACCTGACTCATCCACACAGTTCTTTGTGTGAAGTGAGAAACGGACTTTTATTGTGTCCCACCATGAGATTTGGGGGTTGTCTGTTTCAGACACAATTACCTTACCCACCTAGCAGGGGGAATAAAATGAGGTAATAATTTAGAGTAGCTTGGGGGGGAAATGTTTTAAATACTATATAAATATGAGTAATACAGTATATACTTTATTCAGAGAATAAAGTATGGAATTTGGAGTCACAAAGTTTGGCTTCAAGTTCAGCCTCTGACACTTATTAGCTAGCTGTGTGATACTGTGTTAAATTACTAAGACAGTTTCAACTGTAAACTAGGAATAATAATAATGCCTATAGTCCATACAGATGAAATAAAATAGCATCTATAAAGAATTCAGTATAAGGTATAGCATAAATGAGACTAAACCATTTACTGGATGAAACTGCTGGAAAGATTAACACACTTAAAGTTAGAAAAAAAATAAAACAAACAGTTGGGTCTGAAATGGCTTTTCTAATGTAATCAGAATAGCCAGCCACTTAGAAGTTTGAAATGCATCATTACAGTACATGAATTTCTCTGACATATTAAAAATACGACTAGTGTTTTCAGCCTTATGCGTATACACCTACAAATCTACCCTGAGTAGTCTCTTTAATATTAAAAATGGGATAAATAATTTCAACTACTTATAAATGGAGGAAGAGAAAGTAATTCAACAGATCATTAGTAATAGGCAAGTACCAATTTCCAGCAAGTTTTCTCAAAAGTGAATGCCTACCAAGTCTCAAATATATTACCTTGAGCCCTAAGATAGTTTCTATGATCTCCCAAAAGCAGAGACGAATATTTCAGAATAAACTTTTTCTATAAGCTACACAACCTTCCCAAAGAAAAAGTTCTTAAACAGCTTCACAAATACACACCTGCCACATTTACCTATTTAAGCCTATTTGTGACTGGGAAGTAGAACAAAATGGTACTTTGTGGTTTTAATAAAACTCATTACTCAATCCATTACAAAAAGTAAGCTGCTGCAGAAAGAAAAGGCATTATTCATTACATTTTTTCGATTAAAAAAAGATTAAAAACATTTTGGCCAGTTCATTCCAGGCCCTCTTTATTCAGCAGTGCAAACAATACACCAATAGGGAAACAGCAGCAGAGTGCAAAATGTCAGGTATGATGGAGTGTCCAGAGACGTGAGAAAATTAATTTTAAAGTAAGTTTAAAAAAATATCTAGCTGTAAAATTTTTTTAAATATATTTTATGGATTATGCTATTCTAGTTGTCCTATTATCCTCCCTTCATTCCCCTCCATCCTGCACACCCTTCCCCACCCACATTCCCCCCTTTAGTTCATGTCCATGTGTCATAAGTTCCTTAGCTTCTACATTTCCCCTGCTATTCTTGCCCTCCCCCTGTCTATTTTCTACCTACCATCTATGCTACTCATTCTCCATACCTTCTCCCCCTCTCTCCTCCTCCCACTCCCCTGTTGCTAACCCTCCATGTGATC
>CM052544.1:99570617-99672579 GCA_028533065.1 Trachops cirrhosus
TTGTTGTCCCTATCTTGGTTGTGCGAGGAGGCACAGTGCATCTACCCATGCCTCCATCTTGGCTGGAAGTCTGTAAAAATTCTTTGAACTGGTTAAAATACTCATTGCTACAGATCAACAGAAGAGATATACTAACCTAGCCTGAAATCTTAGCCACGTCTGTCTACTTTTTTGAATTTCAATGTCTTTATTTGACAGCTGAAGTGACTAGACCAGATAATGTCTAAGCTACTTAGTTCTAAAACACTGATTCTAATACATAAAAATAGAGTTTTAATACACAGCATAGTCTAGGGTTAAAAGTAGATAACTAAGATTTTCTAAGATAAACAATTTTTGTTTCTTTTAAAAATATCTCTAGCCCTGGCTGGTGTGGCTCAGTGGACTGAGTGCTGGCCTGCGGAAAAAAAGGTCGCTGGTTCAATTCCCAGTCAAGGTACATGCCTGGGTTGCAGGTCAGGTCCCCAGTTGTGGTTGCCCAAGAAGCAACCACACATTGATGTTTCTCTCCCTTGCTTCCTCTCTCCCTTCCACTCTCTCTAGAAATAAATAAAATCTTAAAAAATAATAAAAATAAAAATAAATCTCTAATTCTCTCACGTGCTTGTGTGTGTATTTCGCCTTAGTAAATCCTGTGGAATGAGTATAATCTTTGTAAACTAAATTTTACAATTTTCACTATTAATCTGAATAATCCTATTTGGATAATTACGAGTATTTTTAAGTGTTGGGGCTAATTTTGTCCTAACCACTGTTTTAGGAAGTTTTTTAAAATAAAAAGTATTGATAATAGCATCATCCTGCTTCTCTTATTTTGTAAGTTCACGTGCCTCTTTCTCCTAAAGAACATGAAGGGTAAGGGAAGAGGAGACTTCTGGTAGGTAAATCATTGTGTGTGTGCTTAATTTTATGATGTATGTACAGAAGGAAGTAGAGCACAAGCTGGAAGAGCTCTTTGGTAGAAGTTCTAGAAGCTATTTATAAAATTTTCTTGAAACTATAAAGTAATTCTCAGAAGGAACAACATCTTGGGAAATAAGAGGCACAATAAGCAGTATGTGTCTATTTTCCTTTGGATACACAGCATTCATGTAGTCTCTCTCTAAACATGCCCCCCAAAATAAGATCAAAACCAAAACACAAAATGAAATATTTATTAATTTTGTAAGGGAAGAAAAGGAAGTGTTTTCTAAAGAAAACAGAAGGATCTACATAAGAATCATACAAGTAAACAATCATAAAGGTTTACTATTGTTATGATTTTCTCACTAGGAGGTCAAAAGAAACAATAGATTTAACTAAATTCTACAATATACTATAAAATTAGATGCATTAGATATTTAACTATAGACTCCTGGGAAATGTCAACCTAAAGACCAATTTGAAAAATCAGCAATCAGGAGAGAATGGGTGTCTTAAATAAGTAATGGAGATACAAAGAATGAAAAGGCTACAAACCTGGACGTACTTCATGAATACTAGTCATGCACAGGTGCGTATGCACCTGTGAATACCCACTGGGTCTTCTCAGAACACTGCGCCAACCTTATTTGACCGTGGAACCTATCTTTCTAGTGACACTAGCATTCTAATCTAACCCGTACATTTTACAAAGTGAGAAAACTGTAGTCTATGGCTACTCATCCTAATTTATCAACCACTAGTCAAACAGATCTACTTCAGTTTATACAATTTAAAACATTTTAAATTTCAGTTCCTCCTTTGACTAGTCACATTTCAAATGCTCAACAGCCATATGTGGCTATTGGCTACCATACTGGAGGGCAAATTGAGAACCTTTCCATAATCATAGAAAGTTCTATATTGAACAGCAGTGGTCTAGAGATTATGTGATTTATCCACGTAACTAATGTGACAAAGCTAAAGTCTCAGTCTTCTTTCTACTATCTTACTTCTCAGACTAGACCTTCATTAATCACCTGGTTCTTTTTGTTGTTGTTGTCCCTTTTTTTTTTAATTAAATTTATTGGGACAACACTGGTTAATAACATTATGTAAGTTTCAGGTGTACAATTCTATAATACAGCATCTGTATATTTTGTGTTGTGAATCACTTGGTTTCTGAATGATCATATTTGTCCTTTTGTTAAGATCTGCTTACAAATCTTCCATTTGCTTGCCACTGGTAAATAAATTTCAAACTTTGCATGGCATTCAAAGCTTTCCACAATCTAACCTTAATCCCTCACCATTCTCCTGCAGAAAAATCACACTCTAACCAACTGATCTATTTATTAAACATATCAACAAAATATAGTTTCACCTCCCTGGCTTTTCGTAAGCCTTTGCCTTTGCCTGGAGTATTCTTTTTCATCTTCTTTGCTTAACTAAAGTCCTGCTCTTCTTTCAAGGTCCAACTCCTATCTTATCTCCACAAATCTTTCTAGGTCATTATTTATAAACAGATTACTAAAAATTGTTTCATACTTTTAAATAGAAGCTTACAATTTTTTGAATATTTCCTCTAAGTATGTTATGGTGATTCTTTGCTAGCGTTTGGTAAACAGTTAAGCAGAATAAAGGAGATGAGAAGTGTGCGTATGTCTGGTACTGATTAGAATATTTGAAAGGGTGACCAGAACTTACTAAAAAGATAGTATTTAAGCAAAGTACTTGAAGGAGGTAAGGGAGTTAGCTATGTGGAAATCTGGGGAAACAGCATCAAAGGCATAGGGAACAGCCACTGCCAAGGTCCTACAGCAGGAGTGTGCCTGAAATGTTCAAGGAATAACCCAGATGTCAGATGTGGCGAAAGAGAAATGAGCAAGGCAAAGAATACAGGTCAGGATATAAAGGGGCCAGATTGTGTGGGGCTTTATAGACCACTATAAGGACTTTGGCTTTTATTTTAAGTGAGATGAGAAAACTTTGGGGGCTTTTTCTTAAAATATTTCATTTATATATTTTTAGAGAGGGGAAGGGAGAAAGAGGAGAAAAACATGGATGTGTGGTTGCCTCTTGTGCGCCCCCTACTGGGAACTCAGCCAGCAGCCAGGGCATGTGCCCTAGACTGGGAATTGATCGGGCAACCCTTTGGTTTTCAGGCCAGCGCTCAATCCACTGAGCCACCCCAGGCAGGGAGACTCTGGGGGCTTCCAACCAGAGATTGTTTAGAATCTGAATAATTTAAAAGGATAATTCTGGTGTTAAGAATTGAATGGAAAGAAAGGGGCAAGGACAGTAGCATGGAAAACAGTTTCAAGGCTACTACAATAATCTAGGACAGAGATGATGATGGCCTTATCAGTGGAGATGATAAAAATGTTTTGATGCATGTTTTGAAGGTAGAACTGATAGAATTTCCTGATAGCTTCCAAGAAGATTTTGTTCTGATTAACCAGAAGGCTAAAACTGCCGGTCACTGAAATGAAACTTAGAAACAATCAAGTTTAGGGAGAAGCTAAGAGCAGGAGTCATATTCAGATATTTAAGTTTTGAGATGCCTTATATATCTTAGGTGGGAATGTGTATCCAAATACCTGTTTGACAAGTCTGGAGCTCAGGAAAAATGCCTGGCCCAGAGATATAAATTTGGGAGGGGTTTTTATACAGATGGTGTGTAAAATCATGAGTATGACTGAAATCACCAGAGTGAATATAGAAGGGTAAGGACTAAGCCCCGTGGTATTCCAACATTAGTATAATGGGAAGAAGAGGAGATACAGTAAAGGAAATAGAAAAGGGGGAAGGGGTACCTTTTAGGAATTATATCTTCAGCAGACAAAACTTGTTGGTCTATCCCCATCAGTAGTTGGGGATAGACCCTCAACCGCCCTCCCACCCAAACATAAACCATATCTTAAGAAGTCAAGAACAAAAAAGGCACAAATTGGAAGTAGTAAAGGAATTGACATGACAGAAAAAGAATAATCTTATAGAATATAACCTTTTTTCTTAGGCCTGTTGAAACTTGAGTGTATTAAGACACTTCTGATATTTCTAAGAAAGAATTAGAATTCTAAAGGAAGGACAGTCTAGTCTCTGATAGTCACAATGCAAGATATAAAAGATATAAACATAAATCTTTGGCTTACTAAAAACTTATGAGTGTATATTAGTTTCCTGTGGCTGCTGTAAAAAAACATGATGTGATGCATGAGTGGGCGTGTTGTTGTGATGAAGCTGCCAATCACCAGTTGCCCATAGCTGTGGCCTTCTGAATCATCTGAATAGTTTCCACAAAGGAATGTTCAAGCTTAAGGCAAAATCTGATACAGGTTCGCTGCTCTTCTTGCTCAGTCATTTGCAGTGTGACGGCCACACAGTACACATGCTCACTCAACAGTGAATTCGTCATTGTTCATGCATGCCTATTCCAGTCCACTCTCCTTGGCTGCCAGGTTATATCGATGTCTTGCAAACTGTTCCTGTCGTATTAATAATGGCTGGACTTTTTCTGGACAGACCTCATATGTTACAAGAACATCTTGTATTAATTATGCATTGTAACTGATTCCAGTGGGAAAGTTAATAGGACCCTCATATGCAGTAGTCTCAAAGGGACTTATTCCTTTGTTTTTATACTGAGACTTGTTACTAATAATGAAAAAAAAATCCTTGTAATAGTCTTGAGTAGCTGAATGTTTCAGAGGTATAATTTATACTAATCCAATGAAACAGATGATAGAACATTCTTCCTCATTTTATGTACAGGGAAAGAGAATGAAGCACAGTCATTTTGGGGAAGTTGTAAAACCAACAGAAGCCAGCTATCTTGACTTTCAATTCAACTCACTAATTTCAGTTAAATGACATAAGAGCTTCTGTATTTGGTCTCAAAGGCAATGAAAAAAAATTTGGTAAAAAGGAAAAAACATTTCATACAAAATGCCCCTAAAGCTATGCTGTCCAGTGTAAGCATGTACTGAACTGAAGTATGAATAAAAGAATGTAAAGTCACCCACTAATACACATTAAAATATTTTGAATATGCTGTGTTAAATATATTACGAAAATTAATTTCACCTATTTCTTTTTATTTTTTAATGAGGCTAACAGAAAATCTTAGATTACATTTATGACTCACATTATATTTCTATTAGATAGTCCTGCTGTACAGAGAATTGTGAAATACTTTACATTATACATAATTTATTCAGTTAGCAAATAGTTATTCAACACCTATTATTATTAGGCTTTATGCTAAGTGCTAAGACCTTAAGAGTGAACAAAGAGAATGGGCCCTGCCATCATAGAGTTTACATTATTTCCTACACGGCTACTACACATTTCACATACATTATCATTTGTGATAAAACATAAGAGTAATTTAATCTAGCATACATTATTATGCTACATAATATTTATCTAGAAGCCTAATATTATCATATTCCCCATAGCTTCTCCTGGTTTCTGGCTCCTTTCCTCTAAGGAGTTTGCTCCCCGCTTATGGCTCACCTCTTCCAGAGTACCTCATCAACTGGCACCCTGCCTGCTATTCACATTACAGCAGGGCTATTTATACTTTCAGGGGTCTCCAGAGAAGGGCAGAGGTTGAATATGCTAAGTGTACATAATTTTAAGGGGCCAGATCCAGTTTTTTAAATCCAAGATTGAGTTTTGAAGTTTCTTTTGGGCTTAAACAAACTAGGGTGATTTTGAGCAGGCTTTTGCTGCATAATTCAATATACAAACTTATTTGAAGGCTAAAACAAGTCCTTATCAGTTTTATACTACTGAGGTTTTCACAATAGAAAACTCTTCCAAATAGGACTTTTAAAACAAATTAACAAGTAGTATATCTCCAATAAATGATTTTTAAAATTAAAGAGTAGGCAACATCAACTGCACAAGAATATATAATGCTTTTAAGGCTAATAGCCTACCTTTCAAGAAAATGTAACCGATAAACAAAATAATATTTCAGGTTTTATTGACAGCTACAAAGAAAGCAATATAAGCAAAAACTACTTTATCAAAAGGTGTTCCTTTTTTCCTCTTTAATACAGAAAACATTACTGACATATGATAGTTATTGAGAAAGAAATGAAGTACCCACATTATAAACACCCAAAATTGATTTCACTGCAATTTTTGGTTGAAGTCTACCACCATCTGAAATACAGATGTGTTCAGCAAAGGAGTATCAACCCTCAATCTTTAGTTGTGCAAGTGTGGTTACAGACATACTTGCTTCAATGTTATACATCTTCTGTTAGCTAATGAAGAGCTGATATTTCATGGCTTTAAAAAACACTAAGGAAAAATAATAATTCCTCCTGATTGTAGAAACAAAATCACCTAAGAAAAATTTAGCTATTCACTGTAAGTAGTCAGATTAGCAATTTGCTACAAAGGAGAATCAATCCAAAAATCTTTAAGCTAAAGTATTTCATACGTGATCATGGGTCCTTTCAGACCAGCATTAAACTCTACTAGTGCTAGTTTGTCAAATACAATGGAGTACACAATCAAATATAAATTTAGAAATTCAACTTTTCTTTCGCTTTCAGTGCCAAATGGCTTAATTTTTATATAGGCCTCCATCAAAGAGCATAAATAAAGCTTAGTCAGCATGAAATCAGCCAATGACAATCAATCGTCACTTCTTAGGAACATCAGGAAAAAAGAAAAACAATTTTCTACTATTTTGTTTATAACCTAAGTGGAGAAGAAATAGAAGGAGGTAATTCAGATGTATATGCAACAAAATTTACTCCCATCTTACTCTATGCCCTACAATTGACTCAGGACTTTGGCATGTTATCACAAATATTTGTCTTCCCTCTTATCCTTGAAAAACTCAGAAAACCACATTTTTCAGTACTCAGTGCCCTCCAGGTTAAAAAAAAGGGGGGACGTGGTTTATGATGAGAAACCAAGTAATATCTGTAATAAAGCTGTATGTTTTAACATAAAATCAGAACCTGCCATAATATACAAGATTTTTTCAAATGTTAAAAAGTTTGCTTCAAATTACCTGTATCTAATTCTACCTAACAACCCCATAACAAATAGCATCTTTCAATCTGATCTCATTAAAGAGAGGTGACACCAAGTGCCTTACATTCACAACTGCAAAAACATTACTTTGTGACTCCCCTATTTCAAATTTGTGAAGTGCATTTACTTTCCACTAAGATGCTGAGGTATCTTTAAAAACAGATACTAATCTTACTACCTTTCATAAGTTAGGTAGAAAAAATATTTCATTTAGTCAAGTAAAAAGGCACCCAAAATTCTACAAATCACCACCAAATTTTTTTTAATCCAACATTGTTTAGATGACAGTAAAATGTACTGTCCTTTACACATACAAACTCTACTCCCAACTGAGGCATCCCCCAAGTGAAGCAACAATGTTTCAAGTAGCAACTATTTGGAGTCTAGAAACTGGGTTGTGTTTCAACTCTTAAAATAATGTTGCAATTCTAAAAGTTAATCTTACTGGAATCCTGGGGAAAGTTAAGAGATACTTAAAGAAAAATTTTTAAAAATACACTAATGTTAGTTGCCACATATAATTTTTTCCACAGAGAGTCACCTTGCAGTGACATTAAAATAGTTTCCACAGACACATTAAATTTAAATTTCAGTTATACTGTATACTGTAGTAAAAAGGAGAATATTTAACAAATAAAATGTTTTTATTGTTGTGTTGCATAATTTGGTTTAAATCCCAAGACTTAATTCTAAACCTTTACCCTGGAATTGCATGTAGCAAGTAAAGAACGTTTGAAAACAAGAGTTAATAGGTCACTGCCATTTTCTAAAGAGAGAAATATTTACATTTTCATTGAGTTCAGACAGCTGGGTGTTAAGGAAGCGTAAACAGATAAATAAAGTAACAGCTTGCATTACAAACAGAAGTAGTAAGAGTCGCATTAAGATGATTAGGGGAAAATTGAAAATGAAATTCAGGGATATCATCAGGCTTCCTATAACCAAAAGGGTCATGGAATCAAGTGGAGGAAAGGAAAGCAAGCCAGCAAGCCAGCCAGCCATACCCTCAGCCGCAAAAAGTGAAATGGAAAGATCACAGTTTACGGCAACGGGTCACAGGAAAAGGTTGCTTTATGTCTCCACTGTTTACTAACATATAAAACTAGCATTTCCAGCCAAGTTGGGTTTGAAAATTAGAGGCACTTAAACGCTGTCCTTTCCAACATCTACCCAAAAGAACATTCTGCAACATTTTGAATAGCAAATACCAACCAGAATAAAGCACCTTCATATATCTCTACCTTCCAGAGCCAATGGGAAAATAAAATTTAAGACCTTTCTTTCTCCCATATATAGCCTTAACCACTCTCTCCCCTCCTTTATTTACTGCCCTTGTCGCGGGGTTAATGAACCCTAAACTTCTTTTCTTCCCATTAATGGAAACAGGGAAAGAGCAATAGCAGAAGGAACTCAGATACTAGGAAAACTGTAAAAATAGCGCCGTTACTTGCTAGGTGAAGGCTGGGAACTCCCAGAAGGTTTGGCATGAGGGAGACAATCCTGGAAGACCCCTGTTAACAGATACTTTACCCCAAGGCTACACCATTTTTCATAGGTAGAACATCTGCTTTGAAGGGGACGGCAGTCTTCTTGGGTGAACCTTCCCCGCTGCATGCCTCCCTTCCCCTAGGGCTCCCCGCAGCAGGAGTTGCGGGGCGCTGACCCCGGACCGATTTTGCAGCCAGGCCCGGAAATCGGTCCCGTTAGAGCCGATTTCACCCATCAGGAATGCGCTCCGCCCCGCCGCCTCCCCGCGGCGGCGGCGCCCTCGGTATGGCCCGTTTCGGGGGCCAGGGAAGTGCTGGAGGGGAGCGCTGCCTCAGCCGGTCACAATCCTGCCGGGTCAGCCGCCGTCTCCACAGGCTGCCAGGACAGGGCTCTAGGCGGATTCCACGCTCTGTCCCAGCCCGCACGGCCACCCGAGGCCGGAGCCGGGGCAGGGGACGTGGAACCAGACGGAGGCCAGAACACCAGGGGCCAGCACCGGCTCCAGCCCCCACGCTGAGCACGAGAGGGGGCGCCTTTCCCGTGGGATTTCCGAATCCATTTCCGTCCCGGGGAGGGGCTCGAAGGCAGCGGCGGGCCAGAGCGCCTCGGATCGGAAACGGGAGCCGCCCCTGCCTCCCGCTCCCGAGAGTAACCTCCTCTCCTGCCCTCCCGTACCTTCAACTCCTAGGAGAGGCAGCGGGCACAAGGCTTCCTGCGAGCAGGCCCATCTCGTAGTGGCGGCAGCAAAGGCCCGACTAAGTACGGAGGAGGGTCCTTCTCACCCGCCGAGGCGCCTGTCTGCTGGGGCGGGGGAAACAGAGAGGAGAGAGCCTGACCGCTGCTTTCCCCAACTCCTCCTCCGCAGTTCTGTCTTGACGGCTGTTCCCGGGAACCAACGCTGCAACTGCCATTCTCCCCCTCCTTCTGCCCCCTCTGTCTCCGCCTCCCCCCCTCCCACTCCTTCCCCCGCCCCCGCCCGGCGCCGCCCGGCCCCGGCGCGCCGCCCACGTGCTGTACGTCATGGCGTCACGCCCACCGGGCTGTCGCTAGCAGCTTTGAGATGCTGGCTTTAGCTCGCGCACATGCACCTCCTCACCTGTGCGGGAGTTCCCTGCCTGCGTCCTGACTACGGCGGAGTGCAGCCCCCATAGGCCAGGCGACTCCCCTTCCTGCTCCAGCAGCTCGCAGGATTTCACCTCAAGCTAGCTGGGGTGTGGGGGCAGGTGTTTCCTCCAAGGATGTGTGGGGCAGCCCCTGAGGCGGAGTAAGGTGTTAGACTTGGGGACCCTGGCTTTTTGCATTTCTCACGGCGTTACGTATTCATTCCTCTGTTCCTGTGGTTTACCTGCTCGAGTGGCCGCTCCAGGGAAAGCGGGGCAGGGATGTTGCTGCAAGTTTCTGCAGCTCTCCGCTAGGAAATATTCTTCCCCGGGAGTGGCGGCGCCCCCACCTTCTCGCTCTTTTAGGTTTAATAAACCTCAGTCTTCCGCGGGGGCTGCTAGGAGCAGCACTTAGCCACAATTTAACACCCTCTGTGAGGTTTTGGAGGCTATTTTCCGCTTGCTTCTTCCCCCTAATTTCACAAAGTCCTTTAAGTATTGAGAATTCCTATTTCAGTTCATATTGATACATTTGGAATTGGTTTAGCTTTATCTGTTCCATCCCTTCATATTCTTTTAAGTCAGTTCATACACGTTTGAATTTTTTAGCCTACACATGACTTGGTATCATTTCTTATTTGAATAAACATTCAGTCAACACCTAGTCTATTCCCTCCTGGTTTATTTCTCTTCAAGATTTAAAGTACTCTTCCTTGGCATACTGAGACAAGGAATGTGATAGATACTGGACAGAATGTCCATTTGCCATCTGTTATCTAACTAAATATATCACCTTTTCAATCCTTGTTTTAGTGTGCCTAGTTTAAGTTAGAAACAAACCAAGAAGCCATGGTTTTTCAGATGGTACTTGGTATCTTTGGTAACCCACTAAATGTTTACCAGTTACAAAACCAAACAAGTAGGCAGTTTAGGTCTAAGTATCTTAATCTTAAAGGAAATAATGAAAGAAGTGTTTATTTTCATATATTGGAAGTGGTTAAGGTGTTATACATTCCTTTAAATGCTACCTGAAGGCTGCCAGCAATTTAATAAAAGGGATACTTTAAGCCTATAGGTAGTACAAGAATAGTAAGTTAAGTGGATTTATGGAAGAGTACCCATACATAACCCTTCTTGAAAAATATATCAGTGTGTTGAACAACAGTTGAGAACAGACAGGATATTGGCTTGGAAGAGGGTTCTTAGTCAAGAGGCTACTCTCAGTCCGTGTGGTCTTACATACTGTACAATTGTCATTTTTGCAGAGGTGCCCTTTCCCCTTTATCTTCTTGAGAATAGAGGGATTTCCTACTCTTCACTAAGGCAACACGAATGTATTAAAAAACAAATCTGTTGGGTTTCCGGCCAAGATGGAGGCATAGGTAGATACACTGTGCCTCCTCACACAACCGAGAGAAGGACAACAATGAATTTGAAGACAAAAAACAACCAAAACTGCCAGAAAATCAAACTGTATGAAAGTCTGACAATCAAGGAGTTAAAGAAGAAACATTCATCCAGACTGGTAGGAGGGACAGAGAGGACTCATGGTAAGGCAATGGCTGGCAGACTGGGCGGTCCCACATTTGCCTGCTGATAAATTGGGAGGAACAACTGGGGAGCGAGCCAGACCATGCCACCCAGGGTTCTAGCACAGGGAGAAAAAGCCTCAAAACCTCTGACTGAAAAAACCTGTGGGGTTTCCAGTGGCAGGAGAAACTCCCAGCTTCACAGAAGAGTTCATTGGAGAGACCCACAGGGTCCTAGAATGTACACAACCCCTTCCTTCTGGGAATTAGCACCATAAGGACCCAATTTGGTTGTGGGTAGCAAAGGAAGTGACAAAGCCAGTGGAGAACTGAAGAAGTGGCATTGTTCCGTCTCAGACCCTTCCCCAACATATGGTATTCCAACAGCAGCCACGTGGGTTGATCCACCCTGGCGAATACCTAAGGCTCCACCCATTATTACCTAATAGGCACACCGAGACGAAACAAATGGCTAAAATAAAAGAACAGATCAAAGCTCCAGAAAAAAATACAACTAAGTGATGAAGAGATAGCCAACCTATCAGATGCACAGTTCAAAACACTGGTAATCAGGATGCTCACAGAAATGGTTGAGTATGGTCACAAAATAGAGGAAAAAAGAAAAAGCTATGCAAAGTGAATAAAGGAAAGTGTACAGGGAACCAACAGTGAGAGAAAGGAAAGTGGGACTCAGATCAATGGTGTGGACCAGAAGGAAGACATAAACATTCAACCAGAACAGAATGAAGAAACAATTCAAAAAAATGCAGAGTCTTAGGAACCTCCAGGACAACTTTAAACATTACAACATCAGAATCATAGGAATGCCAGAAGGAGAAGAGGAATAGCAAGAAATTGAAAACTTATTTGAAAAATAATGTAGGGGGGAAGAGAAAGTGTTTGCAGGAACAAGTATAAAGGACATATGGACAATAACAAGGGGGGTGGAAACAGGAGGGAGGGGGAGGGCTGTGGGGGTGGGCTGGGATGGGGGTAAAAGGCAGAAAACTGTACTTGAACAACAATTAAAATTTTAAAAAATGTCAAAAAAATACATGAAGGAGAACTTCCTTAATCTGGTGAAGGAAACAGACTTCCAGGAAGTCCAGGAAGCTCAGAGAGTCCCAAAGAGGTTGGACCTGAGGAAGCACACACCAAGGCACATCATAATTACATTAGCCAAGATTAAAGATAAGGAGAGAATCTTAAAAGCAGCAAGAGAAAAGGGGACAGTTACCTACAAAGGAGTGACCATGAAACTATCAGCTGATTTCCCAAAAGAAACCATGTAGGCCAGAAGGGACTGCAAAGAAGTATTCCAAGTCATGAAAGGCAGGGACCTACATCCAAGATTGCTCTATCCAGCAAAGCTTTCATTTAGAATGGAAGGGCAAATAAAGTGCTTCTCAGATAAGGTCAAGTTAAAGGAGCTCATTATCACCAAGCCCTTATTATATGAAATGTTAAAGGGACTTATCTAGCAAAAAGACAATGATCAAAAATACGAACAGTAAAATGACAACGCACTCACAGCTATCAACAACCACACCTAAAAAAAGAAAAACAAACAAAGCAAATGACTATAACAGGAACAGAATCACAGAAATGGAGATCACATGGAGGATTATCAGCGGGGAGTGGGAGGGAAGAGAATGTGGGGGGGAGTACAGAAAAAGAAAAGCAGAAATAGTAGGTACAAAATAGGGGCAGGTTAAGAATAGTATGGGAAACATAGAAGCCAAAGAACTTATATGTATGAGCCATGGACATGAACTAAGGGTGGGCTTACAGAGTGGTGTGAAATAAAGGGGGGGCAATGGGACAACTGTAATAGCATAATCAATAAAATATATTTTAAAAAATAAAAAAATCAAAAAAATAAATCTGTTGAACATCACCACTCGAATCCCCAAAGGCACCTCAAAGTTAGTATGTCCAAGACAATTTATCTTTTTCTCAAAACTTGCCAACTTGCCTCTCTCGTTCACCCAGGCCCAAGCCAGAAATCTAGGATTCTTCCCAGGAGCCCTCCTTTTGGTCACTTACAATTCATAATTAACCATCAAGTCCTACTTACACATCCTAAACATCCCTGCACCCACTCTCCTATATCTGTCTTCTGCATTTTGGTTTCAACTTTGGCTGCATGTTAGAATCCCTGATGGAGCTTATAAAAGTCCTGATGCCCAAGCTACATCCACCAATTAAATCAGAATCTCTGATGATGGTGCTCAAGCATGGATGTTTTAAAGAATCACCCCCCAGGTGATTCCGATGCATAGCCAATATTAAAACTGCTGCTGGGGCCTCATCATTTCTCACTGGATTACTGCAAAAGCATAATAATCGGCCCCAGGTGCCTTAATTTTTGGTGGCCTTCTTCCTTCTTTTTCTATTCTCTCCTAATTCATTCAGCATTAATTTAATAAATATTTGAGTCCCTAATATGTTGGAGAGAAAGGTTTGCTATTATAGGCACTGGGAATACAGCAATGAAAAAGACAGCCCTTGTTTCTGCTCTTATGGAGCTTACATTGTGGAGAGAGGCTATGGCTGGGGGAGGCAGAAGAAAAACAAAGAAAAGGAAATACATTTCCATAGTAACATTTAGAAACCAGGGTGGCTGTTATGTTAGTTGGGTGTCTTAAACTGAAGTTCATTCCTCTGACATTTGAACTGGGTTCCACAAGAGAAGAAAGGAAAACGAGAGGTGGGGAAGGCAGAGGAACAGTAGGTGCAAAGGTCCTAGCAAGACAAACTTACCAAGGTCAGGCAGCTAGAGGCTGAAGTATCATGAGTAAAGAGGGAATACAAATAGCATGGAGTTACAGAGGCAGAGGTAGTCATATTATTTAAAACATTTCAAGGTCATGATAAGCAGAATTCTAAATGGCTGGTACAATGTGTGATGAGGCAACCGATTTTTAAGTGGAGTGAAACCTGACATCTTTGAGAAGCATCACTCTGATTGCTTTGTGGATCAGATTATGGGAGAGCGAGAGTGGAAGCAGGAAGGCCAGTTAAGAGGCTACGGCAAGAATCCAGGAAACAAATCATAGTTCCTTGGCCCAAGGTGGAGACGAAAGTGGATGGTTTCATTATTAATTTTAGAGGCAGACTCTGTAAGACTGCATAGAATGGAGTAAAAATGGGGAACGAGAGAGACAACAATAGGGTTACAATAATAGCTACTCTTCATTGAGTACATACTATGTGACAAGCACAGTTCTGAATGCTTTGCAAGTATTAAGCCATTTAATTTTCATAACAGTCCCAAAAGATAGGTGCTATTATTATCTCTTCAACAAATTAAGAGCTGAGGCTCCAGAGGTTACGTAATTTGCTTAAGTTATGTAGTTGGTAAGTGGCAGAGCTGGGATTTGGACCACGTAGGCAGCCTGGCTCCAACACTCATACTCTTCTCCCACCCCTTCCTAGACCCCTCTATTGGCGTCGCAAAGTGGACCTTTCTTCAGCCACACTAAGCTATTTGTTCCTCTCTCCTTTCTTCCATTCTGTCTTCCTCCCCCTCCTTCTCTTCTCTCTCTGTCATACACACACACACACACACACACACACACACACGCACACCTAACTTTCTGTTTATGCTGTTCACACTGCCTAGAGTACCCTCTTCCCTCTCCTCCGCCTGGCTCAATTTATTAACCTTTGCTTGTCCTTACCACTCTCAAGCTAAGTTAAGCCCACCCTTGGCTCCACAGCGATTCTGTGCTTACCTATATAATTTGCTGTGTAAAGCACTTCACTGTTATCTGTAGGTCTCTCCCGCTGAACTTTGAAGGTGGGTAACTTAATGCCAAGGAAAGAGCAAGGAAGCAAGCAAAGAAGCCTAACCATGCCCACATGGCATGCCTTCCCTGGACATTGGGAGACACAAATATGGCAAAGCAGTGTCCCTGCCCACAAGAAGCTCGTAAATTTGGCAAAGGCACAAAACATAGAAAATCGCTTTAATACAAGGGCCAAAAGTCTGATAGATACATGTTACAGGAGCACTGGACAGGACATTGGAGGCAAGAAGCTTTGCCTGGGGGTTGTTTCACTGAAAAGAAAAATGCAACCAGGAGGCGCTTCAGGGCTTCATCCCCACCATCATTTAATGTGGTTTGGGGAGGCAGTCTTGGGTCCTCATTTAGGAAGACTTGGGAGATTCTCAGTTGGCACCACTGATTCATGGAATGTGCTACTTCCCAGCTGCTCACCCTTACCTGTCATGTGAATAAATTTACTGATTTCCTAGTTGGTTTATTTCCCTTCTGACAGGGCCATAGAAATTTCTTCTCATACAGTTCCCTTATTTTTCTCATCTACAAGCTTTCAGAGGTTAGGTTCTAGCTGTGGGACCTTGGGAAAATGACAGAACTCTATGAGCACCAGTATCGGGCCCAGTGTGTAAAGCTGTGAAGGTTGTGGCCAGCATCACCACAGGGTTGCCACGGACACAGACCGCGCCCGGTGCCCTGTGGATGTGCTTCACAGTGAAACATGCCCACCATGAGATGGGGGTATAAATCGTACCTATCGCATTGGGCTGTTCTCAGGACTAAATGAGTAAGTGCAGGTACAGCAGTTAGGCTTGGCATTCAGTAAATCAACGATAAACTTCCACTACTATTACTAGATGAAGGAAAGCTTGCTAGAGTGGGAGTTATTCCAGGTAAGATTTTTTAAAGGGGCTCATCTATGTCCCTTCTTGGGTGGTTCTCTTAATTGTTAGGTCCATATAGGGAATCCAGAGAGGAGAGGCCTTTTCTCTTGCACAATGAGAATGAAGGTCCCTCAATGGAAAAATCCTTCAGGTGGCTAAAGGCTGAGCTTCTCTGATCATCCACCTATTCCCCTACGCCATCTCTCACACCCCGCTTTCCACAGGAGAACTGGTACTATATCCTCCCCAAAGCTGGCCAAATATGCTCTTTCCTGTGGGAAGGTTAGATTCCCTTTTAGGGTTATTTAATCATGTAGTATTTCTCAAAGTGTAGGCTAGAACCATTATGACCAGAACCACCTGGGCTGCTTGTTAAACTATGTTCCTGGGATCCATCTCAGACTAACAGAATTATTATCAGTGGACCTGGGGTCCTGGAATCTAGTTTTTAACAAGCTCTCCAGGTAATTTGTATCATGTGTTTGAGAATTACAACTTAAGTGCTTCAGCCATTATGATAATATCACAACTTTAAGCAGTTTTCTTCCATTGGGAAGTAGATCTGTCATTGGGCCTTTCAAAGGGAGGGTGTCTATTTCTTCTTCATGGAATCCATCCAGTTACATACAACCTGTTTCATCCCCATTCCCTTCCATTATCCAGAAGTGACATCTCCTTTAACCTTTTCTTGATGGAGATTGGATCCTCAGGCCACCATTACCCATTGATTACTCTGGTCTTTCTTGATTACCTTCCCTGTTTGGCTGACTCATCAGCAAGCCGATTCCATGCTGGTGACCTAGGCCAGAAACCCCCAGAGTTCCCTATAACTACAGCTGGGTAGATTCCATGTTGGAAGGACAAGTTTGGCTGACTAGGTCCACAGGGGTGGGCTGCATTGGATGCAGGATATCAGTGGAAGATGAGCAAGAACTTAGAGTGACCATATGGCCCAATTTGCTCTGACAGTCCTAGCTTATACCAGTTGTGGGGGCTTAATTATTAATAGTACCCCCTTTCACTCTCAAAGGGTCCTGGGTTAGATGTTATGGTCATTCTGGTAATGAACTCCACATCAAGACCAACAGTTGCAATGCAGTAGCCCTGGACTGTGCCTAGACCACCTCTCCCAATTCCCCGCCATGGCTCCTTCCTCGCCTCAGATTCTCTCAATGAATTCACTTTTGTATAATACTTTGGGCCTTCATTAAGGGATTTGTAAGAAAGTGCCATGAAATTTGTGGCTATACTACTCTCTCTCTGACAATATCTGGAAAATATTTTTCCTTCATTTCAGTAACTGACATAGTTATTTGCTTTGTTTATCATCTCCTTTGTTGTTGTCTGCTGGATACCCAAGTGTGGAGCTAACAGTGTGTCCCTTGGCTGTGGAGAAAGCTTAAAGCTGTATATGTGCGTGGCTTTCTGGCCTGTGTATAAGGACAAACAGGATGCAACTTATATACTTATCTCACTCCTGACTTAAATCTTGTTTCCACTCCTTCGCTAACTTCAGATTTAGTTTTTCTGGTGCTATATTATGTATCTGTAACCCATCTGTTATCCTTTTTGAAACAAGGCAGGTATAAAAAAAGTGTATGAACAGATGCCCACAAACAAACTGATTGCTAGTTATATAACTGGGAGGGATTATTTTTAAATGTACGCAAAGAATTATTTCCTCACTTACAAAATATAGTTTTAACAAGTGAATAGTACTTACATGATGCTGGATTTAGCTTTCTATGTTATTATCTAGAAAGTGGAAAGATTCCCAACAAAAGCCAACAAGAGGTTAGTTAATTTTCAAACTGAAGTATTTTTATATATAATCTAGAACCTTACACCAAATAATGTAACAAAGTTCGCTTACTGTTGAAACCACATAGCCTAATCAGCAGCCTGCAGGGCTGTTCGCTCTCACAGTGAAATCTCACGCTGTTGGAGATGCAAAAAGGGAGAGGAAGGGGGATCAGGAAATCAGATTCGGGAGGTACAGTCCAGATAATGTTGGTGACCCATGAGCAGAAGTCTTGGGTAGGAAGTGTATAGAACAGTCTCTACACAACTGTCTTCCTGATGCCTTGATAATATCGTAGGGGTCCTGTGGGCTTGTACCCTATGGCTTGCAGCTAACATAAAACCACATGAAGAAATTCACCTTAGTGAAATCACTGAGTATTACGTTTTACAACTAGTTTATTTTGGAGGTTGCACTGAATTTATAAGACTCAAAGCTAGATAGTCTGTGGATAGTATACTAAGTTATTTTATGAATAAATTAAGCATATAATGAAATCTGCTTCAAAAACTTTTACTCTAAAACTGCAGAGATCATTTTCTATATCGTGATTTCTGCCCCTTTTCAGTATGAATATACCTATTTGTTAAGATGGAAGTATTTTTTAAAATACAAAAACTTTCAGAGAATAAAACAACAAATCCATATAACTCCTGAAAGAATGAATGTTAACATTTTCTCATATTTGTATTATTTTTAAGGCAAAAGAAATGAGACCTACAGAATTGAAGCCTGCTTTGCTTTATTGCATTCCACAAATATTGTGTTTTATTAACATTGAGGCAAGACCCTCTACCAACAAAAAGATTATGATTCACTGAAGACTCAAATGATAGTGTTTTTAGCAATAAAGTATTTTTAATTAAGGTATCTACTTTTTTAGGCATAGTGCTGTTGCACACTTTAATAGACTATAGCAGCGCTTTTCAAAATTTACAGCTCATGGCACATAAACTAATTACTAAAATTCTGCAGCACACCAAAAAATATATTTTTTGCCAATCTGACAAAAAATAGGTATAATTTTGATTGACTTACCGAAAAAATAGTAATTATCTACCCTTTTTCCTCAAAAGCTGACTTTAAGAAATCAGGTGCCTAACCAAAAAAATAATAATAATAATAATCAGGTGCCTATAGTGATATGTAAGAATTTCTGGTACCAAGAATTAACAGACACAACCTGATTATGCGATGTGACCAATAAGAAGCAACTCTATTATATGACCTATATATCTGTGCTGCAAGACAGGGCATTTGCACCAAATGGTGACTGTTGTGTTGGCTGTCGTCATTTTTTTTAATTTGACAATATAAGGGAAAGGAGGTCACTGTCCCTAATAGTCAGGTATTGCATGTTTTAAAAATTCTTGTGCACACTGGTTGAAAATTGCTATGGTATAGTATAATATAGTATAGTACTGCATAGTATACTATAATCATAACTTTCATATGCACGGGGAAACTAAAAAATCCGTGACTTGCTTTATTGCACCGGTTGCTTTATTGTGGTGGTCTGGAACCCAAACTTGCAGTATCTCCAAGGTCTGCTGTGCAGGGAGATGACTGCTCATGGATCAGGGTCCCACTGCATCTGTTTCCTCATCTTACAATGAGGGTAATAGAGTACATCCTTCATGGGGTTTCTGTAAGAATTAAATAAAATAATAAATGGAAAGCATTTAGTGGAGTGCTTGGCACCTAGTAATAGCTCAGTAAATTTTAGCTATTATCAATAGAGTTATTTTAAGATGAGTAGATATTGATTTCACTGGCTTGGTTGAAGACAGTGTATCATAGAACAATAGGATTTTAAAGAAAGAAAATTATTCCTCCCTGTACTATAATTTTTGGAAGTTTTATTTTTATGTTTTCCTTTTCCTTTCAAAGTGAATTTAACATTTTTGGAAGAATCTCAGCACTGAAACAGTAAGAAGATACAAACATTTAAGCAAGGACAGAATGGGGAGAGGCAACTTAATATGAACTAACTGCTGTTGTAAGTGGACAGCCCATTTTTGTAGGATGGTACCTTCATCCTTTTCTTTTCTGTCATCCATTCTGTTCAGTGGAATCATCCCTTTAGCTCTATGCACGCTAGCTGGGAAACTCATCAGCAATGACCAAAAACAAGTCTATTTCTAGTATGGTTCTAATTTTTAAAATCTCATCTACTGTTGCCAGGGGAATCCCTTCAGTAATGTGTTGGGAGATGACATATTTAAACAGCATGTCCTAGCAAATGTGGTCAGAATCCAAATTGGCTAACTGAAAGTCCATATGATCTCCCATCCCAGTACTAACCAGGCCCGACCCTACTTAGCTTCTGAGATCAGAGGAGATAGGGCGTGTTCAGGGTGGTATGGCCATAGACCATATGGTATAAAAATACGGGCAGGAGATGACATGTAGTACCTTGAGTGCATCAAATAATATCTAGGGCTGGGAGGAGAATTCAGGACCCTTGGTTAACTTGTTGAAATTCATACTTGGGAGTTTTCAAAGCATGGGGCTGAAATGACTGTGCCAAGCCAACATTCCTATTAATGATCAAAGAGAATAAGATTTTAAAATAGCTGGATGACCAAGCAAGGGAGAAAAATATCTGAAGTCTCAGGGCCAGAGATCTGTGTTTAATTTCAAATAGTTTCTTAGGGGTTTCATATCCTGCGATAAAAGCAAAACTTTTACACACTGTATCTCAAGGACATGAAGGGACAACTGAACAATTACTATGGTGCTGCGATTTTGAGATGACTTTGTTTGAATAAAAATTTCCACCCACTGAAGTTGTGTGATCATTTGTTTTTTACCGGGAGGAGGAGGGTGCCCATCCAGACTTTGTACAATGTTGGTCCTTTCCATCACACGGGCTCTTTTATGTTGCCTTCTTTGTGTGTCGCTGTGAAACAGAGGAGGGATAATTAGTAGCAAGCATTTGGGGATTTAGAAATAATACTTGACACCTTCTGTTTTCAGAAGTACAAATCTGCAACAATCAAATTCAAAAACTTGGATGACTAAAGTAGATCAGTCACAAAGAAGTATTTCTTTGGTTTCTATCTTAACAGTTTACTGACGCATAAACCCAATAGGAAAAGGGGTGTAGAACTTTTGTTTTCCTTTAAAATGAACAATGGATTCTCTTGAAATATTACATTTTAAAGACTTGGGAAATCTGGAAGAGAGTAGAAGTTCCTTTCATTCTCTTCTTCCTTCAATCCCCACTCCCACCTCACTCCCACCTAATAATGAGTCACTATTTTTCTCTTAATTAGGTTTCTAATGTACCTTTGCATTAATTTTTCACAAGTGAAAAATTTCCAACCTGAGAAACCTATGTGTATATGTATTTGAAAAATAAATGTCATAAAAAAACCCAAATGAAGAGAACCATATAGTAACACAGTTCAACAAGAGGTGATAAGAAAATTCATTCATTCAAAAGATTTATCTTTTGAAGAGAATATCCTAGAAAGGAAAATACATTTGATACTGAAAGCAAAGAGCTTAAAAGGCTGAAGGGTCTTAGCAGAGGGTTTGACTTTTGGTTCTTCCAAGGAGGCAAATACAATGTTTCTGAATTTTGATTTCCTATGTGGTACCCACTCAATTGTCCCTCCCTGTGACCTGGCTGGTCCTCTGGTTTCAGTCATGGTCAAACCATGTCATCTCCAGGCCCTTTTCATTTCATAAGTGACCTCTGGACAAGATGCCCATCCCCAGGAATTTGGTTCTGGTTTTCTGCCCTTGGCAGCTCCAGTTCTCCAGCTCATTCCCTGGGTTCTCAAGCCCTTTATTTACCATATTTGGCCCCGTCCTATAGCCTAAAAGATAGAATACAACTCAACTGACAGTTACTGTTGTTAACCCTAATATTTCAGAAAATATCTGGAGATGTTTATGATGGAATATGCATTTGTATTTTTATATACATATACCCAAATATTTATATACATTATATACACATAAAAATCTGAATAGCTCATAATTGAAATAGATATAATAGATGTCAATCATGTCTTTAAATTCCTTCCTTCTCCCTTCCTGTGTCTTTAATTCATTTAATTAACAAACCAGGCTACAAGAGAAAACAAATCAGACATAGTCCATGTCTGAACAGTCACAGAATTTAGAGTTAAAATTTGAGTTGGATGCTTAGCCTATTACAAACCTATATGCTATGCTGGCACTTTAAAGAGGCTCTTTCCCTAAAGCTTTCAAAAGTACATGTTATCTTATGATGTTGAAAGTGTTTTGCTGCTTTCAGTCTGTCTCCACCCCTGACCGCATTTGCAGCCTGGCCTCCATTGCCCTCACATGCATACTAGACTCTCTTACCCCTTTTCTATTCGACTCTCTTCGTCATGTCAGTTCCCATCTGTTTGCTTTTCTGTTCTTGCTTCTGAACTTCAGAGTGCAAGAACAGAACTTTAAATGCATACCACCTAACCTCAGATTAGTAACCCATTATTCCTTTCTTGTTTACTACTAACATAACTATTCCCAGCATTTCCCACTCTTCCCGCTCATTAAATTTGTTCAACAAATACAATGGAGAATCAACAATATGCCATGACTATACTGGGTGGTACACATCACAGTAGGGACAAAACAGATCCAGTCTCTGCCCTAATAGATTTACAGTCTAACGAGGGGAACAGAAGTAGTTCCTTGCCCTTCCTCCTTTACCAGAAAATCTGGGTCTTTGGGGAAGCATCGACCCTTTCACCCACCCTTTCCACATGTCGTCTCTCTCCATGTCTTCTTCAAGTCTCTCTACCTTTCCTCCAAACTCAGGGGAAGAGCCAATATTATTTCCTTTCTCATGAGCTCTTGAATTCATTCTCTTCTTTCCCCTTCCAAGACCTTGCTCCTTATGGTTCTCAATATTTTTTATTCTGAAAAAACTGATATTTATCTTAGACCCTTTAAACAGTCTGTATTAAATACAAAACTGTATTTTGACTTTCTCTGATGAAAGAAATGCTGAGTACATTTGCTAATATCTTCAAATTCAGAATTGGCAGTTTCTTTGAATGTTATCTTATTTTTTTTTCCTTTTGAAATCTTTGTTCTGTCCCAAAATAATCATTACACAAGCCAGTGGATTGACATTCTTGGATTTGGTCTAAACATTCTGATGAACAGTTCTTCAGCAGATATGAGGTCTGTCCAGAAAAGTCCAGTCATTGTTAATGTAACAAGAATGGTTTGCGTGACATCCATGTAATCTGGCAGCCAAGGAGAGTGGACTGGAATGTGCATGTGTGCACAAGGACATCTTCATTGTACTAGTCAGTGGGGGCGGTAGATGCCGTTGAGTGAGTATGAGTATTGTGTGGCCATTACATTCAGAATGACTGAGCAATGAATCTGCATCAAATCTTGCGTTAAGCTTGAACATTCCTCCATGAAAACTCTTCAGATGATTCAGAAGGCTGAAGCTAAGAGAAACTGATGATTGGCAGCTGCATCACCACAACACGCCCGCTCATTCATTATGTCTCATGCAGAGTTTTTCTTTTTTTCAGTGAAACATCAAATCACCCAGGTGACGCAGTACCCCCACAGCCCAGAATTGGCACCTTGAAATTTCTGGCTTTTCCCAAAACTAAACTCACCTTTGAAAGGAAAGAGATTTCAGACTGTCAATGAGATTCAGGAAAATGTGACAAAGCAGCTGACGGCAACTGGGAGAACTGTGTGAGGTCCCAAGGCGCCTACTTTGAATGGGACTGAGGTGTCATTGTCCTATGTACAATGTGTCTTGTATCTTCTTCAATAAATGCCTCTATTTTTCATATTACATGGCTCAGTACCTTCTGGACAGACTTTATATGTCAGAATAACTTTTTCAAAAATTATTTTATTTGGATTGCCTTCCAGATACTTTCTTGTTATTTTGCTATGAAAAAGTCCCACACATCTGGGCTTGGGTTTTTAATCTTAAACTGGCTAACAAATACAGAGAAACATTATTTTCATTTTCTGATCTACTAACTTTGAATGGGTAAGGAAGAATGTTTCAGTATGAAAGAATTCTTATAAAATTTCCTGTTAGATTGATTTAGTAATTACTTCTTATACACCATTACACTGAGCCATGAAAACCTCTCTCCTCTACGTGATGCTACTGAACAGGAACTAGGCCCGAAGTGGGTCTGCCTCGAGCCAGCCCATACTGTGTGGGTTCTTGATACTGTGCAGGAAAGACCTCACAGCACAAGTCCAGGTGACTTTGAGAGCACTTTAAAGCTGGGGACACTGAAACAAGGGCTTAGGGTAGAAGAAGCAACAAGACAGAGCCAAGGCGGGCCTGCTTTGGCTCCCTAGAAATGTTATAGGGAAGACATGGGCCTATGTGAGGCTGCTTTGGTTCACTGAGAAGTAAAAGTCACAGTGACAGGAGAGAGCCAAGGCGGGGCTGCTGTCAGCTCACTGGAAAGTCAGAGGAAAGGGGGCCTTGGGGACCGGGCCAGGGGGTCAGCCGCCGGATGAGCTTTCTGCCCATTGCTCCCCTGGTTGCAAGTCTTTTGGGACTCTTAGAGCTTAGGAGATGCTCACCCTTGGAGGAAGAAGAGGGGGAAGGAAAAGGCATGGGCGGGCTCCTGAGAGAGAGAGTGCATGCTGGGTCCTTTGTCGTGAGGGATTGAAATCCTGAAAGTTTAGGGAAGGTCTTAGGGGAGGACCTTAATAGAATGTTAGTCAGCTTTATTCTGATGTGCCAGAATGACACTTTTCCCCTTCATTTCATCTGTTCTTGGGTGTGATCGACACAAATGACACCAGTTGGATTTCTGCTAGGGTGATTTAAACTATTTGCACTCTGGTTGGGGAAGAGAAGTGTAAACCATTTACTCCTAAGTGTCCTTGTTAGGGAGGATAGCATTGTCCGATTTACTAGATGGCTGCAAACTACTGTCCTCTCAGTCTCCCTCTTCTACTGGTCTCGGCTGACTGGCCTGTCTCAATGTCATCCATTATTTCACTGTGGCCATAGCCTGGAAAATCCTCAGTGTCTGGCCCCTCAATTCCTGTGTCTTCTTTTTCAGAAAGAGGGTATTAGAAATTTCCCCTTAGGAAAACATCTGATCCCTCTTCATAAAATAATATAAAAGGGCCTCACCCAAAACAACTTTGGAAAGGTGATGAGAGTGTCACTGATGGTTTTGCTTCACTGTTGCTCTTCAAGCCAGCTTTTCTCCTTCAGGGACACAGAATACGTGCCCAAGAAGCACAAATATATCATTTCTTTATCGCCATTGACACAATCTGACAATGAGCTATTATAGAGAGTTGTGGGAAAACTGAGAAATAAATCCTGGCAAACACATAGGCCCTTCACATGTTTGAGGTATGAGTCCTACACTGTAGTGACAATCTGAGACTTCTGTCCCTCCTTAAAGGCAATGGCCTTGCAGGCATGCATTACAGAAGACAGGATGAAGGGGCAGTGGGTATCTACCCCTGGTACAATGTACCTCCCTTCTTCGAGTTAGGGAAGAAGTCCCACTTTTGACCACATCCTCAGAGGCCCAGCTGCACATTTTCTTTAATTGTCATAGCTGGCACTTTCCAAGAGCCTTGAGCACGTGGGAACTCCTGGTGGGGAAGCAGGCTCACGGGGATGGGAGGGTGGTGTTGGGGCTGAGAGAGCAATGGAGATGAATTGAAGTAAAAGAAGCAGCCCCCATCAGGGGGAGGTCTGCAGTCAAAATCATCAAGTCCAAAAGATAAAGTGAATTGTACTTTACTTTGGAGTATTCCTGCATCTAAAGGGTTTAGTCTAAGGAACCTGGAGTGATGTGCAGAAGACTCCTAGGTATTAGTTTCTTAAGATAGTAAGTGGGTATGCAAATATTTGATCAGAGAGGCCCTTAGAAATTCTGGAAGCAGATGTATAGCCCCATGAAAAGGGTCTTCTATAAACCAGATGAGGGGTCATAAAATAATCAGGACCCCCCCAGATGACACGGTTAAAGTACAGAAGGTTTCAGTTCCAGTAAGAATGGTGGGGGGTAGGGCATCTAGGGACCTGGGACTTGGGTGACAGGCTCACAGACCGCTGGGCTACACGGTGATGGTCAGTTAGGGCTCTGGCTGCAGGACTCTGCTCTAAAGCACAGGCCAGATGTGACTGATTCCAAATCCCCCTGGGGCTGTCCTGGCTACTCTCCTTTCATTGGCCATGGGAGAGGGGTGGAAAGTCTTGCTGGCACCAAGTGTCCACTCATCTGAAGGGTTGACACAAAACTAAAGTGGGGGCAAAGGTTGGCAGTGACTGACCTGAAACCGCAGGTCAAAGCTCATCACCTCACATACACACACACACAGAGCTGTGGGCTTGAAAGGCTGACCAAGGCATTAGCAAGGAATAGAAACCAGATTATTCAGGAATCAGGCCCATGCATAAGGCAAAAGACGAGTGGGGTTAAGGGAATGCCAGAGTGTTCCCTTCTTTTGCAGCAGGGTCTATAGGCCTTATACACCCTGGTTATAAAGGGTCACATTTTCGCAGGACCAGTAACAGGATGGGTCTAAAAGAAACAACAAGAGATTTAGAAGAAAAAATAAGAAAGCTCCATTCTCTTGGCTTAAAAAAAAAGCCCCACCACTAACAAAAAAACCCAAAAGCCACTTTTCATAATAACAAAAGGCCTGACTTGGCAACCATTCAAGAGAAAAATGACCTGAGGTTTTTGCTGGTAACAAGCTCAAAATGAGTGTGAGCTGTGATATATTGTTGAAGAAAAGAAAAAGCCAATGAAATCTTAAATTGCATTAGTATAGTGTACAGATAAAGGGAGGCAAAACAGAAGTTGGTCCCACTGAACTCAGCAGTGGTCAGGCCTCATCTGGAGGCTGACATTTAAGCACCTGTTAAACAGAGACACATACAAACAAGCACGAATCCGGAGAAAGACAATGAGGCTGTAGAGAAATCTGGAAACCATGTCACCTCATATGTAGTCCAAAGTACTCGTTGGGCTTGGCCGGAATAGAAAATACTGGGACAGGAGTGAAGTGTCTTCAAAGGATCGCCCGATGGAGTAGTGGCCTTGAGATTTGTTCATCTAGAGGGCAAACTGAGAGCTGGATTTCAGCTCAGTGAAAAGCAGACATTTTAAAGAATCAAATCCGTGAGACAATAAAGTTAAATACTGTCCAAAATCATGAAGTATCCATACTGAACATGTTCAAGTGGGTTTCTAATGGTCCTGTTAAGGGGACCTAATTGGTGTGTGTGTCTAGAGGGAGGGGAGCTTGCGTGAGAGAAAGGGGTCGGGGAGCTGGGTTAGAAGGCTCCCCAAATTTGTCCCAGCCCCATGGGAGTCCTCAGTCACCCTCAGCCACGCATGTTTCCCCCCAAGCCCCATCCCCTCCCGTTTCTTCCAGGGTTTTGCTCCCACAATCTCCGCCGCGTTCTCTAGCATCTTAACTTTTCTGTCCTTCAAAATTCTTTCAAGTTTTTATTTTTTAAAAAAAGAAACAATGTTCTTTTGGTCTTTCGTTTTTGCTTAGAATGGACTTTTTACCTGTTCAGCACCGTTGTGTTTGGAAACAGCATTCTGATTCCTTTGGGGGACTACCCCTCCCTTCACGGGCGACCGTGTGACCCAGGCCTAGCCTACCAGTGTTGTGAACAGTGATTATTTCAGGGACAGGCATGTGACCCAAGTTGTACAATAAGAATCAGTTCTGGAATTTTTACTGGAACTATGGGGAACTGCTAGGGCCACCTATTTGTTCATCATAAAGCTGGAGTGTCTAGAAGCCAGCATGTGGAAAGATTCTGTAAGAGATTGAAGCCAGCACAAAAAAACTGGGTGTCGGGGTGGAGAAGGAGAAAGAATATCCTGATGATATGGTTGAATGTCTGGACTTTCCAGTTACACAAGCCAGCACATTCCCTGTTTGGTTTAGATCTCTGTCTCTCGAAGCCAAAGTAGTCTGAACTGAACGACAGGTTTGTGCTTTCAGCTTTTCTCTAGCTTCCCTCTTTCTTCTCACTCCTCTGCTGCTGTCCCGGGTGCAGAGCAGCTGGGCCCTGCCCACCTCTCCAGCTTCGTCTCTCCACAGCCCGCTCCACACGGCTGCAGGCACGCCGGGGCGGAAAGGGCAGGCTGGCTCTGAGCCTGTCCTTCTGGAGTCTGACTTTTTTGCAACATTCTTGGAAAGAACCGTCTTTTCACTCGTAAATGCTCTTGTCTCTGAGTCTGCCGTGCACATTGCCCTGTCTGTTTCTCTCTGTTGCTCCTCCATTTTTCTATTCTTTAGATGAGAATCCTGGCAGTCTAAGACCTATTTATGAAGCACCTCCCATCTGGGCTAGGTGCTGGTGGTTTAACAGGAAAGTCAATGTTCATGGGCTCTACCATCTTGTTCTTACATTGGGGCGGGGTGGGGGGATGTTAACTGACGCAGCTTGATCTGAATCAGAATCACAATTGGGAGAGAACCCAAGCAGCTACCCTTCGGAACCTCGATTTCACACCATGTAGAAAAACCATCAGCATACTCTCAACGCTCACATTTTCCCACTGCAGTTGTATGATACAACATTCAAAAGGAACAAAAAATAGTGTGAAAACTCTCTTTTTACTTCTCTCACTCAGTTCCCAGACCTTCACCACCCCTCCCCCAGGCAACCATTGTTGTCAGCGTCAACTGTATCCAACCCAAACAAGTTTGTACGTACACAGGCAGATGCATATATATCCTCCCCATCCCACCCCTTCCACAAGTGGTGGTCTCTGAGCCTTGCTTTTTTACTCAACAATATATCTTAGAGAAATGGTGTATCAGTACCTACAAAGGAACACAGTTCTTTATAATGGATGAAAGATATAAAACTGTACAGGTGCACCATATATTACTTAAATGACCAAATAAATTGATGTACCTTACATTGTTTCCAATGTTATGCTCCTACCACCAAATTTACAATTATTATCTGGGTTATATACTATTGCATACATATTGTGAATTATCTGTAGGATAAATTCCTTAAAGTGGAATTGTTGGGTCAAAGGGTATGCCCATTTTCCATATTGATATCAGTTGTCCATTTATCCCCCAAAGTGATTATATAAATTAACAGCTTATAAAAGTGGATGGGTACCTGTTTCCCAGCACACTCTTGACAAAGCCTATTATTGAACATTTGCAAAACTGTTAAATAAAAATGCTCTCTCATTTTCATTTCAACTTGCATATTTCAGTGTGAGGGTGAATATCTGTTTGTGTTTACAATGCACTGGTATTTCCTTTCCTAGAACGATATGTTCATGTCTGTTATCCACTTTTCTGTTAGGTTATTGACCTATTGCTTGGTTTAAGCGCTTTATAGTTTATGAAAAATAGCCTCTTTCCTGCCACATGTATTGCTTTTTTTTCCCCTTTGTCTTATTTATTTTTGCCAAGAACATGACAACTTTGAATCTTTTCTTTTTTTCATCCTTAATATATTGGTAAGTCTGAAAATGTGCTCCCTCTTACTATTTCTTTTATGGAAAAAGAGAATGAACAGACCACTCATAGGAAACACAAGTGACTGATAAGCAAATAAAAAGTGCAACTCACAAATACAAATATACAAATTAGATTTTATATTTTTCTCCAGCAAATTAGCAAAGATATTCACAGTGAAACCACTAGTGCTATAATCTGTTGGCAGGAATGCCAATTAATCAATCCTTTTGGAAAGCAAATTCTCAGTAAGTAGCAAGAGCTTTAAAATAAAGAAATCTTTATGCAGTAATGACATGTCTAGGAATTTATCTTAGGGATAAACCCATCAAAATGGACAAAGTCTAATGCATAGAGAGATACTTCTACACAGCAGTATTTTAACAGGAGAAAAATTGAAGGCAATTTGAAGGCTGTTGTCCTACAAGTAAATTACAATGCATCCATGCCAACAAAGGCCACACAGTACAAAAATTAAGCTTAGAGCTGATAATGACATGGGACAATTCTCGCACTTATTATATTAAAGACATGTTACACATTGCTTAGGCAGTGAGATCACAACTGCATAAAATATATGAAAAACTACAAAGAAATATGTCAAAACAGTGGCTTCTTGGGTTTAGAGAGATTATGCCTGATATTTTTCTTCTTTTTCTTTTCTGTGAGTCTTCAGATTTTGCAATGTGCATGTATTATATAGCCTGATAAAAATCAAAATCAAAATAAGCACTCACAAAAGGAATGTAAACCTATTTCTAGAATTTACTCTGTTTCTTTATCTGTTTCTACTGGGACCACAGAGGCCTTCATATACATAATTTTTCATGTTGGTATTATTGTAACAATCTACATTACCCAGTCTTTCCTCCTCTGGTCTCCTCCAACATTCTGTTACATTGTTTGAAAAACTGTGATCATTACTCAAGACCCCACAGCAGCTTCCTGTTTGCTAATGCATGGTGTCTACATTTCTCAGGCTAGAACATCAGCCCTTTATAATTTGGCTCCACTGTGCTTCAATCATTCAAGTATTTCCTACCACTGCCCAGGGATGTTCTGCATCCTACCTAGAGTGGACTTGTCAGTGCTTGTGCCACCCCAAGCCCTTTCTATGACTGAGCTCACTCTGTTCACTGTTCTTGTGACTGCTTTCCTCATTCTCCCTTTGTCCCCAAATCGTATTCCTCCTCGGGAGGTTCCATCTCCTCCATCTCAACCTTCAGCTCACCCTTGGCTAGGCTCTCCGAGCACACCCTTTAATCACAGCCACAACATAATGCTGCCCTGTTCTGCCGCCATTCCGTGTGTGCTAATGTTGCCTTCCTAACTGCGCTGAAAGCTCTGTGCAGGCAGGCAGTGCTGATCATAAGGTTCTTCCCCCTTCCCGCTCAGTTTCTGCACATTGTTAAGCAGAAGGTAGGGCCTGGCCAACTCCTGTGGAGGCTGCTATGATGAGCAGCTTCTTGGGCAATGTCTTCTTTTCTCCTTTCTTCTGTTCTTGCCTGGAAACCTGTCTTCTGAGGAGGCCCTGCCCCGTGGCAGAAACAAATTAGAGGAAACCCTGGAACAGAAGGGTTCTCACCCCTGGCTGCACCTTGTAAGTATTTGAGGGGCTTTAAAAAATAGAGCTGTTTGTCCTCTCCCTCCCCTACCCCACCACCGAAGTTTAGAATTTAACCCGCCCAAGGTGGGGCCAGCACTGATGTGTTTTCTAAAGCTCCCTAGCTGATGCCAGTGGTTTCACTACTAAGTCCTACTCCTTTCAAGCCCCAGCCTTTTTGGCATGCACACATTCCGGCACTTTTCTGTCTAGTTTCCAGGCAGGAAGTCATCCTAGAATTGGCCAGCGACTCCAAAAAAAGACTGTCTTTAGATAAATCCTTTGGCATCAGCTATAGCCTTTGTTGCTTTTCAAAGGTGTTTACTTTCAAGTTGACAACTGTCTGCATTAGAGCCTGCTCTGAAGATCGTCATGCATGTGTTGCCTTCCAGTCTAGGCACTAAGATAAGCTAATGGACAGACAGACCAGCAGTAAGGTTAAAATAAACTCAGGTCCCCCCAAACAAAACACTGCTGTTATACAGTACAGCAAGCTGATTACAGTGCTTTGTTTCACAGGGAAATGCAATACATTTTACGTGTGACACAGCCAGAACAAAATGTCAAAGAAAAGAAAATGCTTATATATAAATCAGGAAGTCTTAACAATCATAAAAACTCTATTAATGTACAAGTCCGTAGCTCCCTTTTTATATAACAACAAAACTACAGCAGCAATAACAATAATAATGAACACCTTCTAGCACTACCTGTGCATCAGGTACTCGTTCTAAAGGTTTTATTTGGATTGTTTCATTTAATCTGACAACCCTCCAAGATATCTGCTACCATTGCCCTCATTTTATAGATGAGGAAATTGAGACACTGAATTACTAGAGAATTTACTAGCTGGTAAGGGGGCAGAGTTAGAATTAGAAAGCTTTCAGGGCTTCTGTTCTTTTTCAAAAATATTTTATTTATGTATTTTTAGAAAGAGAGGAAGGAAAGGAGAAACAGAGGGAAACACTGATGTGTGAAAAATACACTGATCAGTTGCCTCTGGTGCACCCCCAACTGGGGACCTGGCCTGCAACCCAGGCATGTGCCCTGACCAGAAATCCAAACAGCACTTAGTCCACTGAGCCACACCAGCCAAGGCAGGGCTTCTGTTCTTAACAACTTAGTAGGACTAATTCTTATTTCAAAGGAAAATGAGTTTTAAAAATCCAGGGTTTCTCAAATATCCTAGTACACATTTAGTACCTTCCACTATTTTAGCTTTATAATTTCCAATGGAAATTATTTCAAAGCATAGAATAGACATCACTACTTCCTTGGAGGTCACTGAACCGAATTAAACTTTTTCTTAAAGCCTGCATGTTAGCACCATAGACATTAATTTGTGGGGGAGAGGGAGGCGGCAGGGAGCCCAGTTCTCTCAGACTTTTTAAGGTGTAGAGGTAGGCTACACTTGGGGTTCCCCTCACCCCAGCCCCTTCTAAAGGCAACTGCACTGCTAACAGTCCCTGCTGAGGCTGTAGCCCAGCAGCTGTGCTCTGCTCTGGGTGGAACATGAAGGGTCTCAGCCACAGCTGATGACGCGGAAAGGACACCTGACCTAAGCAGCCAAGTTCTGGGCTGGCCAGCAGTTGACAACAAGAACGAGCGGGAAAAGTTTAGCCAAAAATGGGCTCTATGATCCAGATTCTCCCTTTTGGGGGATTTGAACTGGGAATCACTGGTTAGCAGTGGGAGTGAAAAGTGTGTCCAGAGAGTCCATGGGGCAGAACACGTGGGAGTGAGGAGAAGGCGGATAATGACCATGAGGAGACACTGTGAGGTGAGGAGGAGCCGGCACCCGCTGCAGTGCGGCAGGCTAAGAAGAGGAGCGCAGAGGGCATGGCGGGGCGGGGGGCGATGGGCATGGCAGAAATGCCAAGTTCAGGACCCACCCAAAGACTATGGAATTCTAAACAATGTGAAGGCACCCTGCCGTGAAAAAACAAACAAAAAAGAAGCTAAAAAAACCCAAACAAACAAACAAAAATAAGTCTGCATGTTGAGACAGGTCAAAAGCTGGCAAATTCCGAAGAGAGGATGAGGAAGCCAATTAGGGGCGGTCAGAGAGGCCCTGAGACAGCGCTCAGCGCAGCCAAGGGAGGGCTGGATCGCGTCAATAAACTGCAAATACACTGATCACTAGGTGACGATGAGGGAACTCCTGATGCTCAAGTCCCAGCCGCAGCTTGGAGGCTGCTGGCGTCCCGGGTCCAGCCTTCCCCAGGTCTGGCTCCATTACAGCGCCTGTGCTTCCTGAGGCTTGGCGATTTGGCCTTTGGTGGTTCCCACGAGGCCCTGTGGGGCTGTGATCCTTGAGTTTTTGTTTTTTTTTCTTTCCTTAGAACTCTTTCCCCTAATATTAGATGTAACTTGAGCTGTTCCTCAGAACAAAAAGAACCTAGCGAAAATATTCTACATGGCCTCGGATTGCTCTTTTTTTTCCCCTTTCCTTGGAATTATTGTTCTCCTATTTTTAGTTTTTCTGTTTCCTCCTTTGCTGCTAGGCTGTCAACTGTCATTTTTTATTGCCGTAGTTGGCTTGCTTCTACTGGCCATTCTCTCTTTGGTATTAAGGCTGCCTGTAGACTGACTGGGACACTAAATCTGGAAGCTTGGTGGGATTGAAGAATGAAAAGTAAACAGGAAATTACAGAAGGGTGAATTTTATGGCACATAAAGTATATCTCAATATAGTTGTTATAAAGAAATTAAATAAGCAATGAAAGACTTCCAGTGTTACATGGGCTTTGGTACAGAGTTTTTGGAAATGCGAATTGACTGTCCAAATGTCTTTCTTGTTTACACTTCACTTTTGGCTCTAGTCCAATCAGGGAAGGTCTGACTGTAATATCCCTTGGTTCTGAGGAACCAGAAAGCACACTGGAGCCAGCAGAGCAAAGGAAAGGAGATTTCTTTTAAGACATTATACAGAACCCAACTGGAGGAAGTATGCGTGGTGAGACAGCCTTTCTCTTCCTTGTTCTGTCTTTCCCTCTTTCCTTTGAGTTTCTTGGTTTCCTGATCTCACTTTGCCCTAATTTCGTATCTCTTCCATATTCCTCTCTGCAGGTTATTCTGCTTCTCTGTTAGGTTTTAGTTCCTTTCCCCTCCTCACACTGGCTTGCTCATGGCTTTGGACTGCCATGCCGCCGATTTTGGCAACAGCTCTTCATGACCTCGCATCTTCAGTGCCAACACCCTCCCATTCAGCGTCTATGTGTCTGAGAATATGACTGACGTGTTTTGAGCCAAGAGTCTACCCCTGGTCAAGTCAGCTGGGAAGAGAGCAGTGCAGGGCCCCTACTCCTGAAAGAATGCCCTTCCAGTCTGCAGGCAGCAGGCTCTCTGGAGATTTTGGTAGGGAGGAAGTGACTGACGTTTTAACCAAAGGGAAACTTCTAAATTTCTGAGCTCTCATAGATGATGTGTTTTTAGATGCTTATGTTTCCTCTTTGTTTTTCTCTGTTCAGCACTTACAGTCCTGCTAACAATAAACAAACTGCTCATTGGTGATATTTCCGATCACCATCTAGTCTAGTCAATAGTCCCTGTCTTGGTTTTCATTCATGCACAAACACCAAAAAATATTAAAGGCAGGTCTTCCCTTCAATTCTTTCGGGTCATCCCTCAGGACTCTATGACTCAATTATCTTCGTGAAACTGCAGTTTGTGTTAAACCAAACAATGCAAGTTCATTTTTAACAGCATAGCTAAAAGTTGTTGTTAATGTTTCAGTGAAAAGCCACTTTAAACTCCACACTGCATCTACACAGGAATGCTTTCCTGACCAAAAAGTTGTCATGAAGGTAGGGGTGACTTTACAATTTGCCTGAAATCACTACTTTCTATCATGTTCCTTTCTCTTTACAAAAATATGAAATAGTTATGAGTCAGCCATGGATGGAAGCATTTATTATTAGTTTTTCAAAAGATGGCAAGTGTTAGAGGACATTTTTATCCTACACCAAGACAAGAACAGTTTTATTTTAAAAACAATAAAATGCAAATTCAATGTTTCTCCATTTTTGGTCTAGCATTTGAATGGTACTAAACAGTTTTCAAACATTTTCTCATGCGTGATTGAACTTAATGCTCAAAATAATGCTCTGATGTTACTCATGTCATTTTGTAGCTGGAAAACAAGCTCAGAGAAGTCACATGACTTATCCAAAGCCATGGTGCTTTGTGCTCCAGATAAAAGCTCAAGTCATTTTACTCTAAATCTTGTGGGTTTTGTATGGCACTCTACTCTTTCTTTACTTTACCCTACGATTTTTGTGGGGAGGAGAGACTTCAGTTAAGTGCTGTATAAATATTTCAAAATCCACAAATTTTCAGTATACAGTCCTCAGGGTAATCCTGATTTGTTTTGCTAACTCTGAGTCCCATACACTGGGTAATACAGGGTAGGGCAAAAGTAGGTTCACAGTTGTTTGTATGCAAAATAATACAATGATTCATAAATAATAATACAAGGATAAACTGTTTTGAGTACTCACAACTGGAAACCTACTTTTGCCCCACCTAATTATATATGGTTAAATTCAAAGTGATAGACTTATTGTAGCAAATTAAAATGGTTACTATAGTCAAAGACAAGGTTTGACTTATCCCTCACAGTCAAAATCACATACATGCCTTGACAGGTGTGGCTCAGTTGCTCAGTGTTGTCTTGCAAAGTAAAAGGTCGCCAATTCCATTCCTGGTCAGGGCACATGCCTAGGCTGCAGGTATGGCCCGTATCCCAGGTCCCTGGTCAAGGGGCTGTGTACAAGAGGCATCCAGGTCCTGGATCAGGGTGCATTCAAGAGGCAACTGATCTATATTTCTCTCCTCCCTCCACCCCCGCCTTCCTCTCTCTAAAAAAAAAATCACATACAATATAGCAGTCTCTAACTCTTTCAAATTTTGTCAGGAATTTAACCTTAATTATGAAGATTAAAACAAAATGTAAATCTCTAATGAAACCATTCGTGGAAGAAATAACTCTCAATGCTACCTAAAAAGACCAAATTAATCCCTTAAGTGTTTGGTTGTGATGGTTAAAAGAAGAAATGTTTTTAAAAGAGATAAGTGCCCTTGCTATTTATATGTAAATAGCTCTTACTGACTACCCAAAGTGTTATTTTTGTTGAAGTAGGCAAATAGGCTTCGGAGGAACACCCCCACCCACCTCCCTTAGTAGTGCAAGTTACTCTAGGTATCTAAAAGTAATACAAAATTTTAGCTTTTTAAAAGTCTCTAATTCCGACTTTTCATTAATTTAGATTTTTCTCTCTACTAAGTCTAAAATGAGCAGAGTTCTACTGTGTTTATTACTATACAAAGGGCAGACATTTGAGTGGAATTTGGGCCCTCTGTCTGCGCTATTCAATAAATTCTGTTAATGTTACATTGGGTGCTTATAAGGAGATTCCCAGGACTGCCAAGCAGAACAGTTCTAATAGTTCTTACAGTTTAGAGAGTATGAGCAAGAAATAGCCCACATGCAATAAAATATGAAGAAGCAGAGGGCACCTGCCAACACGTGAGTTATTTTTATTTCAAAATCTTACGTCTTTACTTTGGCTACATTCCTGCTCTTTTTGTTTAAAATCATTTAGTATCACTTTGGGAGGAAATATGATCTACACATTGAGCCACTTATTTAGGGGAAAGAAAAGAGAGCACAGCTGATGGGAAGAGTCGAAGCGGGGAATCTGAAGTTTGGAATGGAGAGGAAAAGTTAGAAATGCACAGAGAGGGACAGCAGCATTAGATTTCTGCTAAGGGTAAAGGATTAAGTGCCAGAGAAGAAAAAGCTAAAGAGGTTCATTACCACCAAACCAGTATTACAGGAAATATTAAAAGTACTTTTTTTTATCCTCACCTGAAGACATGTCCATTGATTTTAGAGAGAGAGGAAGGGAGGAAGAGAGACAGGGAGTGAAACATCAATGTGAGAAACATCAATTGGTTGCCTCTCGCATACACCCTGACCTGATCGAATTTGCAACCCAAGCATGTGCCCTGACCAGGAATTGAACCCGTGACCTTTCAGTTTATGGGACGACACTGTAACGAACTGAGCCACAGGGACTACACTCTTATTTTATATTTTCACTCTTTTAATAAAATAAGGGTAAAGTGCAATAAACTATTCAAATAATTGTTCAAACAATTGATACAAGACTACTGGGTAACCACATTTAAAAGAATGAAAATGTACCCGTATCCCACACCACTCACAAAAATTAACTCAAAATGGATTAAAGACTTAAATATGCAACCTTAAACCACAAAGCTCCTAGAAAAAAATGTAGGGAAAAATTTCTTGACATTGGTCTTGGCAACATTTTTTGGGGGGATATGATACTAAAAGTACAAGAAATAAAAGCAACAATTAATAAATGAGACTATATCAAACTAAAAAGCTTTTGTACAGGAAAAGAAACAATCAAGAAAGTGAAAAATAGCCTACCAAGGGAGAGAAAATATTTGTAAAGCATATTCTGATAAGGAGTTAATAAAAATGTATAAAGAAGTCATACAACTCAAAAGCAAAAACAAACAATCCGACTTAAAAAATTGGCAAAGGTACCAACTAGACATATTCCCAAAGACAATATACAAATGAATGCCCAACAGGTACACAAAAAGGTGCCCAACATCACTAATCATTAGGGAAATACAAGTCAAAGCAACAACGAGATATCGCTTCGTACTTGTCAGCATGGGTCTCATCTAAAAGAGAAGAAGTAACAAGGGTCTGGAGAAAAGGAAACCCTCGTACACTGTTGGTGGGAAGGTAACAGTGCAGCGCTGTGGAAAACTGTATGGAGACTCTTCAAAAAGTTAAACTACCATGTACATTTAATATCCCACTTCTGTATATATCCCCCTCAAAAGTGAAATCAGGATCTCGAAGAGATGTGTGCACATGCATGTTCATTGCAGCATTACTATGGTAGCCAAGGTACGGAACAACCTGAGTATCTGTCAGTGGATGAGTGGATAAAGAAGATGTGGTATGTATACATACAATGGAATATTATTTAGCCACGAGAAAGAAAGAAATCCTGCCATTGCAATTACGTGGATAACCTTGAGGGCATGATGCTAGGTGAAATGAGTTGGACAGGTAAAGACAAATCCTTTATGATGTACGGTATATGTGGAATGTAAAGATGCCAAACTCATAGAAACAGACAGTAGAATAGTGCTTACCAGGGGCTAGGGGGCAGGGGCAATGAGGAGTTGTTGATCAAAGGGTACGAGCTTCCAGTTATAAGGTGAATTAGATTCTTGGAATCTAATGTACAACTTGGTAATTATAGTTAACTATACTGTACTATACACTTGAAAATGGCTTAGAGAGTAGTTTAAAAAAACAGTAATTATGTGAGGTGATGAAGGTGTTAGCTAATACTACAGTGGTAATCATTTTGTAATATATCGGTGTATCAAAACAACATAGTGTTGTACACCTTAAACTTATACAAGTTTTTGTCAGTTATATATAAATTGAGTTGGAAAAAATGAAATTAGCAAAATATTTGAACAGGCACCCAAAGAAGAGGTACGAATGGCAAATGAACACATGTAAAAATGCTCAACATAATTACAGAATGCAAATATAATGGAAAATGTAAATTAAAAACCAAAATGAGATACAAGTATCAGAATGACTCAGCTTTTAACAACCAACAATACCAAGTGCTGAGGGACATGCAAAGCAGCAGGAACTCTCATACATTGTTGGTATGCAAAATGGTAGCCACTTAGCAAGAGGCTGGCAGTTTCTTATGAAATTAAACTTATATCCAGCAATCCCACTGCCAAGCATTTACCAAGAGAAATGAAACAGATATCTATACAAAGACTCATATGGAAATGTTTATAGCATTTGTATTTATAATTGCCAAACCTGGAAGCAACCGATATCCGTGAACGGAGGGCTAGATGAACAAATTGTAATATAGCTATACAAAGGACTATGCTACCCACCAATAAAAATGAATGAACTAAGGTACGCAAAACCACAGATGAATCTCAAAGCATTATACTAAGTAAAATAAGCCAGACACAAAGGCTTCTGTTCAATTCCATTTACATGACATTCTGAAAAAGTCCGTTTATGGGGACAGAAATAAGATTGGCAGTTGCAAGGACTGTGGGTAGGAGAAGGGGACACATGTGATTGCTGTGTGGCTGCATGTATAATGTCAAAATTCAGAACTGTGTGTCTAAAACAATAAGCATGAAAAATGCATCTCATCATTAAAAAAACCCTGCAACACCTATCCTACTCCATTTATTTATTTATTTGAGTGGGAGGTCTCTGAGGAAAAGGACTCTTTCTGTGTGGTGTGCATTCAGCTAATATTTATTACATACCAAGCATGCACTGATTGCTGGAGAACCAAGGGGAATAAGACAATGTGTCTCTGTCTTCAGTAGATAGCCTGAGAGTTAGTTATAGCCTAATCCTATTCCTTTCCTTTTCTAGCAAGCTTTATGGAAGACTCATTCAAACTTAATGCTTGTATGACATCTCCCGTTTGGTCCTTAACTTGTTGCAGCCCGGGTTTTCTCCTACATTTTAATAAAATTCCTAGTGGCTAAATTTAATGGAGGCTCTTCGGTCCATATTTCACTGGACCTTCTTATGATATTTGAACTATTCATTCCATTCTACCTTCAATCTCTTCCTTTCCTTGATTTCGGAGACACCACTCTGTCCTGATATTGATTTTTCAGAGATTTCTACACTGGCTACTCTTGGACCCAGGAATTTTCAGTGTTCCTCAGGGTTCTATTCTTTAGATCTTCCATCTTATCTTATACCATGTTCTTCCTAAGCGGCTGTCCATGCTTTCTCAAGGATTCAGCTACTATGTATGTATCTAGCCAGAAATTTTTGTTCATCTCTAATAGGGACCCCCCCAAACAGTGGCTCTAACAAGACAGAAGTCTGGACACAGGCAGTCCAGGGCTGGTGTGGAAACTTCATGTTGTCAACAGGGACCCGAGTTTCTATCTTTCTGCTCCTCCATCCTCTGTTTGAGGATTTCATTTGCAGGGTCCGAGGCAGTCTAGTTTGGCTGCCAGACCTCCAGCTATTAGGTTTGTATTGTAGGCAGTACGGAAGAGTTGGGAGGAAGATAAGTACCAGTCCCCTTCTCCTGTGCTTTTAAGAAGACTTCATGGAGGTCCCACAGAACACTTCTATGAGAGTCATAAAACCACAACTAGACTAGGATAATCTTTTATTTCAGGCACTGATGTGTCTACTAAGAAATGGAGATCTGGAAAAATCACCATTTGCAACCATCATGGTAAAGATTAATCTGAATAAGAATCAGCATTACCTGGAGAATGTTCAATCCAGGGAGGAAAGTTTGCTCAAGGGCAGAACATTTATATGGTCTTACAGTATTTTCCCACCAATTGCTTATTGATCACAAAGGGGGAAATAGTAACTATACAATGAGGACACCGGGCAACATCCTGCCCCAATGATGGAGATTAACATAACCAATAGGAGCAGGAGGACATCATGTGGCCTCCAGATGTGGCCTCCAGATGTGACCTCCAGAAGGGCATAAAATTGCTTATGTGGTATTCCAGCTGGAAATACATAACCTAAATATAATCATGAGAAAACATTAGACAAACCAAAATGAAGGAACAGGCTATAAAAGAACTGACCTGTACTTTTCAAAAATGTCAATGTTGTGAAAGATAACGAAAAGCTGATAAACTATTCCAGATTACAGGAGTCTAAAGAGACATAACAACTAAATTCAGTACATGATTCTGGACTGCATCTTACACTGGAAGAAAACAAAGTTCTATAAGGGACATTCGACTAAAGTGATGGGGACATTTCAGAGAGAAGATGAGTAAGACCCGATGACTAAGTGTTTTCTTCTCCCTGTCCCTAGAATCACTGTCCTATTCAGGCTTTCAGCATTTCTCCCCTCAGTCTATATCTAGAACTTTCCAAGTGATATCAGATTGTCTTTGCCTACTAGTCTGTCCTCCATATTGTCACCAGAGTGATTTTCTGAAGCACAAATCTGATTATGCCATATAACCTGTCTCGGTCCACTCAGGCTGCTATAACAAAAATACCATAAACTAGATAATTTATAAACTACAGACATTTATTTCTCACAGTTCTAGAGGCTGGGACATCCAAGATCATAGTGTTGGTAGACTTGGTGTCTGATGAGGACCCACTTTCTCACTGATGGCTGTTTTTTCTCTGTTACCTCACACGACAGAAGGAGCAAAAGAGCTTTCTCAATCTATTTCATAAGAGCATTAATCCCACTCATGCAGACTTGAACCACATGACCTAATCACTCCTCGAAAGCTCCACCTCGCAATACCATCACATTGGGGATTAGTATTTCAACATATGAATTTGTGGGGACACAGAGATTCAATCTATAGCACCCCTAACTAGAAATCATCTGTGGCTTGCTTTGCCGATTCCTAATCTGCCATACAAGACCCTCCTCCACATGAATCCAGACTTGTGGGTCGTTTCCTTCTTGCACTCCCATCTCAAATTGTTCCAATTATTGATCAGTCCCTCCACCTTCAGTCGTCGTGACATTATGCCCAGGATGACATAATGAGAACAAGGATGGGATGGGATAAGTCAGTAAGATAGGAAGTTATTTTAAAGCTTTTACCTAGTTTGAAATATGGGCTGGGCTATCATGTGAAATGACTCCACTACAATTTTTTAAAGAAATTAATTTTTCAGAGAAATAAATAAGTGTCTACTATTCGTTCCAACTGAAAGAAAAGGGCAAATGAAGATGGGCTTGTTGGCTGACTTCCATCCTAAAACTTCCTGTGAGGCTATTAGAGGCAGCCAGCTAAGGATCTCATTATCTTAGTCAGAATTATTCTATCAACAGCCCTTTTTCTCTGTCACAGCTGGTGCTGAGGGCCATATGTCATAAAACTCCCTGTACTCCCAAAGTTTAGAACCCTTACTGAATAAAAATAAATCACTGTTGTTAAATCAAGCGACCCGTGGGGTTCCAGAGAGAATTCTCCTTTATATTTTATAGCTATGTGGTGAAAACTCATGATTTTCCTTACCCGTGTGGCTTTTCTCCCATTTCCCATCTGCTTACTCCCTGTAATTTTTCCAGAACATTACTGCATCATTCTGTTCAATAAAAAAGATTGCTTACCTCACTTGCTCTCAGGAATAAGAAAGCTTCACAGGAATTGTGTTTAGCAATGAGATGATCCAATCCTTTTCCTCTGCACTTTTCAAATAAGATGACCAACAGAGAAATACCTCTCTAGAGTTCAAGACAGAAGATCCAGCTATTATATGTTTGTATCTATTCCATAGATCTCAAACTCACATTTTTAAGGCACCAGCTTTAACTGTTGTCAAGCATTCCCTTAAAAGTCAAGGCTATATTACTATAATGAACAGTAAGAGAGCATTGGTAGTGTAACTGTGAATTGCCTGGGTACCAATGATTTATTCTGCACTATGCATTCTGTTAAGTGGAATTCTAATTTGTGACCAAACACCACACTTATTTCCATGTAGAAGAGATAATCTATGACTCTCATAATAGTTTTGTATGTCAGAGGGATGCCGCTACATCATGTTATACCCAATCTGTGTACTTGGTATGTCTTGATTTCTACCTTGCTTTGTGAATTACAAAAGTTACCTTATATTCTTGGAGTAAGTGAAGTAATATATTATTTGTGACAGCAGCATTTTCTACAGATCCATCTAGTATATATTGTTACACCTAGATTCTAAAATCATCCAAGATTTACAATTAGATTCCAGGAAATTTATGAAGAAAATCTGACTTGCTCTTTTACATTCCCAGAGAATATGTTCATCAACGTCTATGTAAGTGTCCAAAGAATTGTCAAAAATCTGGGTTAGATGCTCCCACATACAATAGAATAGTGATCGCTTTTTAATGGGACATATAATATCTGCTCTACTCATCTCACAGGCTTCTGAGAATCTTATGAAATAATTTCCAGGAAAAAGTATGAGGTGTTATTTTAATATTAAGTACTATTATTAAAAATAATAGTTTCTTTTTTATTAAATGTATTGGGGTGACATTGGCTAATAAGATCGTATAGGTTTCAAGGGTACATTTCTGTGATAAGATTTCTATCATTTCTATGATATGTGATCCATATATTGCATTGTGTGTCCACCACCCAAAGGCAAATCATGTTCCATCGTCATGTATTTGACCCCCTTTACCCTTTACTGCCCTCCTACCCCACTTCACTCTAGAACCACCACGTTGCTTTCTGCGTTATGAGTTTTTGTTTGTTTTTCTTGTTTGTTCATTAATTGCTCTCTGTTTTACAGCCCACATGTGAGTGACATCATATGGTGGTTAACTTTTTCTGCCTGACTTATTTCATGTAGCATGGTATTCTGTAGGTCCATCCGTACTGTCACAATGGCAGTATCAAGTTGTAGATATGATCAGACAACCATAAATCTTGAGAAAGCATCTAATATTATTTTCTGATAATAAGAAGACATATATTCTGTTCACAAATCAGAGGGAGTAAGTTCTGAAGTCCTGGTTTTATTATTGCCAAAGTGAAAGCAACCAAGTTTGGAAACCTGTCTTGAGGTGAGCCTTCCGGGACCTGGACTTTAACAATCTGAATTGCCCCACTCCCTTTGCTAATTGAAAATACCTAGCGGGGACTATCTTTTACTAAGTCTTTATTTTACCCATTTTCAAAATAACAATCAACTACTGCAATAAGGCCCAGCCCTGGAAGGAGGGACATAGGCCATGGAGGGGCCCTATGTACGTTCAGCATAGCTGTGCTGGTTGTTTAACACTGGCATCCACTCTGATTGACCCTTTTGACTATTGTCATCCTCATTTAAAATTAGGGAATTGACAGGTTAAATGGCATTCCAAAGGTCATGTAGGTAATAAGTGCTAGAGCCAGTATTTGAACTCAGATAGTCTGTCTCCACGCTCTGTGCTCTTAACCTTGACACTATTGACAAGTAGCTGAGTGCAAGGGCCCTTGGAAGAGTCGTATCTGAGATGCGTGGGGGAATCCGGTGAGTGGAGAAGGTACGAAGGGGAGATGGCAGACTCTCAGAGGTAAGCCTGTCAACCCTGCCTCTGGAAAAGGCCTGGGTGGAATATCTGTGACAGAATATTATGCATTCAAGGAGTATCAGCCTGGATGGGAATTTGAGAACATCGACTGATGCCTTTCTTTTACAGATGGAGAAAATGCAGTGCCAGAGAGGCTATGTGAGTTGCCTAGGGTCAGGAAGCTTGTTCATTGATTTAATCATTCATTTAGTGAAGTACTCTGCTAAGGTGCCGGAGAAATAAACATCGCAGGTCACTTTGCCTGCCTTCAGCAAAGTTATATTTTAGACAGAAAACCATATAGGGAAAAACAAAAATTTTGCAACAGCAAAAATACTATAAAAGAGATATGAGCACAAAGTATGAGAACACAGAGACTTTTCCTAGGGGAGTCCTTGCAGGCTTCCTAGAGGAAGTGGCATTTGAGCTGAGTCTGGAGAGATGAGTAGGAGTTTGCCAGATGGAGAATGGGAGGAAGCTCATTCCAGGCCAGCTGTTTCATGGCTGAGTATAAACATTTATGTGAAATTTATTGACTTTATTTTTTAACTAAATGACATTTTCTCTTCCAAGCTGGCTTTTTTTCTTAGACTAAACTAGTAATTAAGTTTGTTAACTGGGCTCTAAGTATGTGTTAAGATTTATGGCCTGAACAAGGGCCCCTGGCAAAGGGGGTGAATTGGGGTAAAGGTCATCCTGAGTTTTGTCAGACTTAGGAAATAAAGACTTTTCCTGATTCACGCATAGGTGCCATTTGGCCTATCAGTCCTTTCGGTACCCAAACACAGATTTGGTCCTCTGTGGGAGCTCCGGAAACTTAGAATATCAATTCTGGTTCTACTTTGGGATTTGGAAGAAAGGTGATTACTCAGGATTCTAGTGACAATTAGATTAGCTTTGACCCCATCTAGGCTAGGACTTGAACCCAGATAGTCTGATTCCAGAACCATTTTTTGAATAGTTCATTTTTATTGTATTTTTCTCATTATCATTATCCCCCATACCCTCTTCCACCTCTCCCCACCCTCCTCCCCGCTGCCCAGAGCCCTTGCTCACAACTATCAAGGAGTGTGGACTCCTACTGTGCGGCTCTGCCTCCAATCTAAACACACAGGTCACACCACAGGACAGCATTCATGCCCTTAAATTCCTGCGCTTGCTGTCTGCCCCTCCCCCCCACCATTCCCCCACCATTTCCCCACCAACCTTGACAACCTCTTCTCTGGCTATTTGTGGCGATTTGCTAAGTAAGGCAGGTGGGACGAAAGTGGTTGCACACTTGCCTCTTGGCAGTGTCTGGCCTGATCCCCCTCTTCTGTCCCGTTCCCTTCATCGATGATTACTATCTGGGAGGGTGCTTGAAAGGGCTTCACAATTGCCCTGGACAATGGTGTCCTTCCAAAGAGCATCATGATAAGCAGCAAGTACTCTTCGATAGCACTTACAATGCTGTAGACACTCTTCTAAGGGCTTGACATATATAACTCGCTTGATCCTTTGAGTTTAGACAGTGCTGTGAGGTGAATACTGTGCTATCTCTCCATTTCCTACAGACAAAGAAACTGAGGCACAGAAAGATTAAGTAACGTGCCGGGTAAGGCAACAATGAAGCTAGCCTGAGCTCAGCAGCCATGGTCTCAGGAACACTGCAGTACTGCTCATGTTCCATTACATGCTCCATTGCTTCCAAGAGTTGAGGTGAGAGAATGCATCTGGGTTTCTTTCATGAGTGATAAGAAGGGCCTGCTTCCAAATGGGACTGCTCTGGTCCTCTTGACTCCAGAGCACTGTCTATGCTTACATTTTCTCAAACCCTTTAATGCAAATGACTCCTTGGTTTTCCTGACTAAATGCTCCACAAAGAATATTCATATCTTCATAAGCACAGGCACCAGTTTACCTGCACTTACAGGTCAGTCTCCTATGTAGAAAAATGGAAAGCAAACAGTAAAGTCTGTAAGGATGCAGCTGCCTACTGTATACAAATTATTTTACATTTGTTCATTTATTTTTCCTCCCGACAAATATGCGCCGAGGGCCTACTGTGCACTCTGGGTGATTCAGTAGTGAGTCAAGCAGCCCAGACTCCTGCCTTCATGAAAACTACTCTTAACCAGAGCGCCTTAGCTCCTTGGAGTCACTCCTCCACCATCTTCATGTTAGAAAAGGTTCTATGCTCCATGTTTGAATAATTAAATGGCTCATAGCTGGCTTCATCACCTGTAATTTGTGCAGGTCCACAAGGCCCTGTGCTTAGATGGGGTGCTTTGTCAATGCTCTGTTTGTCACAATTTTGGAATTCTTAAACGCTTGTGAAAAATGGTCCTGTGTTTTCACTTTGCACCGGGCCCTGCGCACTAGGTGGCTGGTCCTGACCTGCCTGTTTGGCCTCCTTGTTTGTAGGAAGGAAAACTGCTTGCTGTCTTGATATGGCTGTTTTTTTCACCCATATTTCAGAGATCTCTGGGCCAAGTTTTCATCAAAAATTAGACTCAAGATTCCAAAATAATGGCCATAGGGTTACTTCTCCCTTCCCCATCTTGCTCCACAAATCACTGTGTAATTGTTGTTCATCGATTGGCTCCTGTAGTTCTAATGAAAAACCTCACTTGAAATCATGAGCTTACATAGGTTATTGACTACTAAAAAAAATAAGGGTGAACTTAAAGAACAGCACCTCACCCCAAATCATTGGGTTGACTTTTTAGCTTTCTGCTTGCAATCCATTTACTCTTTCTTCCTCTATTTTCATAGTGCTATGGAGCGGAGAGCTGCTTGTCCCTTCGATACCATGTGGAGCTAAGGAGGGTGGCAGAACTGGAAATAGGAATGTCCATGACCCTGATTTTGGCCAGACTGTGATGTGGGCATCTGGACTGGAGATTTTCCCATGACCCTTATACCTCCTCAGTGCCCATGACCCATTTGCTCTTTTCCCTTTTCTTAAAACTTGCTCAAGGAAAGTGAAAAACAGAGTTAATCAACTAATTTTTATCAAAAAGCAAACGACTAGTAAGACTTCATGTGTACCCCTTCCTTGTGATATTTCAATTTCAACTCAAGGCAAACCCATTCGGTCATGCAAGGGTGAAGAACTGATTGGAGAACTCTAGTTCAGTCAGTAGAGGCGAGGGGACGTGTGGGGAGGATTGGGGAAGAGGTGAGAGAGGAAGAGAGAAGTCTCTGCTGCTCCTGACTCTTACTCAGGATGGGTCCTGAAGACCATTCCTGTCTGGAGTACAATGGAATGGCTCTGTGCTTTTGAATGTGGATGCTCTATACCACGTAAAAAGGTAAACTGAAAACTAGGTCATAGGTCTGAAAGCCCAAAGATATAAGCAAATGTTTCAATGGTAAGTGGGACATAAACATCTTTGTGAATTAGCATGGAAGGAGACTTGTCCTGTCAGTGCCCCAGTTAACAGTCTTGTGATTGTCTGCTCTGACTCAGACTCATTCTTGAAGTGGTGGCAAGTCTATCCACAGGCCTTTCTTTTCCCCTGATTGTTTGTCTTCCCTTCCTCTGAGCCCTTTGTTGCTTGCTGAAAAATTATGTCTCGATGTTGCTGTTGGTCTTTTGGCAGCTATGCCAGCAATATTTAATTAAAAACAACTAGCACAAAGGAGTTGACTATGATGGAGCAGCAGCAAAAGAATATGCATCACAGAGAGACAGGCAACTTCTGTTAATTCAACAGTCAGCCTGCTGGAGAGAGCTTCTGGGAGCCGATGAATTGGAGTATCGTGATTTTCCCCCCATGATTTTGTTGTGTAAGGTTAGGCAAAGTGCAACCGGGTGAGAGACTCTACAAGACAGGGTAAACATCACAGGGTTGAATTTGTTCACACTGAGCTTGGATCCTCTAGAGGAACAGAGGAAGCAACTGTGGGGAGAGAGGCAGCAGTAGATGGTAAAGTATGGGAGCTGATTTGGGGGCCCACGCTTGCCCCTTCCAGGTAAGTGGAGCAGGGCACACAGGACCAAGTAACATGGCTGTGAAAAGAAGCCTCACCCGGCCCAGACAAGGGGGTAATGCGGCTGGACTTCCTATGAAGAGTGGCGTGGTATCCTTTGGAATTCTTAAAAGTTTGTGAAAAATGGTCCCACATTTTCACTTTGCACCAGGCCCTGCATACTAGGTAGCTGGTCTTGACCAGCCTGTTTGACCTCCATGCTTGTAGGAGGGATAAGTGTCCGGGATGGTGTCAGGAAGGAGGGTCATAGACATAAAATTACATAATCTACTAGACATATCATTTAGTAATTAAAAGATGCCAAGAGTCACATGATTTTCTTTTTAGGGCTATAAAAGAGAGACAGATGTTAAATATGAATAGCATCAAAAGGCCAACTTAAAGCGATCATATTAAAACCTCATGCACTCTTTAGGGCAGCCTAGTTTCCAGTTTCTGACCGAAACTACTGGCATGTTCCTGCCTGGTGGGCCAGAAGGCAGGGTTCGATGGTGATGGTGTTGCTTGGAAGGCGTTCTGGCAATGCAGCGGAGAAAATGAGCAGAAAAAAGGAACGCTTCACTGGGCTTGGTGCGGTCACTGGGCTGGAAGACTGGGGTGGCTGCGGCAGAGTGGGTGGGCATGAACTGCAGGGCAGGCACGGGGTCCCTAAACAGCATGGAGGGAAACAGACCTCATCTTTACCATCTGGAGCTCACTTTGAGGCAGGGGTCAATTTGGATTGGACAGATGTTTACAAAGTTGGAAAACCTGTGCCAGTGATGTTTTGGGGGGAAACAATATGACCCCCAATCTGTTGATCTGAAAAACATCTAATATGTAATCTTTTATAATATCTTTTTACTACCAAATAAAAGTAATAAACCTTCTTCCCAAGACAATGTATAAAAAATTTGTTACTTAGGAAAATTTTTCATGAATTTAAAATTTGGTGTATAATGAAACCACAAATCAAAACTTGCATTCCCCCTTTTGTCAATAAGGAAAGCCCAGTAGGGATGCATGGTAGATGAAGAACTAGTACCATAGCTCTCCAGGAAGGAGCTCGGTCTTGTACAAGTTATTTTGAAAGAAGAACTGCCAGAATTGGGTGATTAATTACATATTGGGGGGGCAGATAAAGGAGAGAGAAGGCAGAAAGAAGAGCCAGTCTGGGAGAGAAATAATAACTTTTGCTTTAGACATAGCATGGTTGAGCTGACGGTTAGCCGTGCATACGGGAGCATCCAGCAGGCCTAGCGGGAGTCGGGACTAAAGCTGTAAATGCTTTTTTGCTTAGAAAGTGGTCTCTGAACTCATGAGGGTGGGTGAGTCCATGAACGAGAGTCAGGGATCGAAGAGAGAATGGAGGTGAGAACAGTGGAGGCTGTCACAGTTAGGAGGTGGAAGGAGAGTGAAGGGTAGACAAAGAGTGTTGAGAAGGTGGGCCTGAGAATTGAGAGGAAAAGCACATTCTTGCTGGAACACTGCAGTGGGGAAGGAAAAATGGATTGATAGCATCGAGTAGAATGACAAGGAAAAAGGTTCTTGAGCTTGGCAAATTGAGTTCATAGATGACATTTATGGGTACAGTTTTACGAGGTTTCTGAGAAAGAAGCCAGATTGCAGGGGGTTGAGGCATGACTGATTATGAAGGAAGTCGGTGATGGTTGTTGTGTGTATGAGGTTTGATTTTAAACTCTAGTGCCAAAAGGCAAAGATTAAAGGTCTGAGTCATCAATGTGGACTTAGGTTTAAAAGGTGAGTGGCAGGCAGATTAATGCATCTTTCAGTATGTCCACATCATCATCCCCGGAACCACTGAACATGGTACTCTACATGGCAAAGGGGAATTAAAATTACAGATGGAATTAGGATTGCTAACATGCCCAATTCAGCAATTCCTGTATAACAGAGAAGTTATACAGGATTATCCATGCCAAGTGAGCCCAACGTAATCACAAAGGTCCTTGAAAGTGGAAGAGGGAGGCAGAAGGGGAGACAGAGTCAGAGAAAGAATGTGACAACAGCGGGAGTTATTGTGATGTGATGTGAGAAAGGCTGGAGCAGCTGTTGCTGGCTTTGAAGATGGAGGAGAATCCATGAGCCAAGGAATGTGGGCAGCTTCTAGAAACCAGAAAAGGCAGAGAATCAGTTCTCCCCTAGAGCCTCCAGAGGGGATGCAGCCCTGCCAACACTTCGACTGGACCTCCCTGAGACCCATTTTGGACTGCTGTGAGATAATAAATTTGTGTTCTTTGAGCCACTAAGTTTGTGGTAACTTGTTACAGCAGCAAATAGAAAACTAATATAATTCATAAATGTTCAAACTATCATACTGAGTAGTCCAGTTTCTTCCACTCAGTACCATTCTAGTCATTTGAATGTGAAGAAAAGACTTAGTTTTTCATATCATGCAAGGCTTATGAATCTACATTCTGACGCAGGACCGCAGCTGGCAATCCTTTTGATGTTTGTTGTTTCACCTGTCCAAATCCAGTCAATTGCTCTGGCTGGTGTGGCTCAGTGGACTGAATGCTGGCCTGTGAACTGGAAGGTCATTGGTTTGATTCCCAGTCAGGGCACATGACTGGGTGGCAGGCCAGATCCCTAGATGGGGGCATGTGAGAGGCAACTGATTGATAATTGGTGTATCTCTCACACATCAATGTTTCTCTTCCTCTCTTTCTCCCTCCCTTCCCCCCTCTCTAAAAACAGATAAATAAAATCTTAAAAATAAATAAATAAATCCAGTCAATCAAGAGCCTTTTTCCAGTGTCTAATGCTACTTTGTTGGCATTGGCAAATCTGTATAAGCTGCACAACACACTGAATGTTAAATTCTTCTAAATGTATTTGCCAGTGTCACTTAGTTAATGATGATTATATTCTCCTAGGATGTTTCTTGGTCTGTTTCGCTAAAATGGAGGACATCATGTCAGGTATTGATGAAAGGGAACCTTCCTTTGTTCTTTTTCTGGGCGAAGCTCCTGCCTATTGGCATCACGTGGTACTAATGGATGCTTGGTCTCCTCCCGGTTTATTTGCACTGCTGTTTGGCTCAGGGGTGGGCAATAATCCAGCTCTCCCTGGTACTTCTGAACCTGGGGCCCAAGAGCAAGTGTTTAAGTGTTAAATGTTAGTTAAGCTATTGTTGGGACTTAAGGTGTTAGCGAAGTGCTGTAGTAAAATTCCAGGGGTAGGAGCAGCTAGGGGCTCAACTGAGAAAAATAAAACTGAAGAGAGAAACAGGGAAAAGTCAGTGAGTGAGTGAGAGAGAGAGAGCAGGAGAGAAAAACCTCACAGAGTTTGAGTTCTTGGCACCACTTAAATGTGAGGCACAGCGGAATTGCAGACCTTTGCAGAGTTTCATACGAGCAAATAAAGTTTCTTCCTTTTGCTTAACCTAGGTTGAGCTGGTTGGGTTTCAGTCACCTGCAAGGAAAAGAATTTGACTTTGGGTGGTGAGCACACAGTACAATATGAAGATCCTATGTCACAGAAATGTACACTCGAAACCTATATTCTCTTATTAACCAATGTCACCCCATTGTAATAAAAAAAAGAAGAAAAAGAATCCTGATTAGTGCATTTGGTGGAAGAGTGATCAGGATCTATAAAATTCAAGTCTGATCAATCTTACTTCTCACCATAGGTCAGGGGTTCTTCTACCTGCTAAGCATGCCACCAAGTAATTGATAAGTCACTTATGCATTCCTTGGAAATTTCACAAAATGCTTTCACAAGTCAATCTTAGATTGGTGTCTTGGGTTTGGTGATTCTCAAAAAAAAGTTTTACAGAGCCATATTTAATCAAAAGATCTATTTTAAAAATAAAGTTATAAGGATTAAAAAAACTGGGAAATGCTGAATGCTGTTTCTTGGAGAGTCATAAAATAAATGACCATTAAAGACTCTGAGAAGTCCTGCATTAAATAAAACTGATCAGATAGTTTACTAAAATAGTAGCTTTCAAACGAATGAAAAAGTTCAACTTCACTTATCATAAGTAAACTAAAATTTAAACAACTCTAATTTTACCAACAGGACTGGCAAATATAAAATGTTATGTTTCTACACTGTTTGGGTAGGATATGAGAAAACAGGAATTTGCATGCATTGTGGAAGACAATGTAAATTTCTATATCATCTTTGAAAGACAACTGACAATATGATAACAATGCACACACACTCTGACCCCCGCATTGCCCTTACAGAATGCCATCTTACAGATATGCTTCTGTGACTGCATGAGAGTATTATTTCAGATTGTTTTCTAGCTTAAGATGTGAAATGAACTAAATGGCCACTACATTGCACTGGTTATACAAATTATAATTCATGCATATAGTGGAATAGTATGTGGTCCTCAAAAAATGAGATAGATCTAAGTCAAGGTGTTGGTGCCAGATGATTCTTGGATGTGGGAGGCTGTCCTGTGCATTACAGGATGTTTAGCAGCATCCTCGAACTCCGCCCACTAGTTGCCAGCAGCAGCTGCACTGCCTCTTTGCCAACTTATAACAATCAAAAATGTCTCTAGACATCACCCCTGGTTGAGAACTACTGATTTAAATGAACTGCTATTTCCCCAAGATATATTAGGTGAACATAGTAAGATGCGGAAGGGCCCTTAATGTTCTACCACTTGTGGAAGCTGTTCACTGTCTTTGCCTGTATCTCAGTTAAATAAGATGCTTCTAGGTGTGTACAATGGCTCTGGAAGGATACACCAGAAAATGGTAACAATCCTTGATTCTGTGAAGAATGGGGGACAGAAGGTGAAGTGAGAAGGAGTTTTACTTTTTATTTTATGCTCTTTCCTACCATTTGAATTTTTATCAGGTATATGCATTACTTTCTAAAGAAGCCTCGAAACTAGTTTAACCCAAGAACTCCTAAATTATATAATTCTATCATTTTCCACCCTGAATAACATCCAGAATGCGCTTTGGAAAACATTTCCTTGGTTCACTTCCCTTGTATCATTTTTGAAGATCAATAGCTTTCTTGTTTAAGTCTAGGAATGTACTAGTATTAGAAGACTTTGATCTGAGGATTACAGGGAAGCCCATTTTTATAAACCTGACTTAAGTAGAACCACTGCAATTGAGTTACGTTATGCCAAAAGCCTAAAAGTTTATTAGTCTTGCCTGCCTTCCAAAAAACTCTGCTGATGCAAATAAAGTTCTTTCCACAGTGCATTCACTTTTAGCTGACCTAAAACTTTTTCCTTCCTCTCTTTCCTATAAACCTGGCTTTCAATTGTTCTGTCTTTATTTTTGCTTGTGCCCTTGCTAAAGTCTTTATTCTTTAAGATTGGGAATGGTATTTTCTTATTAAAACAAGTGTCTGCTGAGAGTATAGTTTCTAGTACCATAAAAGGCACTCTGCAAATACTATCTCTGTTTCTAACAACCACCTGGCACAGGTGATATTCTTGTTCCCATTTTACCGATTAGGAAGCTGAGATTACAAAGGTGCACAGAAGGTGCACAGGCCAAGGTTACTCAGCTTTGAATGGATGGACCTAGGATTCAAACCCATGTCTGTTACCCTCCAAAAAGCCTGTGCACCTTCTCTGCTGAATTCTGATTCCTTGCCCTATTCTGCTGCTCTATTTAGATATTCTGTGTCTCTGCTACTCGACGGTTTCTCTGCTATTTGAAATGCATCGCAAGCAAAATGTCTCCAATTCCTCAAGATTTGTGCTAATACAACCAAAGGTTGATAAAAATGTTTCTAATGGATATCATAACAAAGTTATGCTAAATGAAATAAGCCAGTCAGAGAAAGACAAGTACTATATGATCTCACTCAGATGTGGACGCTAATGAACAAACTGAACTAACAAGCAAAACAGAGACTGACTCATAGAGAGCAGGCTGACAGCTCAGGGGAAAGGGGTTTTGGGGTGTAGGGATCAAGCCAAAATAAAAAAGGACTCATGGACATGGGCCACAGAGCGGTGGTTGGGGAGTGGCGGTGAAGGTGGAAGAGGGTATAGGGAGGACCAACGTAATGGTAAAAAATACAATAAAAAATGAGCTATTAAAGAAGAACATTCTTTCAAGAGTCAAGTCATAATCCTTATCATCTGTTATATTCTAGAACAAATTTACAAGAAAACTCTGCATGGTTTGAGCCTATTACTGTTTTAATCTCAGCCCAAGAGATACGACTGCCCAAAATGATTAAATTAAAAGGCAATTTAGACTGGAAAAAGCTGCATGTCTAAGGGGATGAGACTCACATTTTCACGTGGACGAGTTCTAAATAGCCTGGCTGTTCGAGACACCACAGGACATCAGTCACCCTGTCTCCTTAGCCTCCTCTTGGCTGTGACAGTTTCTCAACTGTTCTTCGTCACCTGGGCAGCTTTGAGGAGTGCCGATTAGAATGATTCCTTTCAATTTTCTACTTCCCCCCCTTTACTCTCCGATTTGGGGCAGCCAATGCTTGGGGTGCCCTTCACAGTTTTTGTGTAAACTTGTGACCAAACTCCCCCAAATGGGACATAGGGGAGCCCTGAACTGGGAGAGCCGGGAGCACGAGCAAATGCTAAACGAACCAGCGTGTAGACAGTGTTGCCGGCCTCTCACTATTTATTCTTCTGGCTTGTACTGCTTCGCCTTTTGCTTGTCTGCTTTCTCTTTTTTATCTTCCACTGCTACTAGCAAGTGCCTGGGAGGTGAGGAAATGAGATTTTCCAGCTTTTCACATCCCTCTGCAAGTCCTGCTGAGATGACATCTCTCCTCTGTGTCAAGTGCACACTCAGAAAAAACAAAACCCACTGGGACCTGGCTTTGGCACACGCACACATGCACTGTGGTCTTGATTTCTGGTCTTTGTCTGAAAATGGAGAAATGCTTTTCAAGGCTTATTCTGGTATTTTAATAATCGCTATGCCTGTGCCCAGAAATATTGCTATGAGGTTCCCAGGCATGGAGGATAAAACCAGACCTTCTGTGGTACTATCATCACTGGCAGTTTTCTTTGTACCAATAAAATAAGATATATGCTAATCAAATGAATGCATAGACTTTTTAATTTTAAAAATCATGTCCTTGTCTTTTCCCCTTTAGGACTTGTTGATTGTTATAATCTTTCAACATTAAGGTTTTGATGCTAAAATTGCTTCTTCTTTATTGTTTTTCTTTTTGGAGGGGATTTAGTAACTACTTTTAGATCGTTCCAACTCCTCAGCTCATTTGCTAGGACAAATTTTGCCAGGGGTTTTGAGTTCATCTCTGTCAACCGGTCAGTTCCTCAGTTGGATAAATACTAAATTGTTTCAACAAAAGTTGCTTGATTAATCAACTTCCCTAACTGGTGTTATGGCCTCTTGTTGCCATCTTGTCAAAACCGTTAGCCTTCCTTGAAGAGAAAATGATGTGATCGTGTCAATTGCAGAGAAAGCAGGGACTTTATACATTTCAGTTAAACCGTTCCCTTTCCTGGCTTTTCATGGATTTGTTTGTTTGGAACACGTTTGTTTATGACTCTGCTTACTTTTCTCACAGCTTCCCTCCTCCTTTTCTTTTGCTTTTTCTTTCTCCTCCTCATCTACCTCTGCCTTCTCCTTTCTCCCTGCTCCGTGCTGAACTAAGGTGTGATCAAGTCAAACAAAATGGAAGTGTGAAGAATGATATACATGCTTGAAGTCCTCAGGGAGTATTTGAGGTTTGTTACTCCAAAAATAATTTCTGAAGGAAAGTGGATTGGAGGGGAGGCAAAGGGGGCCAATTACATAGTGGCGGATGGAAACTAGACCTTTGGTGGTCAGCACGATGTGGTGCAGATGACCCTTGAAGAACACACACTTGAACTGTGCAGGTCCGCCTATACATGGATTTTTTCCAACAAATATACAGTCGGCCTCTGGTCTGCCCGGGTTTCACATCTGCGGGTTGAGCCAATGCAGGACGAGGAGGGCTGACTGTATGAGTTGTTCTAGCCATTTTATATGAAGGACTTGAGCAGCCGTGGATTTGGGTGTCTGTGGAGGTCCTGGAACCAATCTTTCGAGGATACTAGGGATGACTACAGTTATGTTTCTGGGGAGTCAAAAGTTAACATTTGGATTCTGGGCTGCATCTGGATCAGGACCCCTAACCTTTGCATTGTTCAAAGGTCGACTGTATATACAGATGTCAAATTACAGTGTTGCACACTTGAAACATATAATGTCATAAACCAATGTCACCTCAATTAGAAAACAAAAAGAATGTCTGACCTGAGGATGTACTCAGGGATGGGGTGAGGAGGGAGAAGAGGAAAAGACTTGCTTGGGTGTTACTGAGTGAGGAACCTTCTGTTGTTACTTGCTTATGCCAGGGATCACAAGCTTTTCTGCCAAGGCACAGAGAGGAAATACTCTAGGTTTCCCGGGACACACTGCCTTGGTTGTAACAGGAAAACAGATGTCAGTGAGTGAGCATGGCTGTGCTGCAACACAACTTAGTTTACGCACGCTGAAGTTTGACTTTTACGTGATTTCCATTTGTCGTTAAATAATAGTATTTTTTAATTAGCTATTAAAACGTAAGAGCCATGGTTATCCCACGGCCATACAGAAACAGGGGAAGGAATAACTTGAACCTGTAAGTTGAAGTTTGTTGACCCCTGCCTGGCTTATGCTGAGAGTCCAAGATCCCTACTATACCAGCCAAACAACCCAACCCTAGAGAAACAAACAGCAAATAGTCTGCACAGCAGGGTTAAGTGAGGACGGGGAAGGAGACCTGTGGAGGATCGCGTCAGCCAGGCGGAGAAGGGGAGAAGGGCACCCCAGGCAGAGGGGCAGAGCTGTGCCCGCCAGCGCTAGAGGATAGGATGGCTGAGGCCATGGCATTGGCGCCTCCCAGGCAGCTTCGCATTGAAGGCAGCTCTCTTTCATAAAGCACTCACTGAGGGCTGGCCACTCCCCTCGAATTTCTGATGGATGCTTCACTGTCCTCTGTGGTCAGTGTAATTGTCCCTGTATAAGTACAGAGCGGTTGAACACCTTGTCAGAGTCAACCCGCTGGTAAGCAGCACAAGCAGGCTTTGAGCCCTGGCGTGGCTGACCTGACTCACAGCCTCCTTCCACCCCCCACCCCATGATTGCCCTCATCTCCTCATCCTGCTGGAGTTGCCCCAGAGAAAGTCTTAACGTGCTAAATGGGAGACAGCTTTTAAAAACTGGCCAGTACCTGTAAAGAGTTGCAAACCCTCTGAGCTGCTGACTCCCTCCATCTGCCACTTTAGGGGAGGAGTCCAAGAGGTAAAATGGGGATGAACACCTGAGCTTGACCCCCGGCTCACTTGTTTACTACCTGTGTGATTCACTTAGCTCCCTGAGCCACCACCCGCCCTGTTTCTTTGTCTGAAAAACAGGGAATAAGAATTCCCCGTTTAAGTTGTAAGAATTTAATGGCTTACAAGGCTTGTGAGAATTTAATGAAACAATGCATGCAAGCCATTGACGTAGTGCTTGTCAGAAAGTAGGTACTCAGTCAATGCTGATATCCTTCAAATGGCCATTGTTTGCTCATTCTTTCTGGAAGCATCTACTAAGTGGCTGTTATGTTCCGGGCACCACATAAACTCCGGGACAAACACATGAGTCAAACAGTTCCTCTCTCCAAGGAGCTGAGAGTCCAGCAGAATAATAGGCATACAAGCAAATAACCTTGACAAAGTGCCACAGGAACACGGGGGACCACAGTGAGTGTGTAGAGGAAGAAGCGGATATTTCTAAGGGAGTAGGTGAAGGGGCATGGAATCGGCTTCAGAGAAGACGCAGCAGAATTTATAACCGGGGACCTCAAGCCGATCTTGTGCCATTCCCGTGGCTGATCACTCACCAACGTAAACTTTGTCTTTTGGAAAAACTTTTAAAACCCACTTTTCCTAAAAACATTAAAAAAACCATCTATGCAAATTTTGAAAAGCAAAACAGGAAACCAAATTATAGGCAAGGGAAAACACTCCTTCCTTCCCAAGTCTCTTGTGCTTGGAAGTTTCCTGCCAGGATGTTGCCCAGAGAGAGAAACAGCCTGACCAAGAGTCATTTGTTCCTCGTGAGTTTCTTTTAAAAGAAACTGATTTCATTTTTTTCACATTTTCTGTGGCCTTGGGAAACACCTCCTGCAAAATTAGAAATATCCAAAAGACATTTGGGGAGAAACGATTCCTTCTGGGTCTAAACTGTTCATACATGACATTGGCATACTGCCTTTGAGTCGGCCCTGAATTTTTACATAAAGTGCGTTATGACAGAAAGGGCTGGGGCAGGCTGTCTGAGTTTGAATTCTGGCTGCACAATTAATAGTTGTGTGACCTTGTGGCTATTGGGAGAAATAAATGATACAGTAGAGTGATGACCATGGCCCCTGATCCAAGAAATGTTATCACATTATTATTCACTTTATCTTCTTAGAATTCGTCGATGATAGTCTATGAGGCTGAGTATAGTCCAGTCCATGTCCCCCACGTGGGTTTGCACTGCTGGCCACTCTGCCCATTTCTCAGTTCAACATGCCGCATTCTCCCCACCTCGGTCTTTTGACCACTATTCTTTTACACGACTGGCTCTCATGTCCCCACTTCCTCTGTCTGACTCACCTTTTGCATCTCAGCTCAGATTGCTTGTTCAGGGACGTCTCCTCTGACCTCCCAGTCTAGGTTAGGTTTTCTGGTGAAGGTATCCATACGTCCAATCTCTTTTTCATTGTGACATCGTCACACTTGTGGTTACTTGTTTACGACCAATGTCAAACTAGAATGGAAGCTATGGGAGAGCAGGGACCACTGTGTTGCATTCGCTGCTGGCTCCCAGCATCTAGCTCGGTCCCTGGAGCATGATGCCACTCTACAGTTATCCGTTGACTCCAAGGTAGGCGGGCAGGTTTTATTAGAAGCCTCTCACAGATGAAGAAACCAAGAACTCAAACATTGTAAGTGACAGACTCGTGGTCAGGGGAGTCTTGACCTTCTGGCTTGAAACAGAGTGGTGCTTGCAGGGAAAACATCCCAAGTCTTAGTTTATTATGCTTGGACTCTCATTCACTGCATCTACAAATAAGTGCACAGAAATATTGAAGACCAGCTACAATGTCACAGAAGCACTGAGGAGCTGGGCCTTTCTTTAATTGACAACCCTCTGTCTTTAGTCCCAAGCAAGGTCCTTTCTCAGTGCTTCCATTCTTACAGATAACATGAGTCCCCAGGATTTCTCTTGCTTCTCCCCAGGGTCCAGTGATTCTTCACTGTGAGGCCCTCCCTTGACCTACACCAGTGATTTTCAATCTCTTTCATCTCATGGCACATATAAACCAATTACTAAAATTCTGTGGTGCACCAAAAAGTGTATTATGTTTTTTGCCAATCTGACAAAAATTTCATTCACGCCAGATGGCTATTGTTGTGCTGGCTGTTGTCATTTTTAAAAAATTTGACAATCTAAGGGAAAAGAGGTAAGTGCCCCTGACTAAATAGTCACGTATTGCGTGTTTTAAAAACTCTTGTGGCGCACCGGTGGAAAAATCTCTGGCCCACACTTACTCTCTGAGTGCTGTAAAGGCTCCGCATCCCGCCCCTCAGTTTCACCCCTGCTGTCTCTGACGCTAGCACACAATCTCCTTTCTCCTTTTTGTGTTTTGAGGGTTTTTACTGTTTGGCGGAAATAGAGGCACACACTAACGCAGACAAACACTGAGAAGGTAAATAAAACTTCAAGAAATCTCAAAACTCTCTAGTAGTAATTGTCCCTGTTAATTCTCATTTGAGGGGTCTGTCCTGGATGCCCCCACCCCTACTCACATGCATGTGCAGCTGATGGAGGAAGGCCAGGATCAGGCATAGTGTCACCCAAGGCTAAGTTCATAGAAGTTAGTAACTCAAAGCCAAAATAAGAGAGACATTTTTAATGTATGAGAAAGTCCAAGAATTAAGTTAACAAGGAGGACATACTGATAGGGGACTTAAGAGTGGAAAATTTTTAGTTTAAGTAATAAGCTAATAAGCTTAGTAATCAATGCACGTAAAAGCTTTTGTTCCAGGAACTGAAGGTATGACCCACCCTGACTCCAGGAGACCATAAGCAGTTCCACCTGTGTGCTCAGGAAGCCTGCAAGCAATTCCAGATCGTGTCAGAGCCATTGTGCTCCAGGGTGAGATGCCCACTGCCCAGCACACAGCTAAACACCACCGCCCAGGGTGAGAACACTGAAGTCATTTTTTAACCCAATGAACATTTCCCTGAATTTCAAAAACCCCTCACCACACCTTGTCTATTCCCTGCTATAAAAATCTTGGCCTGGAAAGAAAAGAGAAGATGATCTGTTAGGGTATGAACCCACCATCTTCTCAGATCGCCGGCCATCTGAATAACGCGCCCATAAAGATTCAATCCCTGTCTCTGCTTACTGGGTTTGGTAGTGACAGGCAGCCTGAACTCTGGTGTCTTTTCCACTTTCAATATGGACTTAGTGGGTGCTAATGCAGATTAACTGGAGACATGACACCTAAAGTGAGAGCCACCAGTGGAAAGGAGGCTGTGTGTGGAGATGGCCTAGTTAGAAAAATAGGGACATTGACTTCTTTCCTGTGGACGTCTCCCTCCTCAGAAAATAGCAACAGACACTTGCTCCAGATCAAAGATAAGGAGTAAAGCCCAGGAGGGGCAAGGGAGGAGAAGAATCCAAGCAGAGGGAACCATTTACAGAATTGTATTTTCATAGTTTTCTTCCCATCTTCTCTTCCTAGGTTTCCTTGGAGCAGCTGGTAGACTATACCATCACTGGCACAGGTCTTTAAGTTTCCCTATATCTTGAGATCTCTATCTTTTTGATCCCCATGGGCCTTCTTTTACTTACCAGATTTTCATGCAAGATAACTGTTAGGGTAAAATAGTGGGAGTCAACCAGTAAGTGGTTCTGATGCCCCAGATCCAAGTTTCATTTTCAAAGCAATAAGAGAGTCCCTTCGCTCCTAAATCTCTCCTGTAGTATGCAGGAAAAGTCAAATTAGGCCATCTCTGACACAAAATACTTAAGGTAAGGAGATGGAAGGGGGAGAGATACATTGACGTTCATCTGAATATCTTTTGCTTGTTTAAACAATGGGGCCCTGTGCTGTAGCCCACATCCCTAAAAAATATGATTCCCAGAAAATGTTCTATCCAAGTGGACCAAAGGCTGGAGGAGTGTCAAGTACAAAAAGAAAATGGGAAGCTGTATGCCCCTCCTACAGACAGGAGGAAGCTTGCCTTTATCTTGTCTCCCCACAGCCTAGCTTAGGGCTTAGCCTGAGACAGTCTGTCAGTGAGAGTCTGTTCAATTGAGCCAAACTTTGGAAATGAGGAGAGCTGATAGCACTGCGATCCCAGGCAGGTTGAGCGACTACTAGGAGTGGCCTTTAGGAACTGTCTGCACAGAAGAGGATCAAGAACAGATTAGGGGAGTTGAGGAGATGTGTTCATGAAAGGGGCAGGTGAGTTTTGGGAGATTTATGTGAGCAGGAAACTAGAGGGGGATCACCCCTTTAACTGCCCAAGGCCACGTGCGGCATAGTCTGGCCTGAATGTGTGAGTATGACCCACAGACCCAAAAGGTAGGACCTCATTCCTCAGTGACAGAACAGATGAGGCAAAGGACTGTTAGTTGCGCTATGCAGAAGAACGGAATTAAGAAGCCAATCTATTATTGGCTATAAAATTTGAACTTTAAAAAACTCTATCAAAGCTGTTCAGTAATGAAACTGTGTACTTCTGGGGATGCTCACCCAGCGAGTATATTTTAATCAGACAAGACACCATCACAGAGGGATACCAGGGAAAGTAGACGGAGAAAGCTGTGCTAGGAAACAGTGGGGTCTTGGGAAAGAAATCCTTCTACTTGGCAGTGCCCAGGGAAAATCTATTGGCTATAACCCTTCTGCTGGGGTGCCGTCCTGGGCATCATTCCCAACTTTGTTTCAAAGCAACAAGAGAATCTCTTCCTGAGAATGTTTCTTGGCAATAATTTGCAAGCCTGAAATCAGAAAACAAACAGATCTTAATCTACTTTTATTCTACTTTGGAAAGTGTGTAGGATGTGCTCAGACAAAAACCAAACAAGAGCAGACCTCGACTGGCTATAAAAACAGTATTTATCTTGGACAGTTGACCTCATAGCATTATTCTTATTGGACTTATAGCAGTTTTTTTATTTAAACATATCAAAAAAATTTAAACATATCCATGTAGATATTGAAAAACACTGCCTGTGTTATGATCACGTTTTTTAATAAGAATTTAGCACCTCGAGCCATTAGGTCCTGCACCCCTATTTCATTATACGGAGACAGAAGAGAGGCTGGGTTACTTTTTTTCTTTGGTTAGAGGACAGTTGGGAGTCCTGAGAAGAGGTGGGAACAATTCCTGAAGAATGATGCTTGGGCAGCTTAGCAGAAGAAAGTTGAGAGCATCAGAATGAGTGGCAGGCCCTGACAGTTGAAAAGAAAAAAAACAAGGTTTGGGAAAAGAAATGTGAACAATGTTAAGGAAGAGGTACCTTGACTTCATTCATTCACTCATTCATTCCTTCGACAAGTATTTTAAACAATTCAGTGAGTATGACACTGAGCTAAGAACTATTAGAGGTGGGGGTGGAGAGATGACAGGGAACAAAATAGAAAGTAAGTTTAAAATAGTCTCTGATATCAAGAGGTTACAATTTAATAAGAGATGACAACTAAATATGCAAGAAAGTACAGGATTCTATTTCAAGACAAACTAAAAGATATGAAAGACACTGAACAATAAAATCTAAAGCAAACCAATCATCGATGAATCAAATCGATTTCTTTCTATGCCAAGAAGCCTTGAACATTCAATCCCACACTTAGCTATTAAGCATCTGTCCTAAACCAGTGCAGTAGAGATTACACAGATGAACAAATGTAGTCTCTGTTTTCACAAAACGTGCTATCTGGGATGGAAATAAAATAAGGACGGAAAAATTAAAAGGTGAAAGATTTGTGCGTTCTGAAGAGAAGCCAGAGTGTGGGGACAGAATAGTTAAAGGGCACCACGGAGTGTACTGTCAGGTGACAGGGACTCAGGACTGCGCATGTAGTGTCCGGAGAGAAGGATCCCGTCCTGTTGAGGGGAAGGAGGAACATCTGCGTGGAAAATGTGGTGTTTCAGATGGACCTCGAATGTGGAGAACTCTGAGAGACAGAGACGGAGGTCAACCTCTCAGGAAAAAAGGGTCTTTCAGCCAAGCAGAGCGGGTGGCAGAAGAAGGCTGGAAAGGTAGGATGAAGGCAGCCCTTACTCACCAAACTGGGGAGGTGTAATGTGGTTAGAGGGGAAAGGGAAGATGCTGAAGGTTTTCAAACATGGGTTACAAGAGGTGGGAGGTAATATGATTCAGCCAGGACTTTAAGAGATCATTTATCAATTACACGTGAGACAGATCGTGGGGAAGATGGAATGAATGAGGAGAGAAGTTTAAAAGTATTTTCAATAAGGTACATGAGAGTTAATAGAACCTAATTTAGTTTTTGTATTACTGTGGTTAAGTTTTGACTGCAAGTAATGGAAAATCCCCCAAAAGACAGGCCAGCAGAAAATAAGAGATTAATTCTGTCTTGTGGGAAGGTCCAGGTAGGCAGTCCTGGGTTGGTACGGGCGCTCTGCAGAGTGTGGAAGGCCCCAACCTCCTTTGGCTCCTCGCTCTGTCATCCCTGGGAGGGGCCTGTCTCCTCGTCCAGACTGACGCACGTGGGCTGTAGCCGCAAGATAGAGGAAGGGCCAAAGCAGGTGAAGACAGGGAGCAGACACTGGCTGTGCTTTTAGGCAAGTTCCCAGGGGCTTCCACACGATACCTCTGCTCCCTCCTCATTAGTCAGAACTCAGCAACAGGGCCACATGGAGCAAGGGAAGCTAGCAAATAAGGTGTGTTTTCTGGGTATCCAGCTGAAAGACCAGGAATTCTGTTACTGCAATAGTGTTATCAAATTTTTTAAAGCAAGCTAAGAGGTTGTCCCTTTGAAGTAGATCAAAATTATTCCCCAGATCTTAATGAAAATAATTTTTAACATAAAGATTTCATCCTAGAATCTTATCTTAAAGCCGAGACAAAATAATGCTCTTGTTCTTAGATAACATTGGACTGGACTCCATGGCCAAGGCTGTCTGAAGCGTTGAGACTGTTGGTTTGTCCAGGTCTTCATGACCCTACCTTAGCAACCCTCTCTCTGAGTTGCTTATAACAGGAAATTAAATCCATTATCATCATTATGTTATTGAATTCAGTGAATTGTATGCCAGCAATGTGAGCCTTAGGAAATCTCCGTCCTTACTCTACAGAAATACAGCCGTGCAGTACTCTTCACACTCCATTCCCCTGGCTCTGAGCTCCAGCAGCCAGCCCCCTTGATTCACTTGGCACCATCACCCATCTGACGCATCTCCCTCCTCTCCCATCTTCCATGCCCTCCGATGCCCAAAGAATCTCCCAAGGGCATTGCCAACGACACAAAACTGAGCTCAACTCGTAACAGATGGCTCTCCTTTGCTCACTGCCTTAACAACTCCTTGGCTTTGCCTCCCAGATCTGCCCCAATCTTACTCACCCTACTGACTCAACCAGACTTGCCTCTGGGACATTGCTATTGCATCCTGGTATTCGGGGGGCAATATTGTAAGTGTTCTGTGCTCTCCTCCTTCGCTCTGTGCCCTTTGCCTCTGTGGCCATCACTAGGTGATTAGCGGTCCCCTCACTTAAGTGACATAATGGGCTCTGTGGTTTAAACAGAAGCTGTTTTCCAGTGGGAATCTTAGGAACTTCAGAGAAGTAACATATCTGTGTTTAAGTGTATTAAAATATATTTATAATGGTAAACATATTTATTGTTAACATATGAAAATAAACCAAAGGACGTACCAACTAGAAAAATAATTTAAAAAATATAACTATAAACAAACCATTCTTTCTTAAAAACAAAACTGTGGTAAGCCCACGGAATGTGAGCTCTACCCTCCTGAGAAATTTTTAGTGCACAATATAGTATTGTTAGCCGTAGGCACAGTGTTGTACAGCAGATTCCTGGAAGTCATTTGTCTTGCCCAGCTGAAACTTTGTACCCAGGGGGCAGCAGCCCACCATTTCTCCCTGCCCTCCACCCCACCCCTGCCCTTGGCAACTACCATCTGCTCTCTCGTTTGGTTGGTCTTGATTATCGCATACGAATTGAATCATGCAGTATTTGTCCTTCTGTACTGGCTTATTCCACTAGGCATAATGTCCTCATGGTTCATCCATGTTGTTGCATGTGACAGGATTTTTTCCCCGAATTTTTTAAGGCTGAAAATATTCCATTGAATACATAATCATTATTTCTTTCTTAATTTACTGAGATAAATTTCTCTGGGCTCTCTGCTCTACCAGTCAATTTTCACCTATTTAATCCAGGGAGGTTTCAGAGTTTATTGTCATATTACTACTATTTTTCTATTGCACTGTTACTATCCGTACCGTTGGTTAATTAATTAATTAACCACGTATCCAGCGCCACATCTGGGTGCTGGAGATATAGAAAGGAGTTCCAGTTTTCATGGAGCTTACATTCTAGAGAAACACAATTCTGTTTCTCGGGGGCACATTTTGCATTGTCTGGAGACATTTTTTGTCGTCATGGCTGAGGAGGGCATCGCTATCATCCAGAGAGCAGAGGCCCGGGATGCTTTCAATGCAGCCCCATTTCTCACCTCTTCCTGTTCCACACCCCATGCCAGCCCGTTGCAGTTTCGCACAGAACTATGTTCTCACCCCTATACCTCAGAACTCCTTTGGCTGGCGGGGGCCCTGGCTATATTTAGTCTCAATTCCTCTGTCTATCTCAGCACCAACTGGCCCGCCATTTCCATTATGGGGACAACCACTTCCCACAGGACCCTTCCTTGCCCTTTCATGTGCCCCCAGAGTTGCCGTGTCAGCACAGGGCACTGGTGCCATCTCGAATTGTGCTCAGACCCATTTTCTGGACCCCCTGGCCCTGCTCTCATTTGTCTACTTGGGAAAGAATTCTTGAAATGGCCCTAATTCTGCCTGTTATCCCCACTGGCTCTCCCCATATGCCTCGACACCCTATGCCCCTGTGAGGAAGCAGGCTTCCAAGGCGCCTTCCCTCCTCTGGGCCCCAGCTCACTTCTCAGCTCCCTAGACCTTAGCTTCCTCCCACCACTGCCCAGCCCTCCCAGCCTCTCTAGAGCTTCCCAACCAGACCCAGCTGGACTCACCTCCTTTTTGTGGGCAAAAGCAACACTCAGGTCGGGTGGTCGTTTGGGTGGAGTCACACCTTAATTCTGTCTAGTTGGAGTCTAACATCAATTTGTAAGGCAAATTGCCTTAGAAAATTACCTGAATCTTTAGGAGGTCTCAGGAAACAGACAAAATTAACTTCTTTTGTTATTATAAAGCTCATGCAGTTGACTTTGTGAGAATTTAATGTGTATATAATATAGCAATCCCTGGTATCTTTTTTGATTTAGAAATTTTGGTATTGTGATATCTAAAGATTATTTTTTGTTTGTTTTTTCTTGTTTTGCTGAAGATACCATGGGCCAATTTCTAGCCTAGAAACTAATATGTTTGTGTTACTGGTCCTGCCTTTTTATTTTTATTTGATTTTTCCTTTTCTCTGCTTTGATTGGTTATTTTCTGCTACCTTGTATTCGAAATTGCTGATTTGACCCTCTGCTTCACCTAATCTGTTATTGATTTATTTTAGTGTATTCTTCATTTATTCTTTTTCTTTTATTGATTGTAGAGAGAGGGTAGGGGAGGGAGAAAGAAAGGAGAAAAATATTGATGCAGAAAAAAAAGAAATATAGATGTGGGAGAGACACACTGATCAGTTGCCTTCTGCATGTGTCCCATCCAGGGACCAAACCCGCAACCCAGGCACGTGGCCTGACTGGGAATCTGACCCTTTGGTGTGCAGCATTCCAACTGAGCCTCACCAGCCAAGGCTTTTCTTCATTTCTTATTGGTCTTTTTAATGGTTTCTACATCCTTTTTTATGCTATTGAATTTCTCACTAATTTTTTGAACCTCCTTAAAACCAGTTTTGAGCTCTGCATCTGGCAGTTTGCTTGCCTTTGTTTCATTTGGCTCTTTTTCTAGAGATTTCTCTTCTTCTTTCATTTGGTGCATTGTTTTTTGTCTCCTCGTTTTGGTTGTCTCTCTGTATTAGGTAAATCTGCTATGTCTCCCAGTCTTGGTGTGGTGGCCATACGCAGTCTGCGTCCTGTGCAACCCAGTGGCACTGTCTGTCTCCCTGATCCCCTGACCTGGGCACTCTAAGAGTGTCCCTTGTTTGTGCCTTCCTGTTGTAGTTGAGATTTTATTGCTGTTCGCATGCCTGTAGGTCTGGTTGACCCTTAGGCTGGCTGGTGTGAGAACTGGCCAGTCTATGAGCTGCTGAGTGGGGGCTGATCCCATGAAACAGAGTTTGCCCCAGCAGAACCTGGTGCCTGCTGAAACCTCCCTTTGGGTATGCTGCCTGTAGAGGTGGTCAGGTCGTGCTTTCTTGTGTTCTGAAGCCAGCCACCGGGTGTGTTGGTTTTGCTGCCTCTCGGGAGGGAGTTCAGTGTAGGTCAATATCAGACACTGTCTGTGCCAGCCTGTTAGGACAGCCTGTTAGGAGCTACACTCCACTGTTCATAGCTGCCTGTGATGGGCCTAGCTGTGGGGGGGAGGGGCCAAGCTGCATACTGGAGCCAGGTGCCTCCACGGCCCTGCCTGGGTCAGGTCAGCAAATGGCCCAAGACATCTGGAGCCTTCCATCACCTCCTGACTGTCATTTAGGCTCGGCCACTGAAAGAGCCTCAGGAATTGGGCAACTGGAGTGAGGCAAGTACTCGGATAGGCACCAGGTCCTACCAATGGCGTTCATGATGCTAATTTGTATTCAAACTCACCACTAATGCTAGGTCTGAGGCCACTCAGCAAAGGTATAAGGGTGTATTTGCTCCTGCTTTTTATTAAACTCCCATCACTCTCTCTCTTTGCCCTTTTCTACTCCTGTCAACTAAGTATTTAACTAAAAGGGATTTGTGAGAAAAATAAACTACCTCTGTGTATTCTATTTAATATTCAATTTGTTAAAGTTGAACATTTTATTTCAGTTTTTTAAAGTCTTCAAATGTTACCTATAAATTTAGTAATTATATTTGTAAATATAACATTTTTATATTAAAATGAAAACAATTGCTTTTTTGTTGTTTAATTTGTGTTTAATTAACATAAATTTGAAAAGATTACATTTTCTCAAACAATTGATCTCCTTTACACATGTAATTAAGTTTCCTAAAGTATTTTCATCTACCCTTACAAATGTAATATATGTGGTTTGCTGAAATATTTCAAATGCCTGGTGGGGCAACACTATAAAACTAGCAAGTAAAACCTTTCTGTATCTCAGTTACCTCTTTTAAACCTAATAAATCTAACACATACATGTAGTAAATTGGGTTCTTTTAAAATTCAAACAGTTTATGAATATGGTCAATTATTTTACAACTTTCAAATGGAAATCATGCATTGAGTACCAATTTATCATTTCAAAACAAAATCACAAGGCTAATTTGTTAGAGTCTCTTAAAAATTTTAAACTCCTTAAATAACAGATACAAACGGATCATCACAATGGTTCTAAAACTCCCAGAACTTAAAACAAAAGAATAATACTGTGAGTTTGATTGACTTCACCATTTGCAGACTTTTTCTACACCTTTTCAGGAGAAGCAAAGTCACTTCAAACAGCCAAGGGGAGCAGAAAGGCATTTCAGGCAGGCTGGAGTTATTGGGAACTGCCATACAGGTTATCAGTAAGGTATATGAAACCGGGAATTTTCCAGGATGATTCTATATGAGCTGCTTTTTATAGTAAAGTGGCTCTGCCTATGGTGTCACCAGAAGAGGAGTGGGTCATGGTACCCCCACAGTGTCTTTCAGATTTCACCCTTACCTATTTTTATCGTCATAGCCTCTTTCCCTTTTGGACACATGATTTGAGTAGATAGAATTCTTCAGTCCCCCTTGGGGTGCAGCCTACCTTTTCACCAGAGATTAGAGTTAACTGAATTTTCCATCCTTCTTCAGGTTATAAAACTCTCTGCATCTTTTACTTCATTATCTGTTTCATTGTGGCAGAGATTGCCTACGTCTGCATTCACCCTTTTTCCTCCTTATTTCCGGGCACACAGTTTGACTTCATTTCCCAGCTTCCTTTGCAGTTAGGTATGGCCCTGTGGCTGAATTTTGGCCACTAAAACCTCATGGGTATGGCCCATGAAACCTCAGGCTCTATCCTCCATGATCTATCCTCTTCCGCAGGCTTGATACAGAGCAGCAGGCAGTCCTGGCAGCTGTATACTAAAGATGGGAACCATGAGTTGGAAGGAATCTGGGTTGGAGGAGACCAATGTGTTCATCAGGAACATCCATTTTGAACCTGACCTGCGTAAAAAATAAAGTTCAATTGTGATGTTAAAGAAATTATATATTTTTATTATTGTTTGTTATCTTAATTAAAAAGCCCATTAACCTTTATGTATTGTCATTCTCACAAACATCCCTAAAGTTGATGATAGCAATAGATAAGGTTTAAAAATCATATACCGTTCCTTAACACTGCATGTCCTGAGTCAGTGCTGGAAATCATCAAGTGGACGCGTCATTCTCGGCCATTACGTGAAAACCTGGCCTAATGAACTCGTTTCTTTTTCTAGTTTTCTTGTTTCTAAGTACTGGTGCTGTGAAACCTGTGCAGCTTCTAGGTATTTTTTTAAAGCACTGAATAAAACAAGAATGAACACCTTATTTACAGTTAAATCAGCTACAATATTCATGAAGTAAACATAAAGCTATTGCTCAGCTATAAATATTCTCAGTTCTATGATCAAACATGACATTTCCCCCAAGGGTCCAAATAAACAGGAAACGACATGATACAATGGACAATATCTGCAACGGACAGAACAACCTGCCAGCTACCCAGACTCTCTTAAACAGATCACAGGCACGTATTCTAGGGATCAACTTGAAAGTGATTGAAAGCAGAGGTTATTTTTTTCTAAAAATATGTATTTCTTTATAATTTGAAGGTATGTTATTGTAACAAAAATTAATAATAAGGCTCCCATTTTTTTTCTACTCTGGGTGTTTCACACTCTGCTTTTGGCATTTGAAGATGCTGAAAGGTCACGTGGGTTTCTCAAGGCAGGGTCTTCATGCAGAAACAGGCCATCACTGGACAGCTTTGCACTTTCTGATGCAGTTTCACATTCCCTTTTTCGTTCTCCCACACCAGCTCATTCTACCAGGGGTCATTAGCGACTGCCCCGGGACACCTGCTGCTCTACACTGAGTGACACACATTGGATTTTGAAACTGAAACTACTCATGTATATATTTCTTTCTAAATGAAATTGTAAATCTTCCCCCCTCCGATTGAAAACTTAACCCTTTATTAAATTTCCATGAAAAGGACCTGTGGGAATAATAAAAACAGACTTTACATGGTAGTGAAATACACAGGAGAGAGAAAAGAGGGAAATGATAGATATTAGGTAGCAGTATTAGAGTAAATATTAAAGCAGCAGATGGGTATATAATAAAGTTCCATCCATAAATCGTTTGTATTATTTAGGGCATTCAAGCAGCAAAAATCTTACTGAAAGTGACTTAAACAAATAGGGGTTTATAGTTCTCATACAGCACGAAAGCTGGAAGAAAGCAGGTCATAGTGGTGACTCATCAGCTGTGATGTGAGGTCAGTGCTAACATCTCTGCAGTTCTCCTGGCCTTTCCTTCTCACAGCAAGATGGCTGCTCCAAAGGGATGCCGTAGCTTCAGGCATCACACCGACTCCAGGAAGGAGAAAGAGAGAAGCAGGTCACGATAGCGGCAATTTCTCTGGTATCAGAAAAACAGAAGCTTTCTGTGTGTAACCGTGTTCCACGGCGTCTCCTAGATGCAGTGGAGGCTGAGGAAGTGAGTGACTAGTGGAGACGGGCAAGAGAGGATGGGAGAGCACACCCGCGTGTCAGCCCCTGTGCTGTGTGAGTGGACGGCCTGTGGTACCCACGCCTTGTTGATCTCCTCACAACAGATTCCTGAAGACAAATCATGCTACATGACATGCTTTTCTTTGTCCATGTTCATAAAAGAACCGTGAGTCAAGTTTCATGTTTTAGAGAAAAATAGCGTTGAACATCCTTATTAATTGTGCCCTGCCGTCAAGGAGTGACTACCCATTAGCTCATCTCCTTCGTCCCTGCCTCAATCACAACTAAATCCTACCTGAACTCTAAGAAAACATGCCGAATAACCCAGGAACTTGGGTGAGGGAAAACTTCCTGGTTTCAGAACATTTAATCTATTGCAAGGAAGCACTGTAAAAATCAGCTAGCAAAGGAGTTTTTAGACAGTTACGACTATAAAAAAAGAGAATCACAAAGCCAAAAAATGTTGAATTCCCAGTATAACCTGTTAAAAGAGATTTGAGCTTTAAGTAAATTAGGTCATCTACCCTTTTATACTGTGATAGGTCATCAATAGGTCTGGAATGGATCCAATGGGACCATTGCTTTCCTAGTTATGGAATCTTCACGTTTGGGAGATAATTTACAGTACAAGAAAACAGCAACTTCCTGATGAAAAAGAGCAATGGCAGCCTGTCCTCCCACCTCACTCCACCCACATGGGCCCAAGCTCTGAGACAGAGCAGCAAATTATATTTAGCTGTAGCTTAACCGGGTCTGGTTTACCTCTGATTCCACCCTGTGCGTGCAACAACTAAGTGACCTGTGCTTGAGAAGAGTGGACTTGGCAATTCTGGGCTACATTCAGTCACAATTAGCAGAACATCTAGCAGAACTTCTCCTCTGTGGTATCTTACTATATTAAAGCGAAGGAATTAATTACAGGACAGCCACTTGCCTGACTGTTCCTCTGAGTTGCATTACTGCTGAAGACTGGACAAGGTGTTTATAATATCCTGGCTGAGTTTGAAAGCATGCCCCCTGTTAGGGGGGCCTCTTGAGCTGAATAAAAGAAAGAAAGTACATCCGGAGAGGGAGAAAATTAGGTCCACATGGCGAGTTGTGTACAATGAAATTGCCTCCCAGAAAAGGGCTGCATGCTCCCCAGTTCAGGTAATGTCCTACCTCCAAGAACAATCTTTAAAGGGAAAGACTCTAGAGGATCTCTCAGCCTAGAATCCGCTTTAAAAAGCCCCTGTATGGAGCCGTAAGAAGGAATGAGGCACAGACACAGGCTACCACACGGGTGAACCTTAAAGACATCGTGCTCAGTGAGCGAAGCCAGACAAAAGACCACGTATCATATGATTCCATTTATACGAAACATTCACAGCAGACAAATCCATAGAAACAGAAAGTGGATTTGTGGTTGCTACGGGCTGGGGAAAGGGGAAAATGGGGGGTAACTGCCGGTGCAGGGTTTCTTTTCTGGGTGATGGAAATGTGCTAAAATTAAAAAGTGGCGGCAGCTGCACAGCATAGTGAATATACTACAAACCGCGAAAGCATATACTTTAAAATGGTAACTCGAATGTCATGTGACGTGTCTCAATTTTTAATGCCAAAAAGCCCACATATGAAGGATAATAATTGAAAAATAATGAATGCGGATATTAAGGGATTTCGTACGCCTAACTAACCACTTTGTTTTACCAACTTGCATGATAAAATGCTTTGGTCTCGTAAAAATACTAATAAGTAAGTTAACAAAGAAAAGACGCCACCCTCTTGGCGGCTCACCAGCCCAGCTAGTGCACCGGTGGAGTGCTGGGTTGCCTCACCAGCCCACGTGGCAGGATTCCTCCGTGTCGGGTACAAACCACGCTAGACACGGTTAGGACCCGATTCCAAACCCCCTTCCTGGTCTGGCCCACTGCTGTGATCTTCAGCGCACTTTTCCCTGTCTGTGCTAGGACTTTCCTCACATGTGGAACCACCTCCCCATTCTCTATCAAATTCCTCCTTGTTCTTCAAGCTTACCTCCTCCTCCTCTCAGAGGCCTGATCATCCCTGCCATCGGAGCTCCCCCAGCATGATATTTATCCCTCCATTTTTAAATTCTGGTTCATATTATACACTCATGTTTGCATGTATTTCTTTCTTTCTCCCCTGATGGTAAAGTCAGTGCTTCCAGAATTTACATTTAATTCATATCTCTAAACCTGGCATGGACTAGTAGAGAGCTAGTCTGTTGTAGGTGCTTCATATCTCTTGGTTGGACAGAAATGAAGGGGTAAGTGACTATCTGAAGGCAAAAAATGGAGAACTACATGCAGCACAGAGGATCTGCGAGACTCCCCCCAGGTCTAGGCAGGAACCTCATCCTCTTTTGCTGAGATTGTAGACACACAATTCCCACAAGGTATGTCTCTAACAGGCTGGGTGTGACTATTGCAAAGACTGGCTTTCTCTGACAGTGATTGTAAAAGAGAACCTCCAAATGCTGGCATTGGCAGCAGTGATGGAATAAGCATGTCATAGTTATGCATTTGCTCCCTGGCACTATAGAAAGAAATGTCACATTCTTTTAATTTTAAAAATAAAAATGAAATCAGACTCATCTCCCATCTACCAGAGTTGGCCGGTATGGAAAGCTGTTTATGCCGGTTTGGATATTCACAATTACTTGTTCTCATTGGTAGCTCTCATGTCTTCAACAGTTAAGGTAGGTGAGAGCCATAACCACACCCTCTCCTTACAAGGAATGCGAGTTTCTGGCTGGATTCACACACACATACACACACACACACACACACTTACTGCCAAGCAGGTACAAAAACTCTCATGAACTTGTTTTGCAGGTTTGGTGAAGTCCCAGATAATATGGTCATTCTATTTTTAATTCTTTGAGGAACTGCCACACTGTTTTTCACAGTGACTGTGCCACTCTGCATGTCCACTATGGCACACAGGGGTTCCGGTATCTCCACATCCTTGCCAACATTTGTTTTTTCCTGTTTAACATCGTTAAGTTTTCCAGTTCATGAACGTGGGACATGTGTCTATTTGTGTCTTCTTTAGTCTCTTTTCGTACTGTTTGTGGTTGCACGTACAAGTCCTTCACCTGCTTGGTGAAATTAATTTCTAAGTATTTTATTCTTTTTGATGCTATTATAAATGGAATTGTTTTTATATTTTCATTTCCAGATTGTTCATGGTTCATGGATAGAAATACAACTGATCTTTGTGTGTTGACTTTGTATCTTGCTACTTTGCTAAATTCCCTTATTAGTTCTAACAATTTTTGTGGAAACTTTAAGGTTTTCTACATATAAGATGATCTCATCTGTTAACAATAATCTTACTTCTTCCTTACCAATTCGAATGCCTTTTATGACTATTTTTCTTACCTAATTGTTCTGGCTAGAACAATTCTGCCTGCCCTCAGAATCACCTGGAGCACTTGTTAAGAATACAGATTCTACAGATCCTCATCTCCAGAGATTCTGATTCAAATAGGATTGGGGAAGGGCTCAGGAATCTATTTTTAATAAACACCTAGATGATGCTAATGCAGCCATGTAGGATTGGATTCTCATCTGGGAAGCACTGGGGCAAAACAAGGAGTGTTGGTATTTGTGTGGCTAGGTATATGCACATATTCTTTTAAAAACTTGATTTTTAAGAGAGAACAAGAAGATAATTTTTGTGAGGAGAACTCTCTGTAGTGTGAATGATTAGACAGTCAGTTCTATACATCCAAATATCTACACACTGTATTTTTTCAAAGAGGGCCATGTATAAATAAATTTTTCTGATACATTTTTCTGAGAGCATTTCTCCGATACAGTAAGTTGACCCCTTCTGCCTATCCATCATTTTCATGTTAGTTCGGATATGCTAAAGAATTGTTAACCAAGTTAGTATACTTGGTTAGTTTAAGTGGCCTATGACGTCAAGGTCACATGCTCATCACTGGCTGCAATGATGAGTTATGTTGTTTCTCTAGCCATACCCAGCCCAAGTGCTCTGCAGGGACCAACCCCTTGCAAGCCTCTCTCTGATGGTAGCTTCATAGTGTCCTGGCTTCTGGGTCTCCTAGATGTTATCTCCCTGTGCTCCAACGATAGCCACCCTCTTCTCCCAGGGCCCCCATCCAAGCAGAAGGACCTCCAAGAAGCTTTCAAAGGACTTTGCCAACATTTGGCAGATGAAAAGGACCAGTGTCAGCCAGGACTACAGTATCTCTTATAAACTCAATCTTTAAATCCTCGCGTTATGTTCACACTGTCATTGTTGCTTTATTATTATTATTTTTAAAATTTGTGTTTTTCTGTTGCCTTTTCTTCCTCTCTCTCTTGTGTGCCCTGCTTGCTCTCTTGGGAAGCTGAGCAGGGCAGCCTGTCAGGAAGGTCTGCTTCCTGCTTGAGTGCTCCTGGTGAGGAAAGCCCTGTTTCCACATTCCTGAGTGCTTTGGGACCCCCAAAGGACAGCCCACGTTAAAAACGACTGCCTGGTAATTGAGCTACCAGATGCTCCTCAGCTCAGGACAGAAGGCTGCCTTGCGCTTTGTCACTTTGTTGAGAGGCAGCTGCCTATGTGCCCGCTCTTCCTGTCTGGTGAGGGAGGGAAGGGAGGAAGGAGCACTGTTCTCTCTCCGTCCACCTGCATCCAGACTCATGACACACAGGCCTTTCTCTCAAGGTCCAGAGTGACTCAGTTTCAGATGTCAAACATATTGACCTAATGCTGACTATTAGTTTTAATGAGTTAGACAAATGATGATGAAGAGAGGAGTAATTTTCTAATCAATAGAATTAATTAGAAATAGAATATTCCAGACTATAATGCAGGTGTTTATCAAATAGCAATTGAAGTTAGCTGGGGACACCGGTGCTCTTTGATGTAATGCCAGAGCAGACGCACCTGGATTGGATGCTTACCTTTGTACACCTGAGCAACTTTCTTAACCTTTCCTAGCCTCAGTGTCTTTATCTTTAAAGTGGAAATAATATTACCTACCCTTTGACTTTGTCATAAAGATGAAATAAAACACTGTGAGTATTCAACAAGTAATAACTCACACACAATTCCATCCATAGACTTAGTTTTCTTATCTGTAAACTGGGGGTTATAATACTACGAGCCTTACAGAGTTCTTGAGAAGGTCAATTAAGCAAAGTGATGTGGGTCAAGGGCTAAGGCACAAAGAGCTTGAAGAAGATTGCCTAAGGCTAGACAGCCCAAGATGCAGTCAGAACTTGAACCATTGCATTTGTCCCAAAACTTGGTGCTCTTAACCATTTACACTAGCTCTCTCCTAATACATGTTTTCTTTCTACCCTTCACCCCTCCCCACACGACTGCACTAAATTTTCAGGCCCTTTCAGAACACAAAAGGCGGATGCTTGCTCAGGGAGAATGGTCTTTCTCTCACATTATATATAAACCCAATAATATGTCACCAAGTCTCTTGGCCAATGCAGGGACACTAAGGGCTAGTGACTATTCTGGCCATTGTGTATCTTGTTACATCCAATGGCCACGGTCAGAAGATGTGTGCCTTTTGCTTTTCTGTTCTGAGGCTTCAGACTGCTCATTTACCTTCCTCTCTCCCTCTTCACCCATCTTTCAGGCAGCCATATGCAGAAACATATCTTTTAGTCAAAAAGATGTAAGATTGGAGTGTGTGGAAGGATGCATTCAGATTCATTCAGATTCTCACTGCTGGAGACAACTTTATGGATAAAAGATACTGTATCACAGATTTAAAAAAAAAAACAACAGACTTCCCTTTCCTGACTCCCAACTCTGCTTACAAAGAAAGATTTCAGAAAAATCTACTCTGCCCACGTTGTCTTCTGGTTCCCTGTATTTGTTTGTTTGTTTGTTTGTTTCTGTGCCTGCCCTTTTACCCTAATTTTGTTAGGGGATTGCATTTGTGTATGTGATTTACAGAACACTGAAGAAAACTCTGACACTCACTCCAGGCTTACTTAATCATAATTAGAATCAAGTGGCATTAAAACAGAAAAGGATTTAGAAACTTGAAAGACAGTGCAACATCTGGATATCCCTGCCTGTTTCCAAAATTATGTCTCATGAAAATTTCCTCTCTCATAAAATGTCGTTACAGCAATTTATCCTAATAAAGATCGACTCTGGGGAGGGGGCCGGAACAAGGCATATTAAAATCTGGTGAGGCCGAATCTTTATTAGCCAACTATAAAATTCTAAAATTTTATTGTGAAAATAATCCCATAGCCTGAAATTTAATGATATGAAATAATAACAAACACACAGTCCTCATAACAACTGGTTAATGTGAATATTTTGAGTGTTGCATATAAAAGAAAGTGACTCTAATAGAAAATGCCAATTAATGCCAATTCTGAGTTTAATAAAGTCCCTTTGCTAGCTGCCTAAATTATTAACCCTTAACTTATGAGCCTTTGGCTTTGAAAATTTTTTTTCTTCCTATTTAAATTCATATGAGGACATTTTAAAAACATTGGCCCTTAATTGCTGCTTTTCGAAGTCTTTTTAACTCTGCAAGTCTTGCTATTCTAGGCTGTACAGCAGGGACTGCTTGGCCCCACTCACCGCCGGCTCCTTCAGCTGCTTTGTGATATGCTTTGCTCCTCACCATTCTGCTGGGACTGGATTTTCTAAGCACCAAAGCCCATCTTCTCTGAAACGCCCTAATGGGTAATATTGGGAATGACTCCACTGCTTCGTAACCATTTAAAAAGTGTTTCCCATGCAGGATCTAGCGGAACTCTTAATGATCAAGTCTCCCTGTTGACCAAGCAGTAAGGGGAGAACAAGAGCAATTCGGAGCTCTGTGAAAGTAAAGATAAAGCAAGCATCGCATTAAAATTTTCGAATTTTTAAACATCCTTCTTGTGCCACTAATGTCATACTCAAAGTGAACAGCATAAATTCTTTTAGGGATGGAAAATAAAAGAACACATTTTTACTTTTAAATCATGTTTGTGATCTTTCAAAGAACTTCTTCCCCATAAATTATTAAGTACACTTCACTCACAAAGGGATTCTGCATTCAAATGTAAATTTAAGCTAGGCCTGATCATCGTAATACTTGAGTTCATGAAACTATTCCATTTGTAGAGTTAGGGAACAAAATTAACTTTTTCTCTTGTCTCCTTACAGTAGTGCTCACAAACTATCTTCTCTTTGTATAAGATCCGGACCCTTGATGACGAGGCGGGGTGGGGTTAGGGAGAGACCAAGACAAAAGAGGTTCCAGGTGATGAACAGGCTGAACAAAACTGTTCTTATTAGAAAGCCTCATGGATATTTACTTACATTGTGAAGGAAACCTGGTATATTTCCTGCTTCACAGAGAAAAAAATCCTCTGAGCAAAACCCTGAGAGATTGCCTCTTTTCAGCATAAAGTCAATGCCATGCACTTCGGCTGCTGTTTCCTGGTTCCTGGCACTACTCTGGGTCAAACGACCATATAAGTGTTGGGAAAATAGTCTTTGGTGCCAGTTAGAGAAGTGTTCGACACCGTCTCAGACATCACTAACTGGGGGCTAGGCCAGTTCTGTCCTATCAGCAACCTCAGTGTTCTTCCTCCACTGTAGCGTATTGTACCTACAGACGTCACAGGATGGTGGTGTCGATTCAACAAGACGCTGGGTGAGGGTGTCTTTCACAGTGTCCAATGTATGGAAGAAGCACAAAAAATATCAGTTCTCCTCCCCACACTCTTCCATCTAAACAAATGAGGCGATAGTGTGGAATGACACCAGTAAACAAGAGGGTTAAGTTGGCATTATTAAGCCCATGCCAATATTTGCTGTACCACTGAACAGTGGGTAACACCTGCTTTTGCCAAGTCTGCCTCAGGAGCAAAGCCAGGCCAGGGCTGTGTCCATTCCTGGACCCACAGCAGGCTAGTCACGGTCAAAACTCCCCGCTCTCCAAGCCAGGCTAAGCACAAGGGGGAACAGGCTAAGGTTCTGTGACACATCGCTTCATCCTTCGGCTAACCTGCTCAGGCAGCCGTGTTGAGTCATCAGAATTTCCATCTTCACTTCCAAGTTTTCATCTCTGGGAACTGGGGATGGTGCCAGCTCAGGATCCATTAGGGAGGAAGCTGATGGGACAGAACTGCTGGAGGGGAGCCTCGTGGTCATGCCACTAACCTTTAGGAGTGTTCACCATGTGTCACCACTGGGCTTTACTGACCTTATCTGGAGTCATTCTCTCTCTCACAAACCCTGTGAGAAGGCGGGGTCAGTCCCCTGTGACTTGGGAAACTTTAGCAATGTTTTTCACAGTCGCATAGCAAGTAAACGGCAGAACTGGGTTCGCATCGGCACTGGCTGATCCCAGGGGTCAGCCCTCTTAGGGACTCCACAGCTGGAGGGGCCCAGAAGGGCCATGTGAAGGGTGTTCCCAGGTTTCCCCCCTCTCTACTCTTGCCTGCAGTCTCCGTTTTTGTCTGTCGAAGGGCTCTGCGTGTTGTATTTTTATTATTCATTTCTCATTTCAAATCCATCTTACTGCTCTTTGTAAATCAGAGTCTGGGCACAATATCAGACTTATTTGGACAGCTTTATACAAATAATGTTTTCCCTTCGAGTTAAAGAGAGTTAGACAAAAAGGCAAAATCCTGTCCCCGTGATGGGCTGAGAAAGAACGACATTCAAGGCTCTGTCTAAACAACTGGAAAAGGAATCTCCCAGGCCCTGCATGCCAGAGTCATCGTCCTGGGCGACGTTCAGCATCATCAGCTCCACGGAAGAAGAGAAACACAGCGAAGCATCAACAGTGGTCAGCCCTTTGATAGGAAGCATGTTTCATAATCAATGAAGCACAAGCATTTGTCAAACTAACATTTATAAAGATTAAGTTATTGTTTGGGCTCCCATCATTTTCTGCTTGTTCCAAGGACAAGGAACATCTGCCAACGCTTCCTAAGTTGCCTCCACAATTAAAGTAGGAGCTGATAACGTTTTTTGAGTAACCGGAAGATAGAGGCGAAGAGGGTGTTCTGGGAAATTTAAGGTCTAGGTTTGGACGCCTGAGCTCTCTAGAGCGCAAACTCCAAACCCTATACAGGGCTGCTTATGGCGTTATAGCCACATCACTTCCAGCACACACACATACACACACTCACTTCGTTTTTATTACTATAAGAGTAATATCTGTTTATTGTAGAAGTTTTGGAAAATACAGAAGATGAAGGAAGAAAAAAATAATTCAGATTTTCACCATCCTGAGAAAGACACTGTGGTTGATTGGGGAATTGCCTTCCTGTCTTAGCATACATGTATGTTATAAGCACATATGTGTCATACTGTAGATACTGCCTTGTAGCCAGACCACACAATATTTAAAGGTTGCTGCTCTGGGTGACTAAAGCTCGTCTTTAGTAGATATAGTACAGATGTGGTGCAAACTGGCTGGGGAGCTCCATTCTTAGGAGTTTGGACAAAGATAAGGGAAAGCTTAAGTATGCAGTCAAGGTCTTTAATTCCAGTCTAAACAAGAGCTTTCCTGGGTGACTTCACAGCTATGGTGTAATTCAAGCTCCCTAACAACGATTTCAGGCTACTGCCAGAAAGGACAAGAGCTGACCCAACAAAGCACAGAGAACTCCAGGGAAGATATAATGCCACACATTTTAGCTAATACTGATCCATTGGAAAATCAGATCTCCTCCTGCCAGATGCTCAAAGGAAGATTACAAATACTCTTCAAAGGGCCCATCAGTCTTTCAGCACAGAGGGCTTTGTTGAGGAAAATGAAATATTATGTGGTTTGGAACTTGTTTGTAAAATGCATGCTATTGACAATGGTATCTTCTCACAGTCTATGGACATAAACTTGCACAAAGAAGTGGCCAGAATAGTTTATAAAATGCCAGACTAGAAGCCAGAAGCTCAAATCAGGCCTCTTCTGCTGAGTGAGCATGCAGTCCTCATGTAGTCATTTCTCAATCTCTTCTCTAGAAAAACATTCAGGGTTGGCACAGTGATCGACTGTGACGGCTTCGCTTTGGGAGAGTCAAGTCTTAGGATTCACTCTCTTATGGCATGAGTTCCTCAAGGCTATTTCCAGATGGCATGTGATTTTTCTCTAACACAAGATGAAGTTCATGGCTGAGTATGGAGGTGGTTTCGGCCAAGGCATAAGTCATGAGACTGTTAAGGCTCAGCTCAGCAGTGCTCAGCTTTCTGGAGCCTCTCTCAGAGAAATGCGTACTCAGTATTAGTTATCTGGGGGGCAGTTTGTATAAACAAAAAGGCCTTTGTAGCACCAGCCCCGCAGCAGTTCCTATAAGCAAGGAGAGGGGTTCTCTGCAGCCCTGCCATCTCCCTGAGACCCTTGCCAGTGAAGACCTCAGATTCTCCTTCCCAACAAGGGCTCGAATCAGTGTCCACAAATGAGCAAAGAAAAGCATCTGCTCTGAGCTATCGTTTCAGTCTGTTACAGATGATGGAAAATGTGCTTGAGGTTTGAAGTTGGGGAAATGTGTTTTTGTTCACTCAGCTTCCATTATAACCACATCTGTTATCAGTAGGGCGGGCTGTGTTAGTATTAATAGCATGACTTTCTCAAGCCTGACGTTCTCTACTGTGATGTTTTGGCTGCGAGCATTAAACAAAGAAGACTCTGAAAATCCAACTCTCTGTGCTGGTAAGGTTGCCCCTTGGATTCTTCTGGAAGGCCTGACTCTGGGCCTGAAATAACTTACATTTTCTTCACTTAAGAACCTAATCTAAAAGTGAATCAGAATAAAGAGCAGCTCTGTCTTTTGTTCCTGGCTTCTCAGACATGCTACCAAGCTCGATCAGTTCACAAGGTCCTACTTTTCTACCTTCTCCCTCCACAGATGGACTTACGCTTTCTTTGACATTTCCTCAACTAGTGTTCTTTGTCTACACCGTTTGCGGTAATAGGAACACCCAGTGTTAGAGTTGGAAATGACCTCAAGGATCCTCCTGACCAGCAGCTCTCACACTTCACGCTGGAGGAGGTGACTCTGGAATTGCCACGGGTGGGGAACATGAGAAGGAACCAAGATTGAACCCCTGACATACAACACACACACACACACACCCCTCATACCCACACACCACACCACACATGCACATAGCACATATACCACCACACTCACACGTCACATACCCACAGCACATACACATACCACACCACACATACCACACAATACACACGACTCCCCACCCACACACCACACAGGCATGTACTTCGACTTAACATCATATTCTAAGTAATACTTCATTTGAACAAAGGGTAATGTAGCTAAATAAAGTTTGAAACCCATAAATTCTACCTCCTAATTTTACTGGTTAAGAAATAAATTCCCAGGAAGGTTAACTAACTTACCTAAGGCACCTGGTTACTTTGTGACAAAACCAAGACTATATATAACCTAAGTGTTCTTACTAGCTTCCTAGCTTCATTTCCTTCCTTCCTTCCTTCCTTCCTTCCTTCCTTCCTTCCTCCCTTCCTCCTTCCCTTCCTTTTTTCTTTTATAAATTTTTCCTGTTCCAGCCATTGCACTGATTGATATATCCAAAAAGACTTATTTAACAATTTAAATGTCACATCTATTTGAAAAAATTAATTTCTGTGAATTTGAGCATCAGATTTCATAATGGCTTATTTTTCAGTGACTTAATGAAAGGCCTTTCCTCATTAAATATCACATTTCTCCTGATTGCACTGAGGAGTTTGTGGTGAAGTCTTATTATAATTTAAAATATGTGGAATATATTAACATTTGCAAATTCTGTTCATTTTAAAAGAATCTTTGTAGTTTATGTTAGTGGGGTCATAGTTGGCATATTTTGGACTATATAATACCACTTTTATAAAGTTTTTTTCTAATGAAGGCAACATTTTAAAATGAACCATTTTTTATTTGTATGTTTTGGATAGTCATGTTACTCCATGTATAGCTTGGTCAGTATACTAACCACATCATTTTATAACTGTCTAAGGATGGGTCAGTTTCTCCCAGCAGAATGTGAGCTGCTTGAGGACAGCGGGAGAGTTTCACTCGTCTCTGTTACCCTCAGAAGGGCTCAGGACGGGTTCTCGATAAATATTGGGGGTCAGGGGGAGTCATGCACAGTGCCTGTCTACAGGCTGTTCTCTGACAAGGAAAACTTTATGAAAGATTGTAGTCCTCTGTTGAAGCCCATGCTCTGAAAGTACAGTACAGCATCACTGTTCTGAACAAAGGAACCTTGTAATTAGATTTTTCAATTGAGATCGACCTTCTGAATGAAACCTGCTTAAGCTCAGAGGGGAAGATGGAAGAAGTTCTCCATTATCTCCCCTTTACCCTCTAAGTATTTTTACTTTCAAGAGATTTATTATTTTATTCTCTTCTTTAAACATTTGCCTTCTCTAAGGAAACTATGATATATTCATGAATTTTTTTTATGATGGACATTTTTAAACATTATAGGAGTTAAGATGCTAGAATAGTGAACATCCTGAACTGTCAACCAAATTCAACAATTATCAACATTTTACCATTCTTGTTTTATCTTGCCCCTCCTGCATTTTAAAGCTAGGTTAAATTAACGTGATAGAATATCAAACGCACATTAAAAATTATAACTATTTGAATTATGACCAAACATGACAATGTTCACATGAAGTAACATTTGATTACGACTGCTCAAGTAACAAGAAACCGTCAATCATAACTATATAAAATGATATATTTAACAAAGATAGAAAGAAAACTTGGAATATGATACATTGTTCAGGGTTTAGTGCTTATTTAGTTCATGCTTTGTATCTTTGTTCAAACTCTTATTTTTGACTCTCTCTTGTGAAAAAAGTATTCCAATGTTTCACTCTCATTATAACATGAAAAGTTTTCCAGTTGTCTGTGGCTCCAAGGTTTCTATTTGCCAGTAATATCTTTTCTCTCTCCCTTTCTTATACCAGTTTTCAGTTGGGCAAAAGACCACCTGGAGTAAAAGCTGCATTTCTCTGCTTCCTTTGCTGTTAGATGTGGGCATGTGATTAAGTTCTGTCCATTAGGATGTGAGCAAAGGTGTCGTGTAGAAATTTAAGAAAATAAAAAGTAGGAGCATGCTCTTTGCCCCTTCCCTCTTCCTGCTGGCTGTAATACAGATATAATGGGTGGGGCTCAAGCAACCTCTTGGAGTCATGAGGTAGGATATGCCAAGAACTGGAAGAGCAGTGAGAAGGCTTGGTCGCTGATGACTCTGTGAAGACACTTCAGCAGCTTTGTACTACCTCCCTCCAGACTTTTACAAAAGAGAAATAAACTTCTATCTTGTTTTTTCTGGCTTTAGTCTTTAAACTTTTTTTGTTATCTCAAGAAAAACACTGAGGAGGAGGGGAGGGATGGGTGGGTGGGCTGGAATGGGAGTAAAGGATAGAAACTGTACTTGAATAATGATTAAAATAAAAAATAAAAGAAAAAGAAAAACACTGATTAAGACATGTATTGGTGGTCCATTTCCTTATCTAGTTCTTCACACAGAATCTACATTGTAGTAACTCCCAGTCCTCAATATTTGATTTTTCAAAGTAGCAATCCTTTAAACTATATAATTAAAAATACTTGACAAATCTGAGACAATCCCTTAAAATGGGAAATTCGATTAATCATTAACAGCATCCTAAACCATTTGTCCTTTGCAAACAGTTACACAGAAAGGCCATCTGGTAGACCACATATTTCCAGGCCATTTGACATTTGGAAAGACTTCCATCAGTAACGTTAGGTGCCAGTGAAGTTATACCTCTGAGATTCAGCAGCATTCTCTGTATTATTTTGCATCAGCTGCCACAACAAAGTACCACAGGCTGATGACTCAAAGAGCAGACATTTATTTTCTCAGTTTTAAAAGCCTGAAATTCATGATCAAGGTGTCAGAAAATGTAGTTTCTGGTCAGAGTCCCTGACCTGGCTTTGCTGTGTGCTGAGGGTGTGGTGGGTGTGGGTGGGGGCAGTTCTAACCATGTCTCTTCTTAAAAGGATGAGGATCCTATCAGATTGGAACCCTACCCTTGTGACTGCATTTAACCTTCATTACTCCCTTAGAGGCCCATCTCCAAATACAGTCACATAGGGTCAGATCTTCAGTGTCTGATTTTGGAGGGGGTCTTAGACATTCAGTCCATAACACTCTTAAACTGTCTCACACGTTGCCTCAAACAAAGCGAATTGGGAAACAACTAAGAAATGGGAAGAGGGGCAAGAGAACGCAGCTGCAGGACTCTGGGAAGCAGTGATGGCAGCAGTGTGATGGCGCTGCTGTGAGAATGGGGAGGCCTGCCCTCTGCACAGCTGTAGTCTTGCTCCCACATCCCCTCTCTCCAGGCCTCTGTTAACTGCTGTAGATGTCAAAGAGTCTGGCCCAGTACACATTCTAATTGACTGGGAGTCGAGAATATGTATTGCTTGCCTTCTCAGCAGCCATTACCTCTCCTTCAGCAACACCCCTTGGGTTCCCTGCAAGCCCCCACATGGTCCACATAGGCTGGGTGGGTATAGCACTCCAGCTCCAAGGTGAGCAACTGGTCTCAGCCTGAACCAGTCAGCACATCTGATTTCCTTGGCCACCAAGATTGAGTGAGTAGTGGACACGTGTTCTAAGCTGATCTAATTGGAATGCAACTTCAAAGTTGTGTGGGAGCCTTTGGAAAAACTACTTCTCTATCTGTACCAACTCTGAATCTTAAGAATATGAGGCTGGAAAACCACAGCTATCTTGTCACCACATGCTTCTCTGAGAACGTAGCCAGCTGAGTGCAGGCTGACCTGGACGGTGAAGAAAGAGAAGTCATGTTCTCGGTGACATCATGTAGGCCCCAGCATCAGGCTGTGCCGAAGCTAGTCCGACTTCCAGACGTCTCACCTAGCTAAGTCAGTCAGTTCCAGCCTGCCGTTGCTGTCGTGTGACTTGTCACTAGTGCAGCCAGAAAAAATATAGGACGTTTCCTTAAACTCGAAATTCAAAAACCAAAAGGTAACTTTATATTAGAAGCATGTTCCAAGCATTGCATGGGACATACTTACACTAAAAAAATTATTTTTTGTTTAACTGAAATGGACATTTCACCAGATGTCCTGTGTTTTTATTTGCTAAATGTAGCACTCCTACTTGTAAGCAAAATATATTAGTGATAGATGATAAAACACAGTGTTCATGAGAGAATCTGAGGCAGTCTGTTGTCTTGGGGAATAGGAGACAGGAGTCGCCGGCTGGGTCTAGATGAGGACGGTGTTACCAGCATTTTTTCCAAAACAGTGTGTCACATGTTGGTGTTGATGTGGGTCAGGGAGTGGCAAGCATACAGGGGTCTGAGCTCAGCCAAGGATTAGCAACCACAGGGAAAGCCCAGACCTGCACATACACGGGAATAAAGATCAAGGTTGAAATGCAGTGGAGACACATCAAAAACACATTTCATTCACTTTGTATTCAACAGTATAAGCAAGGAAAGGAGGAAGAGAGGAAGGAAGAGAGGAAGGAAGGAAGGAAGGAAGGAAGGAAGGAAGGAAGGAAGGAAGGAAGGAAGGAAGGAAGGAAGAAAGAAAGAAAGAAAGAAAGAAAGAAAGAAAGAAAGAAAGAAAGAAAGAAAGAAAGAAAGAAAGAAGAAAGAAAGGAAGGAAGGAAGGAAGAAAGGAAGAAGGAAAGAAGGAAAGAAAGATTAACTAAAGTACTATGGATGATGAGGGTGGTTCTGAAAATAATTTAGGGGGCAGAATGAGTGACCTGCCTGGTCCCTCAGCTGACCTTGCACAGGGCAAGCATCTCCCCAGACTGAGTGTAGTCCAAGGGTCACTGCTCTGACAGGGAAAAAGATCAGAATGTTTAACAGCTGGTACATCAGACTGATGTTTACCTGCTAAATGTCAGCTCGGGCTTCGTTTGAGCAATTTCCCTCTGAACCGATGATGTTAGCCTTAATTTGTGTGTGAGAGGTTATTTTAGACAGTGAGGAATGAAGCAATCAAGCAGAAGCAGGCGTCCACAGGTATCAGCGGTCAGAGGGCACAGAGGCACAAGAGGGGTGGTAAAGCGTGTTCAAGGGGCTGGACCAGCAGCCCTTGCTTTGCAGTGCTGTGTCCGCCCCACGCTCCCTTCGCCCTCATACCCTGAGTCGCTGTCTAGGCAGTTGCTGGATTCTGTGAGCCCTCCCCTTTGGTTGGAGGCACTTGCCCTCCAGAAGGTCCCCAGCCCAGCCCTGATTCCTGAGTTGCTGGCTCTCCCCTGGCATCAGGCAGTCTCTTCTCCCCTCCGGAGTCTAGCCCTTCAATGGTCAAAACTCACCATTCAGTCTCATAAACTCTTTCATGTCAGTTGTGGATGTCCTAGACCAAAATCTTTCCAAACCCTCGATGTTAGGCTGCATGAAGACAATCAACCTCCTTCTTTAAAAATAAACAGAGAACTTGAACAACAACAATAAGAAACCATGTCATTTATGCCTCAAGTGCAAACATTGTGTCATCTGTAGTTGTAGGTACTCACTGTTAAGTGGCAGAGGCTGGAAAGCTGAACTGAGGCGAGGACACGTTGACTAGTGACCAGCTGAGCGCTGGGACTGGCAGAGCAGAGGGATCATCTCCCCAAAGACAAGTGTGGGACTGAGGGGCGGAGAGGTGGCTCCACCGAGCTGGGTTTTGTTGAGAAACTGGGGATGCGCAAGCGAAAAATATCCAGGAACATGGTGTGAGTTGTAAAATAATAAGGCAGAAACTTCTGTTTTTAGATTTTCTAGGTAATCCAAATATCCCCAGATGTCGCTAGTAACTAAGGCCACAGTAACATTAAAATTTGAACATTATTAGCTCAGAGAGGGTGCTGGGAGGTGGCTACATTGAGTCAGTCTTCTAAGGATATTCTGTTGCTGGCACATTAGTGAATGTTAATATCAAACCCCTCCTTAGCAAGGGCTCCCATAAGAAGGATCCAATAGGGTTACTATGTGATGCTGATGTTAGAGCCTCCTCCTCCAGCTTCATAACAGGCATGAGGCATTATCCCTGGAGCGCCTTCTTTACCTGGTGAGGTCTCCTACTCCTTCAGACCCCGCTCAGGCAGCCTTCCCTGGAGCATTGTCCCGACTGCATTTTCAGTGTGCATGTGAAGAGGATGGTTTGTGTGAGTGTGCATGCATGTGTGTGTAGAGAGGGTGCATAGGGCTTCCTGAGCAAGTAAGGAGAGCAGCAGGTGTCACATCCACCACCACTGTCCCCCCAGCCTGCATATACCCAGTCACCTTTTAGAAAATCTTTAAGGATACCAAATTGCACTTTATTCAGATGTAGATGCTTCTGGGTTAAGGGTTAAACCTCCAGACCATTCTTCATACCCATATGTCATTTGCCTTCATCATACCTTAGCTGAGCACAGAGGAGGGAGTCAGGAGGAGGCAGAACTATAGCCAGGAGGGAAGAGGAGGGGCCGCAGGTGGGGGAAAGGGGAGGAGGGGGAGGGGGGAAGAGAATCAAGGGCTGAGCACTATCTCTGCACCAACCTATTAGACCAACTTCTTTCCTCCTTCCTTTCTACCTCTGGCCTCTCTCCATTTAGGATGAATTCCGGAAAAATCCATACCCACAGAACCTTTACTTAATGGCAAAATATATGGAAATACTGTTCTTTGTGCTCTGGTTTTAACTTCTGGTGTGCGGTTGTCTCCTCCCCAGTCCAATCCCTCTCTCTTGCTTCTGTTCACAGCCCGGATGGCCAAGGCCACAGATTCCCTCTGAAGCCTTCCCGCCACAGCCCGCAGAGGCGTGGGACCCAGGCTCTTCCCTGTGTGGGTCCCTCGCTTGGTGAATCCTGGTCGTAGTGCACAACCCGAGATCAAGGTCAAGAGAAACTCCGCTCTCCCCTGTGAAACAGATGTCAGCTGGCTCCTCTTTCTCTTCCTTGAGCTCTTTTCCCAGAAAATTTGCACATCACAAATGCAATAATGAACGTGGTAATGGTGTGTTTATGTCAAAGAGGAGAGGACAGACTTTAAGTCCTACAGCTCCAGGATAAACGACTGGAGATCCACCCTGGACATTGCTGTTCTCCCAAGTCCCTTTTCAGTGCTTCTCCAACTCTCCTCACCCCCAGCCCCCACAAACACGCCAAGCAGTTCACTCCTGTCCCAGATCCTGTTGTGAAATCATTCGGGGACCCTCGGGGCAATGTTCAGAAGAAAGAAGTCCTGCCTGCTGTATTTCAGGTACCTCAGAGAGAAGCGGTGATTAAAAGCATAGAGCTAGACACAGATTGCCTGGATCAAGTCTTAGTTCAGATACTTTGTAAATGTATGAATTTAGGCAACTGACTTAACTTTTCTCCTCCCTCGTCTATTACCTGGGGATGATAGTATTGTTACTAACAACCCTTCAGGGTTAGGGGCCCAAACTGAGGTCTTTCTGCCCAGTGCCACTAATAGAAGGAGACTGAGTTCAGTAAAGCAGACCAGAAACTTTATTCTTTGACCAGAGAATAAAGAAGAATGAGCTCACGCTCTGGCACCTTTTCCCCGACTGGGAAGGAGCCTTCTGTGTTTATAGGTTGTGGCGTGGAGTGATTAAATTCTTCAGGCATGAGCACCTACTCTGTTGCACTCGGCCGTTTTTGCACATGATGCCCCATCGCCATCTTGGTTTTTATGCCCAGCACTTGGCCTTTTTGGTTGGGAATCCTTTTTGGTTCCTGTAAGCAAGCATGGCTCATGACATGGTTTAGGTATGGAGAAACGTTCAGGTCTTTTGGACGATAGCCTGGCGACAGTATGTACCACAGGGCATTGTTATGAGGATCAAATGAGACAAAATATAAAACTTAAAACCTGGCACACTGTAAACGCTGTACACAGTAATCCAGGTCTTTGAGGGTTAACTCTTGGGAAACGGCCTATCACTTATCAACCACTGGTAGCCCTCTGGATTCTAACCTCCAGGCCAAGCACGCAGATAACCTTCCAAGGATGGTCAGTGCTCTCCACCAGAGGATTCATGGTGAATTAAGTGTTCTTTACTGAAATAGCTTTAAACTAACCGTTCTTCCTCCCTCCCTTCCTTCTTCCCTTCCTGCTTTCCTCCTGGCTTAGAGGGCTTCTTTCCTGCAACAACTTCTTTTTTAGATACTGACTTCAAATCAGTTAATGACTCCCGTTGGGCTGCCCTGAAGCCCTTCACCATGCATTAAATCACATTGCTTCATTCCGGTTTTCGCACACAACTTCCCACATCCTCCCAGTACACCCCCCAAATCAGCGCGAGCAAGGGCCCTGGTTCCTGGCTCTCACTGTGTTCCCTCCTGTCAAATGATTATGACATCAGCGCATCTCGACGGCACATTTACAATTTTAAAAGAATCTGCAGGAACATGGGGGTAGGACGAGTCACAATAAACTGTGAAGCCAAACTTTTCTAAAGATAACTATCCTCCGATGCGTCCAAGCCCAGCTACAGTTGTAGGATTTCATCGGGTTTTCATGAGCCCATGGTGACCGACGTCCGTGCAAAGCCTGAGAACACATATTAAGAGAGACCATGAGTGGAAAACATGCTGCAGCGAGGGTGGGAAGAGCCCATTCTAACCCCAGCTCTGCAGCTGATCAGCTGGGCGGTCTGGGAAGCCATTTACAAGTGTCTGAGCCAGCGTCTCAGACTCCAGTGTTTCTCAAAGTAGGTGTCCTCAGGTCCCCTACATCAAAATCAATGGTTATGCTTTTTTGAAGTGCATACTCTTGGGCCCCTTCTGCAGCCACTGAATCGGGCTCTCTGGATGTGGGAACCTAGAGCCACACTGTTAACAAGACAGTGGTTTGAAATGCACTGAAATCTGAAAATCTCGGGGCGCTATGATCCCCCCTCCAAAATGTTACAGTTCCCTGCTTATTAATGCAGGTCAGAATTTGATTTCTTTGGACCCAAAGAATCATTGCAAAAATCCCCAAGCAACACCAGATAGAATAGGTTCTTCAAAATACTTTTCATGAACTATTGTTTACCTAGCAATTTCTCTGTGTCAGACACTATTTGGGGATATATTAGTCAAGAGATAAAAACATGGGTCCTCATGGAGCCTACTTTCTGGTGTGTGACAGCAGAAACATAGAAATGTAAGTGTAAAAATAAATGAATTACATAAGCATGTTACATGGTGATAAGTATGATGGGAAAAATAGAGCAAGGTAAGGGGTCGGGATGGAGAAGTGTTAACATTTCTCCTAAAGCACATGCAGCCACAAAAACCAACTTATGTGAGTATATTTATTACAAAGGCCTGACAGGTGGGCCCAAATGCACCTTGAGGTGGACCCATTGGTACCCCTACCAGGTTCCCTTTGGGGCTCTCCCAACCCCTCCAAACTCATGTACCCCTCACTCCCCCACTCCCATTCTTTATCCCCTCTCAGTGACTCAGTCTCTGACTATTGATTGTCTCTTGCCTCAAGGTGGGGTCAACTTGGTGGTGTGATTTTTGCTCCCTGAGCTCCCTCAGGGAGGCCACATTCTTGCTAGACTTTCTGCTGTCTTCCCTCCCTTTGTCCTGGAAGCACTCTCTATAAACACTTGCACAAGAATACCTGTCTCAGGTTCTGCTATTCTTGGCCTAAGGTAGGACCCCTCCTCCCCACAAAATACGGTAGCATACTCACTTTGGTGGGGTTCTACAGGCCACATGACTGCGGGTTGTTACGTCTCACTTTCCCCCAGATCTTCATATTCATCCTCGATTTATATTACTCTTCAGAGGCTTCAGGGTGCCTGACGTTGCCCTGCAGAGAACAGTAGGCGAGGCACTCAGAGATGCACTGCGTGGGGTCTGTTCCCTACTTCCACCGTCCCTTCACCCTGCAGCCGTAGGCATTTACTGGGTGCCTATGGGGTGCGGAGGCTGCGCTGGGCTTGTGGATACAGCCCTGTACCTGGGCCCCAGCATCACAGGCTGGGACACGCTCCATTGCCTGCCAAACACCTCATACTTGAAAATGACCAAACTTGGTGTACAATCAGCTGGCTGAAAAAGTAATATTCATATAACTTTCTCATCAGCAATGTATTTTTAAAAATCCGACTTTGACATATCTCTGCTCAAATAAATGAACCTACTCCTCTTGACGGCCCCTTTGAAGTAAACGGAGACAGGAGGGCAGGGCCAGCAGGGACTGGTGCCAGGAGCATGTGCTGATGTAAAAGGATACGCACATGTGCACTGCGGCGGTTTTTGTTACAAAAAGCAAAGCCCTGCTTCTCCTTAATACACTCCACTTTTCACATCCACCACATCGGGACTGATTTTTTTAATGATGTTGATGGACGCTGAAGCAGACATTCTTCACGGTCTTGACAGCACAGACATTCTTGAAATATCTGCAAGATTTAAAAATGCTTTGAGGTTTGTCTTTAAAATAAATTTCATAATATAACTTTTCTTTGCTCCTGGCAGTTGTCAGTGGTGGGGGTGGGAGAAGAACATGAGAGAAATTAAAGGGGGGCCCATCTCTGGAAGTTGCAAGGGGCCTCAGTGGTGAAGGTCACCTGCCTGCTAGTCGCAGATGGCTGGGCACCAGGCTGCACCCACAGGGAGGGTGGTGTGAGGGTCTTGGAGAGGCAGATCCCCTCACTCTGGTGCAGTCAAGTTTCCTTGAGTGCTGGAGGAACGTGGTTTCCAATAGGCAAATGGAAATAAACGGTTCTGCATAAGTAAAGGGCTCAGATCATTGTGCTCTGGAACCCAGAGAACGTGGGAAAGAATGAGGAGTGGCGGGTGACTCACCGCTGAGTGTGGTTAGTTCAGTAAGTTTCCTGCAGGCAGGAAGACCTGCTTTGTTACTAACAGGCACTTTCTCCTGTGTCTATTCACAGGCCCACAAAAAAAAATGCATGAGCCTCTGGTCTTTCACCTCCTCCACCTCTCTCCCCACAATGCAAAGAGGGGTCTAGAGTGTTGCTTAACCAGCGTGTGCAGGAGAAGCACCAGAGCCTTTGTTAAAATACAGATCCTGATTGGGTAGCTCTGGGTGGGACCCAGTCATCTGTGTTTCTAATAAACTGGCAGGTGATTCTAATGCAACGTGGTCTGCAAACCACACTCAGATGGCAATGACCTAGCTGGTTCAGAACCAGGCCACACCGAGGGGAGGCAAGTTGTCTCATGTGCCCATTATACTGATAAAGGTGGGTTTGTTTGTTTGTTTGTTCTTCTTTTTCTGGTCACAGCAAATCTCCAGCCTCGTCCCTGGAAATGAGCCCAGTGATTGAGTGCTCCTATCTATGTCACTTATTGTCCCTCTTCATCCATCACACAGTAAGGCAATAGCTCATGCTCAGGCCCCCATTCCTTCCTGTGTGGGCCCAGAGCAGGCCCCCTGGAAGAGAACATTCACAGGACACAAAAGTGTCAAAAGAAATCTCTTATTCGCCTGGTGATGTTCTGCTTCATCACCCCGCCTCCAGATGCTTCAGAGCTGCGCTCAGTAAGGTGGCCTTTTCTGGGCTGCGTGGAGGCGTACACTTCTGGCTGGGGCCCGCTCCTCCTCCCCAGTGGAGTGTGCTTTGCATTAAACAGCCACTCCAGATGAAAGAGCCATTTGCTTCTAAATGGCAAAAACTGCTATTTCTTTATTGCTCTCATAACAGGGGCTGCCCTAAAATTGGCATGAAGGGCTCCCAATTTGCAGTTTCTCCTGTTTTCCAAGGCTTGCTCAGTTTTCATAGCTCTTGAACTCTCCCTCTCAATTCCAGCCTGCCTGAGTGGGCGCCAGAGCAGAGGATGGGTTGGGGGTGGAGGGTGCTAATTAGCCCAGGCTAAGAGCAGCCTTGGCAAGAAGCCACGGGAAGGGAGGCCTTGTCAGGTGGAGCCAGCGCCCGGCTTGCTGTGGATGATGATTCAGGGATCACAAGAGAACCTGCGTAAGGTGCACTCTGGGTAGCAACCAATAACTGCCTTGAGTCACTGATGGACATTTACTGTATTATTAGAAGGAAGGCTGGAGCCATGATGATTCCTAAACAGGAAGAGAGAGGTTGACACAGACATGGAATCTGTCATGTCAGGCTGTTGAGAAGCATCCTAGCATCAGTTGGAGAGTGCCCCCTGGGTGGGGAGGGCACTGGGCAAACTGCTTCAGGGTGGCGACAGTCTCTCCCTCTGGAGGACACCTTAGCTCACCAAAAGGTACCTGGGACTGTTCACTCTGAAATTGACTTCTAGGAAATAGGGCTGGGTGACAGGTTCAAGAAACTGGATAAACACACTTTCACTGCCTGGACACTCCAGGATACCCTGGAGGATTCTCAGGGGTGTAGATTTGGATGAGAGTCCTACTGGCAAAAAGGCCCTTTAAGTTGATGAGGGTGTTACTATGTGTAAAGAGCTCAGATCAGCATCCAGCCCTATATAAGTCATAGCTACCATTACTTGGCAATCTGATTCACTCTGGCAGTGCCCTCAAACCCACCTGGGAGTGAATGGCATCAGCCTGTCAGAAGTAGCCCTCTTTCCTGAGCTTCTGTAAATCAGTCTCCACCACTCCGTCGTGATCCATGTAATGTATGTTGCAATGTGTTTTTTACTGAACTGAGAGTAATCATTTTCCACTGATTTATGTCTTTTAAGAAAGTATTAAACGAGAATGGGCTTGAAATTGCTCTCTGAATAGTAGAGAAAGTTAGTTATAGCTAAGTCCTTGGGATTTACACATTATCAATGGTGTTTACCAGTTATGCTTGTAACATTGTGTGTTTATCAGCATATACACTGAAGCTATACCACCCTGGATTTTATTCCTGGCTTCTCTTGTAACTGGCTGTGTGACCTTGGGCAACTGAGTGACTTCTTTACCTCGGTTTCCTTATCTGTAGAGTAGAGAATAATAATAGTATCTGCCTCAGAGGGCTGTGGTGAGGATCAAGTGTGTTCATGTGTGTAGAGCACTTAGCACAGTGCCTGGCTTGTAATTAATGCTACTGTATTGTCACCCTTTGGAGACACTGGATATCATTGGTAATATGTCTACCAGTACAAAGAGATGAGGAACCACGGCACTAGATTTTCTGTTGGTTATTCCATCAGTGAATTGATCAGTGAACTCAAGACCCCCTAGTGCAACTGCACACAGAGACATTTGCGGGAGGCTATAAATATTCCGGTGTCTGTTGCATAGGGGTCTGAAGCAGCAGCATGCAAGCAAAATGTTGGAGATGTGAAAATATGGTTAGGAAGGAAAACAATAAGAGCCTATGTGTAAGGGCACATTTGTCACATTTGCTGGCTACATAGCAACTACTGAAAACTCTTTCTGTTTTTGGAGAAAGTCCTGCCTCATGAAACTTGGCTCCCAAGGTAAAACTCTGAAAACATATTCCTAGGATCCCTTGCAGCTAAAGCACAAGCATGTGACCTGGGCTCCACCAATCAGACACCACTCCCACATAAGTCTTCTCTCTGAAAGTGTCAATGTAAGAATGCCAGCGCCATCCAAAATCTATTTTCTGGTGAAGGTCATAGAGGAGATTTGGAGCAGTGGCAGTTACTGAAAGGACAAGTTCTTGGTGCAGAAGTAATACTAGTGCTGAAGGTAGTGGTAGTTGCAGTAAAGTAAGTTCCAAGTTTAAGTAGCAACATTGCAAATTGCAGCCTCCAGTGCCTGGTGACCTTGGTATCAGCAGTTCTGCAGGATGACTATTGACTGCTATTCCTCAAAATGCTGCCCAACCCCGTTTCTCCAGTTTTCCTGATAATTCTGCGAGCTACCCAATATCCTTTGCATAAGCTCCTTTTCACCAAAACAAAAAAATTTAGTAAAAGAAGAGCAGGTTGGTAAACTCCAAAACTTATGTGTAGGACATATCCCTGGAAAGAGAATGAAAATTTGGTAAAATATACATAGCATAAAATTTACCATTTTAAAGCATTTTAAGTGTACAGTTAGGAGTACATTCACGATGCTGTGCAACCACAGCCAACATCCACTTCTGGAACTTTGAGAATGAAAAATTTTAACATGGATTCATGTCTTTGAAGGTTCTAGATTTTGAAGTCACTTTTATTTTCATTTTATTTATTTTTGTGGTCCACACTTTGATTTATTTTTTTCAAAGTATTTTCTATGCATATATATTTATGGATTATATTCAGCTTGTATCATGCTTTTTTCCCACCTAATATTTTACTGTAAGCTTTCTTCTCATTTTTAATAAATGATTTGAAAACATTTCTAGTGGCAGCATAATTTTCATATATGTTTTTGAGTGTGTACATGTATATATCCGAAAAGTTTGTATAATCCTTATTTTGGTCATTTAGATGGTTTCCTCTTCATTTTTTGTGCTATTATACATATGCTACAAACAAGAGTTTTATGCATAACCATGCCAGCCCCTCTGATTATTTTCTGGGAGAGAATTCTAAAGTGGGATTAGTGAAACAGTAGAAAAGAACACTTTTAGTCTGGCTATCGAGAAAAGGTGGACACATTTACAAATGCACCAGGGGAATATTCATGTTGCTCTTAATAACAGCCTGTTTTTGAGAGTCATGCATTTTTTGTTTGGTCCTCGAGGATTTGATTTTAATTTTGCATTTCTCTGATTAGGCAGGGCATTTTTCTACATTTATTAACCATATGTATTTCCTCTTATATAAACCATATCTTTGTATCCTTTGTCCAGTTTCAGCTGAAGTCAAATTTCCTACTCATCTTATTCTTTTTAAAATTTAAATTATATTTTATTGTTTATACTATTACAGTGGTCCCAAGTTTTTCCACTTTGACCCCCTCCACCCAGCTACCCCCCGACTCCCTCAGGCAATCCCCACACTGTTGTCCATGTCCATGGGTCATGCATATATGTCCTTTGGCTACTATATTCCTTATGCTGTACTTTACATCCCCATGACTGTCCTGTAATACCAATTTGTATTTCTTAATGTCTTCACCTTTTATGCCCATCCCCCCACCACCCCTCCCATTTGCAAACATCAAAACATTCTCTGTATCTATTGATAGATATGTATTTATTACCATTTTATGGTTTGTATCTTTGATCTTCTTCTTCTCCTTAAAGAAGACCATTTGACATTTCATATAATACTGGTTTGGTGGTGATGAACGCCTACATCTTTTTCTTGTGTGGGAAGCTCTTTATCTGTCCTTCAATTCTAAATGAGAGCTTTGCTAGGTCATCTCAGTTATAGGTCCCTGCTCTTCATGACTTTGAATATTTCTTGCCAATCCCTTCTAGCCTGCTAAGTTTCTTTTGAGAAATCAGCTGACAGTTTTACAAGCACTCCCTTTTAGGTAACTAACTAGTTTCCTCTTGCTGCTTTTAAGATTCTCTCTTTGTCTTAAGTCTTTGGCATTTTAATTATGATATGTCTTGGTGTGGGCCTCTTTGGGAATCTCCTGTTTAGGACTCTCTGTGCTTTCTAGACTTGTATATATATTTCCTTCACCAAGTTAGGAAAGTTTTCTGTCATTATTTTTTCATGTAGGTTTTCAATTTCTCACTCTCTCTCTTCTCCTTCTAGCACCCCATGATGTGAATGTCGGTATGCTTGAATTTGTCTCAGTGTCTCCTTATAATAGCCTCATTTTTTTATTCCTTTTCCTTCTTGCTGTTCTGATTGGTTGTTTTTTGCTTCCACTCTACTGTTGATTCCCTGTAAATTGTTCTTTATTTCAGTTAGTGTATCCTTCACTTCTGACTGGATCTTTTTTATGCTGTTGAGGTGCTCACTGAGTTCACTGAGCATCCTTATAACAGTGTTTTAAGCTCTGCATCTGATTGTTTGACTCCATTTTGTTTAGTTCTTTTTCTGGAGTTTTGTTTCATATTTTAATTTGAGCCATGTTTCTTTGTCTCCTCATTCTGGCAGCCTCCCTGTATTTGTTTCTATGTATTAGGTAGAGCTGCTATGTCTCATGGGCTTGAAAGAGTGGCCTAATATAGTAGGTGTCTTGTAGGGTCCAGTGGCACAAACTCCCGGATCACCCAAGCTGGGCATTCAAGGTGTGCCCCCTGTGTAGGCTGTGTACACCCCCCTCTTGTAGTTGAGTCCTGATTGCTGTTGGCACCCAAGGTCAGCCACCACCTGTGTTCTGTCCAGGGCCACCTGGCATAAGCGACAGAATGTACTGCACATGGCTGCTGCTTGTGCTGGGCTTAGAAGTGCCCAGGAGAGGCCAAGCTGTGGACTAAGGTCGGCTGCTGTCAGTGCCAGGCCTGGGGGCCATTTAGCAAAGTCATGGGGCTCACTGAAGCCACATGCTGCTAGTTTGAGAGAATTCAGGAGAATCTGAAGCACAGGCCAAGACAAGCCATTCACATGGAAAAGACATTGGAAACAGCCTGGGTGGGCCTGAAACTGAGTGGGGCAGGGCCTCAGGGGATCCCCAGGGTGGGGCAAACTGTGCGGGCCAGGTGGATGGAGTCTCAGATATGGAGCCCACCGGCTGGCTCTGCAGGGAGGGCTCAGGAAGGGAACAATGGCCTCTGTTCACACTTCCGTCTGGGAGGAAGCAGCACCCCCAGTTCTCCTCCTGCTGCCAGACATTCAGTTCCTCCCCTTCTGTCTCTGGTGCCTCTCAAGCTCCTGTCGTTGTGCTGGAGCTCAGAGGGAGTGAGTCTAAGTACATCCACGTGTGGGCCCTTTGAGAGGAACTGCCTGGGACTCTGGAAGTTTCTATCTTCCACGGCCTCGATCCCTGCAGTCTCGATGTGGTTTCTTAAATTCCATAGTTGTAGGACTTCCATTCAGCTCGATTTCCGGCAGTTCTGAATGATGGTTTTTCTGTAGTGCAGTTGTAATTTTGATGTGGTTGTGCAAGGAGGTGAGCCATGTTTACCTAGGCCACTGTCTTGACTAAAAGTCCTGAGGTCATTTTCCATTCAGGTTAATAAGCACTCACTCTAAGTTCTGGAACATAAGCTCCACAGCTCTGTTTATGGCTGCATTGCCAGCATAGTAAGTGCCTCCGAAACATTTGTTTAATATGGAATGGTCAAATGGGTGTTCTTTCGTCCAGTTCTTGTGCAGTCTGAACGGGGTGCTGACAGGTGTGTATACACACTGCATGTGGATGGGTATCCCTTTAGTGAGAAGTGTTTTACTGAAGGTGAGAAGCAGTAATTTCCAGCCTGGGCACTCCTGTCCCCTGGCTGGGAGCAGGGGTTGGGGGTCCGAAAGGCTAATGTAAATTTTACTTTTATCCAGGGTGAAGCTAACAAGGTCTACTCCCAGCCCCTGAGGCTGGAAATACGACAAGGTGGTGAGGGTGCATCAGTTCGTTCGTACTTCTTAGAAGCTCAGACAGTCTTTCTGTGATATAATAAGAATTCCTAAGATTTCTGGGAGGAAAATTTGTAATAAAACAAGGGTTGGTGGTGAATGAGTTGGGAACCCTTCATCATTGATTCTGAGGTGTTTATTGAGCCTCTGCTTTGTGCCAAGTTCTTTTCTGGGTATTGAAGTCCCTGCTACAAACAAAACAGACATATGCCTCATATCTAGAGCTTACTTACTAAAGGGGAGAGACAGAAGTTAGACAAATGTCAGCTATATCTGGTGGGGAAAATGCTAGAAAGACACATACGGCTGGGTAAGGCTGGAGAGAGTGACTAGAGATGTGTGTTGTTCTTTTGTACAGTCATCAAGGAGGATTTTTGAGAAGGTGACATTTGAGTGGGGACCTGTGGAAAGCGAGGGAGGGTGTCACACAGACATTTATAGAGTCCCAGACAAAGAACAGAAGGCGCAGAGCTCCGAGGTGGAAATGTGCTCGGTGGGTCCCAGGAACCATGAGGAGGTCAGCGTCAACAGCGTGGGGTGAGGGGAGGGTCGCAGGAAAGGAGGTCCAAGGGGCAGCAGAAAAGATATTTTGCGCTGGAATATCCTGCATGAGTATTGCAAGGGACAGCAGACATAACCTTCTCCGTGTCAAATGAGATGTTTTCCTCAACGTGTTTATGGTCCTCTAGGGCAAGGGAACCGAAGGGACCACTCGCTTTTCCACCCAGCCTTTTTCAGAGTTGTCTCTCTTGAGTCCTAGCTATCAGGGTGAATCCTCATTTTTGTTCTCTGGCCTCTTGAGCCTAAGCTGGCTTTTCTGCAGAGACACGGGAACCATTTTTCTGCGAGCCCCGCTGTCTCTCCTCAGTGCCTGGCACAGGGCTGACCGTGTTGCCAAGTGAGTAGGATACAAGCTTATCAATAGAGGAAAGGTGTAAGGGTGAGAAGAAAAGGAAAGATCGGCATGGAAGGACAAAGCGAGGGACCGAACTCCAGGTCAAGAAGCCTGTGAAGGTGTGGAGTGATGGAGATGGTGGAACAAACCCTCACCCCAGTGTTTGCTTGGACCTCTTGAAAATGACTGTTTGCCTTTCTGCCTCGTAGTTTCCCATTAACTTCCCGATATGAAGGGAGAAGAAGAGACTGCTGGAGCTGATCAGAGAGCTTAGTAAACACAGGAGGTGCCCATGCTCTTTCCCCAGGAGACTCACGCCTGAGGAATGAGTCAGATTTGAACCTGGCATTGTGGGGCCAGCCACAGCCATGCCTACCCCCTGGCACAGCCGATTCTCATTAAATACAAGGGGAATTAGGCTGTTTTCTTGCAGCCTGTTTTTTGCTGACAACTGTTCTTGGATATAAAATTGAAACTATCAGAATTAGCATGGGGAAAGGCCATTCAGGCTGCCTGCTTTGTATGTAGTCTCAGCACCCCCAAGTTTCCCAGTCTTCTGTAAGCTCCTTTTCTTTTCATACCCAAATTTAATAGCCCGAATCCTTGCTCTGTGTAACTGCAGGAAACCAGTCCCCTCCGGTTATTTCTGGAGAGGTTATCAAGTGCTTATACGCTGGAAGTGCTGATTCTCCGAGTACCCCTCACCTCCCACCCCGGGGCCACCCTCCGCTTTTCTGCCTCTAACTGTCTCCTCACTCTTTTCCATTCTACTGCTCTCTCTGCTCTGCTTCGACCCAAGTGTGGACATGGGCTCCTTCTCTATACCTCCCACTCACCTCCCAAACTGAGCTGGTGTGTGTGGAGGCTGGGGTGAGAGTCAAAAGACTTAACACCTACCGAGGCCCAGGGAAGGGCCAATCAACTCTAAAGGGCCGCTGCCGGGCCAGACATGACCCTGTGGTGTCTGGATCACTGGGGAGATGAAGGGATGCTGGGTCTGGGGCCAGGGCCCTTAGGGCACTGGTGGTGGGGGCTGGGAGAGAAGGCTCGGGCAGAGGCTGTGAAATATTCTAGCACCTCGTACAGCTGTGCAGCGTGTGTTCACTCAGTAGTCTCAGGCAACAGATGTGCTGCAGGTTGAGTACGCTGCTGGGGCAACTGAAAATAGGTCTCAGACGTCCCTGCAGGCCTACCAGGCGAGCCCCAGCAGAAGCCCCTCACTGGGGGTCCCTCCGCTTGGGCGCCAGCTGGCAGCCATCATTCAGGGTTCCCTTCCCTCCGAGTGGAGGTCCCCTCAAACCTCGCTTGCACTCTCAAGTCTAGAATTCCTCCCCCACTGAGCTCAAACATTTGTCAGGAAAAACTGAAAGTCCCTTCCCAAAAATGACCAGAAACGCTGTCCAAGGAAGTCATAATTTTACTTCACTTATGAAGAGCAACTTCAGCCAGTCGTCCCCTCATTTTTGCAAAGTGCCATTGAATTCCTCCACAGCAGAGCAGTTTTATCCCTAAGATGAAGTCTGCCCCCTCCCCCAGAGCAAGAACTACAATTTGCAACCATCTTTTAAAATAGCATTTCAGTGTTTCTTTTTTAATTTTTATTTATTGATTTTAGAGAGCAGAGGGAGAGAGAGAGACATTGATTTGTTGTTCCACTGACTTACGCATTCATTGCTTGATTCTTGTATGTGCCCTGACTGGGAATCAAACCTGCAACCTTGAAGGACTGGGATAATGTTCAAACCAACTGACCGGCCTGGCTTGGGCATGGAGTGGCCAGCCCATTCTCAGTAGCCGTGTACATGGCCTTGCCAGCCACTCTGTCTCCCCCCTACTTTTTTTTTGATTCATGACCTTCAACAGTGGGATTAGATTAACTGCCAGAGGAAAGAATTGTCTGGATGGTTAATCCTGGAAAAAGATCCTGGTAAAACTCACAGTTTTAAAAACTGAGTTCTAATCACAGTATCCTCATTTACTTGGGTGAGTCATTTCATTTCTCTGAGACATGGTTTCC
>CM052544.1:99673079-99718571 GCA_028533065.1 Trachops cirrhosus
ACACACAATTCTTATATGCACATACATAAGAACATCTTATGTATGTGTATGTATATACATTAAATATATGTACACACAAGAATAAGCATATAAAAGAAGAAAGGATTTAACAGTTTTTATATATATAAGAAATTTGAAAATTATAAAAATCCTGATACTCAGCATGTTTTGGTATCAGAATCTCACTCCTTCCTGGGTGTTAACACGATTTCCTTAAGGGTTACTCTCATTTTCTACCTGGGATGGCAGCCCCATTTTCTGCCTCCAGGATTCACATGGTGGAAAGTTCTGCTGGGTGCCAGGAAAGAAAACCGTTTTCTACATGAGGTTAGTTGCCTTCTTAATTGTTATTTCCATAACACTGGGATCCTGACCATCTTCATAAGCCCTGTTTCTTAGGGTTCTTAACTAGGTGGCACCCCACCGTTCCTATGGTGGAAAGAAATGAAAAGCGAATGTAGGGTGGGCTGACTTCCGGGCCCCGCCCCTGCGGTCCCGCGGCAGGATAACTGGAGACGTGACTCATGAGCGGCAAGCACATTCACTTGTGCCCACGAAGACAGTTTCGCCAAAATTAGAACCTGGTTGAGAGACTTTTATGGAAACTCAGCCCACTCACCAAGCCTGATCCTATCGGGAACCCAGCTATGGGACTTGCCCAACCAAATTGTGAAACAAGTTTATTCATTCAACAACCACTTGAATGACTGTATAGATGTGCCAGGTGCCCAGGGTAGAACGGTTGCCATGGCAGCCAGATCCCTGTGGCAGTGGAAATGCCTCCTCCTCTCCAGAAAAGAGTCAGCCTCTAAGGACTCAGTTGTGTGACGGACAGCAGAGGGTTCTCCAGGCAGAGGCAAGGACACGTGGACAGGTGGGGAAGAGCCTGATATGTTTAAGGACCTGAAATAAGACCCACGCAGCTTTAGAGCTGTGAACAGGAAGTAGCAAAGGATGAAGTGGAATTTCCAGAGGGTCTGAGGCCACATGGATTTCATTAGTGGGGCTGTAGAGCGCTAGAAGGAATTTAAACATGGTAGGGACATGTGGTTGTACTCTGGCCTCTCTGGCTTCCCTTTCACTCCTCTGCACGGTGTCCCCTGTACCTCACTCCCTACCCTCGATTTCTAAGGTAATCTGCAATGGCAAGAGGTCAATATATGTAATGGACGGCTCTAATGGTAGCCAAGGCCTTCAGACAAGGGCTGATTATCTGGCTCCAGAATTGTGGGCATTGACCAGGGGTAGGAGAGGGGAACATTCTTTAATCATGGACTGTTCTTTCAGCTCTGATCACACACGTCCCACAGAGTCAGACGGGTCTCAAAGGAAGCCAAGCAAGCACCTGGTGCCCCCTTTCCTGATGGAGGTGGTGGGGAGAGGCACAGCACCATCCTCAGGCAGAGGACAGCATGTGAATCCTGGAGTGTCAACAACAGAAGGGACCCTGGGGTCCCCTGAGCCATGGCCTGCGCCACCCAGGCTCCTCTGGCCGGCAGGCTCAACCAGCTGCCTTTGTTATTGTTCAACTTGGAAAATGGGCTTCTCACTTTGTGTTTCCTCTCTTGACCCTCTTCTCGGAGGAGCTAGTGAACGGAGAAAGAGCCAGCAGGTAACCCAGATAATCCGTAAATCGGATGCTTCTTCGTTTTGGTGTCATCAGGAGTGGCCTGTGTTCCATTGTCGTGAGAAGTAACCCTGAACCTTGAACGGCTGAGCTGAAATTTACAGCGTTATCTCCCTCAGAGTTTTACCATGGATGGTTTTTCCACAATATATCTTTGAATATTCTCCAAATCTTTGAAATCTCACCACACGGCTGCTGCAATACATCTTTCGAATTATGGAAAATTTAATGCAGCAAAGCAATCATCTGTTGCCTGCCAACGGAATCGGGTATTATCTGGTGGATCTCACATTGCCCAGGTGTATCTGTCTTTCTCTCCCACACACACCCCACATTCCCCCTTCAAAACATCAGCCTCGACTTGGCACCACGGGACTCCTTCAGTCACCTGTGTCGACCAACCGTTCAGCCCTGGCTGACCCATTTCCTGCCTCAGCCTGCCGAGCCTAGAACAGTGATGTTCCATCTGCTCTGTAAAAAGTTAAATGTCACCCTCTGATGTTTACTTGCTTTGAAGTTTCCTGGCCAAGGTACACGGGGAAACTTTTCTATCTCCATCGGACACCTCCTCACGCTGAGTTCTGTGTGCACGCAGGCCCTTCTTGCTGTGATTGTGCCTTTCTGCCCTCACATCCTCTCAGTTGTGGGGTTTCTTGTTGTCTTACTAACAATAGCAACAGGACTTACTATAGGTCAGACACTCTTCTAAGCACACGTGGATAGACGAACTCACATGACCCTCACAACAAGCCCTGGAAGGGGTTGCAATCATGAGTGCTACGTTACAAACAAGGAAACCAAGGCGCTGAGAGGTGAAGGAACCCGTCCAAGGTCACCTGGCTACTGAGAGGCAGAATCTGAACCACTGGGAATTTACTGCTGTCTGCCGTTTTCTTCTCTGCCTTCTGTCTCCTCTGCAACTGCATGCAACCTGCACTTATTACTCCGTGCCAAGCACCATGCCAGCACTTGGGATTCAGGGATGGAGACTCTGAAGCCCTTGCCTCCAGCGTAATTGAGGAGACATGTGGGCACACGATGACCTTCAGTGTGCTGGATGGGGCAGGGAGGCCTGGGCAAGGGACTGTAGGAATTTAAAGGGCAAGTGGGAACCTGGGAGACCACAGCTGGACCACCGAGGGGGGCTTGTGTGATGATGCTATAAACAGGAAGCTTCTCTTCCACCATCAGATATTTTATGTTGCTTCCTTCTGTCTCCTTCTCAGTTTTTGAAACTTCGATTTTCTTTACCTTTTGCCCCAAGAGAGCAGTTTTTTAATTTCACTGTGCACTAAAATCACCTGTAGTGCCAGTGGCTGGCTGGTTTTTGTCTTGGCTATGCAGTTGGTCCATTTCTCGGTCCCCCGGCACTCAGCGGTGGTATGTGCTCCAGTGTGGCCGGCAGAGTAAGGGTAGAAGCAAGGCCAGACGCTTCCAAGCCTCGCCCACAAAACCTCCCTGGAGGAAGGTTTTGAACAAGGAAATCCTTGTTCCCTACCTCCTGGGATTCAGTGGAGGACTCTGGACTATTCCAATGCACATCTGGGTTTGAAAATCGCTAACACAACACATTTGTCTTAATTGTCACCTCATTACGCTTGCTACAGCAAACTCGCCTGGCTTGATACGTCTTGGAGGACTTTGTTTTCATCCTCTAACTTTCCTCTTAGAAAACACTCCCTCAGCCGGTGTTTGCTACTGGATTTAGCTGTGAGCTGATATGAGCACTGGGTGTTGGAGGGTCCAGCATGCACTGGAGCCATCAGGAAAATAAGCATGTCACACTATCTGAGTGTCTACTGAGAATGGCCCCGCCCAGAATAATAAAAATAATAAATAATGTGAATATAATATAAATAGATAAAATAGCTATCATGTTCATAGAATTTAACAAACATAAATACCTACAGATGTGAATACAGTAATATCTGAGCATCTAGTATATACCAAGCACTTATAATATCTCATTTAATCCCAACAACCTCCCATGGAGGCAGGCAGTATTATTATCTTCTCATGCAAATGAAATTATTTGCCCAGGGTCACAGGATAAAGGAGATGAGCCAGGATTAAAAGACCACGTGGTACCCAAGCCCACAGGACTAAACCCTACCTGCCACAGGGCCTTTGCTCAGCTGCCCTGGCCCCCAGGCCCCTGTCCCACTGCCATCCTGTGTCCCCTCCCCTCCTCCCAGTGGCTCTTCTTCAATCCAGACGGGGCTGCACTCCCCTTGCCCACTGCTCACCACATTTTCAATAATTAAAATCTAGTTAATTTGAACAAAGCCCCTGGACCTGGTGATCCTCCCTGGTTTTCTCCACATAATTTGAGATTCTTTGTCACCATGGCAACCAAATTCTTGGATGAAAGTGGATCCCTGGAGATAAGGAAATGCAGAAACTAAGTGAAGTGCTGTGAAGGTTCACCCTGCCAGTAAGGGGCCGTCCCTCGGACGCCATCACCAGCTGCCCGAATTCTCACCAGCCTTGCCCTGCCTCATTCATGGCCGCTTTAGCCCTTGTGGGCCCTCAAGGGCCTACAGAACTGTTTAACCCTCTTCTAAAAAGTAATCGTAGGGGAGGGAATTTCAGGGGAAAAGGGGAAGAGTTTGCAGGAACAAGTATAAAGGATACATGAACAATAACAACGGGGGGTGGAAATGGGAGGGAGGGGGGAGGACTGGGGGTGGGCTGGGATGGGGGTAAAAGCAGAAAACTGTACTTGAACAACAACTAAAAAATGAAAAAATAAAAAATAATTGTAGGGGAACTGCAAAGTAGGAAGAGAAAACTACAAATGGAAATGAATGAAGATTTGATCACATGCCTACAACAATATCACATTAAACTTCGTGAATAGTTAAATTTGAAATTCATAACACTCAGGATTTAAAACAATGTTTTTCCTCCTTTCCAAAGATTTTCTAGTGCGAATAATGATTGCTGAGAAACCATGCCCAGTCCTGAACTGGGTGTACTTCTTGTAGGTGAATCATTTCAAAAGCAGAATTATAAAACCAATATTTTTTAAAATCCAAAATAACAAATAGTATTGGTTCAAATGGGCCAAATGTTGACTACCTAACATGTGGGTGCTTTCCAATATGTTTGATAGGTTGTGAGGTGGAGCCTCCCAAAGGAAGAATTCCTTACCCCTTAGAGCTGCACCACCTTTGAGGAAGCCCAGCCCTAGGCAAGAAACAGAGCAGGGATGCAAGAGGTAAAGGGTGGCCCTCGAGGGAGCACCTCTGGTCCAGGGATGCAGGGGGCCCAAGAGGGGAAACAGCTATTCTGACTGCAATGCAGCTTTCCCCCAGCCAACCAATATCGGGAAAGAGTGCTGTGTGAATGCGTCAAATAGATTCCAGCTGCCCACTGGAAGCAAGCCAAGAAAAGCCTGAGCCCCGATTTCTCTTCCCAGTAGGAAGGAGATTGGGAGACTTTTATTTTTAAAAGCAGGGGAGTGAGAGGGACTGCGATGCTCCAGTGTTATTCTTTCCCCTTCAGCGACTGAAGGGTGTGCTGTCCTTATCATTCAGAGCTGGCCCCCGAACTCATTTTGACTCAGAGGCAATTCCAATACACATCTGTTTTCTTATCAAAGCCCTGGACAGGAGGGAGACCCCAGCAGCAGCTGTCTCCCTCCCATCACGACTGATGCAGGGAGAGCTCTGTGGTCTGTGATAAAACTGGAATGCAGGAGTTAATCAGGATTGTGCCTCTGTCCTTTGTCTCAGCTGCCAGCACCCCTGGTAAGGGGGCAGAGGCCCAGCAGCTCCTGGGTTCTACGGCACAAACCCTGAGACTTTGACAGGAGCAAGTCTCAGGACCTCGGTTTTCTTACCTGAAAATGAGGCTAATAATTCCTGCCACTTTTGCATCAGAGAAAAACTGTGGGCTACAATGGGATAATGAACATGACATTGACTTAAGAGGTTTAAAGACTTGCTACTCAAAGTGTGGCCCTCAGCCCAGCAGCCTAGGAACCAACTAAGAGCTTGTTAGAAGTGCAGACTCTCAGGCCCCGCCCCAGGTCTACAGAAGCAGAATCTGCATTGTAAGCACATCCCAGGTGACTCTGAGCCAAATTAAAGTTTGAGAAGCATGGATTTTAAAAACTCTGCAAACCGTACCTTGTGACTTACTACTGGGTGGGGAATGATCTGTTGACTGTCCTCACTATGTTGAATGTGAGGTCAGGCCCCAAGCTAAACTGTACACGAATGTACCCCACTTTTGGGCTCAGTGTCTCACATACAGTAGGCTCTCGATTAATATTTGTTGAGTTAATTAATAAGCCTTGTATCCTGTGTGACTGACCCCAGAGAGTGGTAAGAATAGACAGGATACTAAACCTATGACCCAGCGAGATGTGCAGTCTCACGTCTCATTGGGCCCTGCCCAGCTTCTTGAGGCCGCCCACATCCTTTGGTTCACAGCCCCTTCCTCCTATCCCATCAGAGCCAGCAACAATGCATCTCTCTGTCTTTCTTCCACAGCCACTTCTCATTTTTTGCCTCCCTCTTCCACTTTAAGGACATTTTGGGCCCACCATCAATCAGCTTGCCACAGGAAGCACTTCTATGGTGGTACCCTGCATGGGGCATCTGGTATAATCAGAATCACTGGAGGCCTGGTTAAAACTCAGATTGCTGAGTCCTACCCCCAGAGTTTGTTAATCAGCTTAACAATAACCCACAACCTTCTGGCCAACTCCACCCCCAGAATTTCTGATTCAATAGATCTGGGATGGGATGGAGAATTTGTATTTCTAAAAAGTCCCAGGTGATGCTGATGCTGCTGACCCTGGGACCCCACCTTGAGAATATGACCTAGTACGTTAATGATGCCTGTATAAGGTCTTCATATTTTAGTGCAGAATATGAGGCATTTGCAGTGACAAAAATATCAAACTGGCAGGAAGGCATTTTCAGACCAAGGGATGTGGTTGCTATTTTAGGCCCTGGTGTCCTTTTTAGGTGTCTGGGGCAGCCCGAGATGGGCAAAGACAGGCATACCAAGGGACCAGGGCTGAGTAGTGCTAGTGGCCACAAGGCTATAATTGGGCTCAAAGGCATGAGGTTCCAGGTCCTGCCTGTATAACAGGATCAACTGTGTAACCTTTAAAGGTCAGTTTTCCTCCCCATTCCCAGGCTTCTGAATCACCAGGATGGGACTCAGATATTTGCTCAAAGTAACAGTCAGACAGGCTCTCTAGGGTTGTTTGCTACCAACCAGTAACATCAACAACCATCTCCTCCATGCCAGGCTTTGAGCTCAATACTTTGCATATGTTATCTCATAAAATTGTCACTATAGCCGATGAGGCAAGCATATAGTTTTCTCTTTGCTGCTGTAACAAATTGCCATAAACTTTGTAGCTTAAAATAACAAATACATCATCTTACAGTTTTGAAGGTTAGAAGGCCGACACAGGACTCACTGGGCTGAAATCAGCGTCAGCACAGCTATATTCCTTTCTGGAGGCTCTGGGAGAATCCATTTCCTTGCCCTGCCCAGCTTCTAGACGCGGCCGGCATCCTTTGGTTCACGGCCTCCCTCCTATCCCATCAGAGCCAGCAACAGTGCATCTCTCTGTCTTTCTTCCGCAGCCACTTCTCTCTTTTTTTGCCTCTTCCTTCAACTTTAAGGACATTTTTTAAACATTGGGCCCACCTGGACTATCTAGGATAATCTTTCTATTTTCACGTCCGGTGATTAACCATCTAAATTCCATCTGCAACTTTAACTTCCTTTTACCATGTAATCCAACATATTCACTGTTCCAGGGATTAGGATGTGAGCGTCTTTGGGGGTCATCGCCCTGCTTCCCACAGGGAGCACTCCTATTCTCCCTGCTTTGGGAGATGAAAACACTGAGATTAGAGTTAGGGCATTTTCCCAAGGTCATACAACTAGAAGTGTCTGTCTTAGCTGGGATCCCCCCAAAAGCAGAGCGAAACCAAGACAAAGGCAAGTCCTTGTTGGGGAGTGAGGTCCAGTGAGTGAGAGACCTGGAGAGCAGAGCAACGAATGAGGGAGAGTCGCTGAGATGTGTTGTCCCGATAGCCATCACCCGAGGGCAGCTCATCAGTGAGAAGGGGGGACATTCCAGGTGTGGCACTGCCTCCAGGTTCCACGTTGCAGGTGCTGAGCACCAAGCGGGTTCCCATGCTCTCCCCACAAGCATGCTCCCAGAGCCCAGAGGTGCTGTCAGGCTGCACTTGTGTGAAGCTGGTTGGCCCGACTAGGGTCAGGCTCCAGAAGAGGATGGAAGGAGAAATTAGTGAGGCTGAGAGACTCTGAAAAGAGGCATAAGGGTGACATAAACCCACTTGACTTAACCCCATCACCATGAGCAACACAGGCCCACCTGTAGTCCTGTAAGTCCCAGTTAGCTGGTAGCCTTGAGGTCCCTGAGGGGGCCACCTCTGATCCCAACACCACTCCCGGCACTCAGAAGAATTACTCCTCCCAGAAGTTCTGAAATGTTTCCCTGAGGCTACAGCTCCCACCCCAGGGATCTGCCCACTTCCTTGGGTGGAGGGGTGGGGTAGGAGGGAACTCACCCCTGTCTGAGTGTTCTTCACCATCAAACCACACCTATAGCTTCATAAATCGACCCAAACATTTTGGAGGGCAATGACAATGATCCAAAGCCATGAAAAGCACCAACCCCTTTAGATTCTGCAGACATTTATCCTGTGGGAATGATGACAGAACATGCACAAAAACTGCAGGTTTGTTCATGTCAGTGCTGTTTAGACTGGGGGAATGTTGGGAAAAACCTGAGTGTTCATGGACGGAACCCCGTCAGCTGGGCCGGGATAAATATTGACACGGGGACATGTTTGCAGCACTTGGTTTTGTGTGCACATTGCTCCCCTTTTTACCCTCTTATTGTTGGCCTGAATTACACGATTTGCATAATGAATGTGTTTGGCTTATAAAATTTTTAAATGTTTATTTTTTATTAAAAATGAAATCCATCACTTTCCTCTTTGCCACACAGTGGCTCACTTCGATGGATTTAGCCTGGTTGGCTCTCCCGAGATGACTCCTCCGTTTGTGTCCCTGGCCCCGAATTTCTCTCTGGGCTCAGACTCAGCCATTCACCTACCCACTTGGGATTTCCACGTGACCATCCAGAAGCGATCTTAAACTTCACATGTCCCTAGATGAATTCTCAAGGTCCTCCTGCCCCAAACCTGCTTCTCCCACTTCTGCCTGCTGAGTCATCCCAGATGCTGTCCTTCCTTATCCAGACCTGATTCCCCTCTGCCCCCTGCCATCATCCTACCATGGAGTCCTATTGACTTGACCTCCAGATTCCTTATCGTGACCTGCCAGGCCCGCAGCTCCAGCCCACGTACTATGACTCTCCCTTGTTTGCTTCCCTTCAGCTCAGGGCCTCAGTCCAGAAGGCTGAGAGTAATCCAGCTTTTCCCCCACTCAGGACCAGGACACAAGCTGTTCCCACTGCCAGAAAAGTCCCCACCCTGCTCCCCTCTGCCTGTGAACTGTCCTCCATCCTGATGTCCCTTCTTAGCAGTCACTTCCTCGAAGAGCTCCTCTCTGGCCCTCCTTCAAAATCAGCCCGTCTGTTATTCTGTGTGAGTGCACTGGTTCTGTTCCTATCACCACCTGTAATTACATTGACAGTGCTGGTGTGTCTGCCATGGTCTCTGCTCAGATGGAAATTCCAGTTGGTTTTATTCAACTCCTCTTACGGCCCCATCTCCACACAGGTGTCCAAGTCCCCTTGATTTAGATGGACTTACAAGTGCCTGAGACTCTTGTCAAGGTGGGGAGTTGTGTGTGTGTGTGCCTCTGTGTGCGAGGGGTCCACACTCAAGGACAGCCCAGCCACTCCTGTCCCTGGTCCTCCCCATAGAATGCAGCCCTCTCGGGCCTGGCTTATCTGGGCTCTGATATGGGAGAGGAAAAACTCTGGCAGCTGTGTGCATCCAAGGATCTTCCTGTGGCCCGGAGAGTGCTGTTTCTTTTGCTGATGTTTCTGCTTTGGTTTGTATTGACCAGATGTCCCAGTGAGAAGGAAGAGAGAGGTGGAAATACACAGAAAACAGCCAGGTTAATTCTTGCCATGTAATCCTGCCCCATATCTTTTTACTTGTCTGTTTATTGGTTTTCCATTTGATACCCTGTACTGGGTTGAACAGTGTCTCCCCACCACCCCAATTCATGTCTACCTGGAACCTCAGAATGTGACCTTATTTTTTGGAAATATTGTCTTAACAGATGCAATTTGTTAAGATGAGGTCATATTGATTTAGGATGGGTTGTAAATCCAATGGGACTGGTATCCTTATAAGAAGAAGGAAATTTGGATGCAGACAAAAACACACAGGGGTGAAAGCCCTGTGAAGACAGAGGCAGAGTTAGGAGTGAGGCATCTACAGGCCAAGGAGTGTCAAGAATGCCAAGGATTGCCAGCAACCATCAGAAGCTGGGAGAGGCAGGAAGGATTTTTCATTAGAGCCTTTGGAAGGAGAACAGCTCTGCCAATGCCTTGATTTGAACTTCTGGCATTCAGAACTGTGAAAAAATAAATTTCTGTTGTTTTAAGGCACCCACTCTGTGATGGCAGCCATGGAAAACTAATACACACCCAACAAGACTCTAAGACCCTTGAGGGGGTAGCTATGTCTGTTTTGTTCACCATTGAATCCGTAGTGTCTAGGACAGCGTGTGGTACATAAACGCTCCAAAATAAAGTTTTGTCTGGTGACGGTAACTAAGCCTGAGCAGGTGTGACTGAAGCAAGAGAGAACATGGACTGAGGTGATTTGTTTGGTCCCATGGAGAAACACAGCAGCAAGAGAGTGAGAAATTGAACTTGGCTCTTCCTTCCCAAACTCACTCTCAGATGCTGAAGTGACTATTTTTGGTGAATGCAAATCATAGCTGTGGCCAGTGTCTTCAGCCCAAGGCCACAAATGCAAGCAACTAAGCCTGAGTTACAGTCATAAGAGTTTATTTTTAAAGTAACCACATCTGACCTTCAGGCTCAGAGGCCTGCAGACTCAGACTTTCCTGAGGACCACCCCAGCACGGCCAGCACCCCTCAGCAGAGAAAAGCCACAGGTTCTAAAATGGAAGAGGCCCTGGGCCTTCCCCTCCACCGCAGCTAAGGAATACTGCCCCCTCCCATCTGTCACCTACGTGCTGACCACTTTCTGGCATATTTGACACCCACAAATCACAAGCTGTTGCTCTTGGCTTGCTCCAGTTTCTCAAACTAAATAAGTGTGAGGGTACCATGCAGCCCACAGGGTGTGGCTGCTGGGGTCAAGTGCTCTCCCACAAAGTGGGGCCTCCTTCTCATCCCTTGGCCTTCCTTGAGAAGGGACAGGAAAGAGTTCTTCAGAGCTGATGGATTTTTTTTTCCTGTTAATTGAGCCACAAGTAAGCAGCAATCAGCTGTTCATGGGTACAGCATAGGTTGTCAAAGATCTCGATTCTCCTTTGCTGCAGAAGTCTCTCTGGGTCCTGGCTTAAGAACACATTTCCCAGAGGTCAGTCAGGATTTGAGAAAAATAAGGAAAAGAAGTATTAATGTGGTGGGACCCAGGGTGGCTTTTTGTTTTTCATTTTCCCAAACCGTATTTTTCTTATTTAATCTTTGCCACAATGAAGAATGGCTCTGACACCAAAGATAAGAAAGGAAGAGAGAGAGAGAGGAAGGGAGGGAGAGAAGAAGGAAGGAAGGAAGGAAGGAAGGAAGGAAGGAAGGAAGGAAGGAAGGAAGGAAGGAAGGAAGGAAGAAAGAGACAGGCCACCTGACTCCTTTGTCCCCACACTGGGCTTCGTCAGGAGGCTCATGTTTGCCCTGCATCCAGTGTGAGAACTGCCACATCTGTTGCCTCACTGAAAAAAATGAACTGAAAACTCCACACAGCTGATTCTGAAACTGTCAAGGGGCAATGTTGATTTTTACTGACGTTTTCTCGGGGAGGAAAGGAAGAAGTTACTATGTCACACGGGGCAGTCTTCTTTAACACTGTCTTTAAACGTGTCTTTCTTTACCCTCAGTTTCACCCCTTATACTGGCTGTTCCATCTCTCCTTCATCTTCATTTTCCTGCTCCTCCCCCTCACTTTTCAAACTTGTAGCCTCACGGGCTCTGTTTCCAACGATTTCTTCTCTCAAGCCTTACTGCTACAGGAGAGTCCTTCAGCCCGTATCTCCCTCTACTTCTCTTATTTGGTCTTCTCTTGGCCTCTCTGACTGTTTTCTCTACCGGTCACCCCACACAACCCAACAGCTGAGCTCACTGAACCAATAAGATGTCCTTCCTCCTAGAAAGCACGTGTGCTTTCTCACAAGCAGAAACCCTCTCACAGGCAGAAACCTTCGGGGGATAGAAACAGCCACACCTTATTGACACGTGATACTGGGACTTTCTTGGCTGGTCCCATTTCATTCCCCCCATTTCCTGTGAAGTTAGGGAGCTACAGAATGTGTGATAGCAAGGGGTAGGAGATGGCCAGGACTTCAGTTCCAAGTCCACAAAAGGATCAAGGATTTGCGAGACAATTCTAGAGCAAGCTGAGACAGGACATGTGCTAAGTATCCGAAGAGTTGAGAAGGTCAGTGTGGGCACAGTCTGGAGAAGTGTCAGGGAGCTCCAAGGATGGACCTAGAGGATGGACTGAGTCCAATCAGGTGAAGGGAAAAGGAAAGGTATCCCTTTGGGGGACTCAGTGTGAACAAAGCCATGAGGGTGGACGGTGCAGCGTGGTGGGAGGCACGACGGAGAGCCACCTGGCGAGCAACTGATTTCCCCTAGCCCGTACCTAAGCCACTATCATTACTTTAAAGTTGAACTTAAATTATATCAGTCCTGGAACTTCTCCCATTTCCAACTGTAGGGAGGCCCACGGTCTGCTGGAAAGGCAGGCAATCCTCTACTCACCAACACTGAGGTTCCAAGGACTGTTATCCAGGTTGCTTGATTGGATCTGGGCGTGCATTTTCCCATAGAAACAAAGTTATACATGAGGATTGGCACAGGTGTGATAAGACTAAAATACGTGTGTGTTGAGTTGGGGTCAAGTGGTACGTGGATTAATTTAACTTGGTCATGGTAGGTAAACCCAACCACAGTTTAGCTTACTTGCTAATCAGGTAAGCAAGCAAGAAACTTCATGAAAATTTAACATTTTTCAAGTTAATTAGTTTTAAAATTCATAGAAAAGCCATGGGAAGTTAGTGAGAAATGATTCCAGGACACTACAGCAAGAGTTGGGCTGCTTCACAGTCCTAGAAGTACTGATGGTGACCGTGAACCCTGTCTCCCTGGGACTTCAGAACCAAAAGCATGAGGCTTGATGGGGCTTCTACAACACAGCAATGGAGGAGAGGCTTGGGGCTTCACTAATAGGGGTCTGGGGCGGGGGGTATCTAAAGTCTTTCGTACATGGGAAATTAATGGAGGTCCAGGCAGCTATCATGGCTAGGTGTCTAACTAGGGGAAAGGACACCACAATGAGAATCCAGGTGTGAGGAAATATGCACAGGCAGGCAGGTAGCTAGGGTGTGTCTTAAGGAGTTTAGGTTATGCCCTGCAGGACTTCAGGCACTGCCTGGTAGGTTTAGAAGCAGTGTCTAATCCTTTAAGAGAGGGCCTGGAAGAGCTAGGTTTGGTGTTAGGCACCATAAGCCTGGCTGAGATCTAGAAACAGGCTTCAAGCTATGTAGACAAGTAGATACAGAAGTCCTGTGAGCTGAGGCAGTGTAGCCAGGAGCTAGAATGATATGATTTCAAGGGTCCTATGTAGCCAAGAATCTCCCTTCCTTCCTTCCTTCCTTCCTTCCTGCCTTCCTTCCTTCCTTCCTCTCTCTTTCTCTGTCTCTATCCTTCACACTATGTGTCAAGCCATTTCATAGGTGGTAAGGACACCATGATGAACACAGTTTCTATCCTCATGAAACTTATAGTTTGGAGGAGGATAGACACATACCAATGGTTAAATTCATAATGATGCAATTCTAATTGTGGGGAGTGTTTCAAAGAGGTACAGCATTTAATAGCATTAATCAAGCCTGGTGGTGGTGATGGTGGTGAGGAGGGAGCGGTCAGCAAGGCTTCCCTTGGAAGTGGCATCTAAGCTGAGACCTGGCAGGTCAGAAGTCAGCCAGGCAAAAAGAAAGAAGGAGATAAGGGAAAGCATACTCCAGACAGAAGGAGGAACCAGTGCCATGTCACCAAGGTTGGAAAGAGGATTGCATGTTCTGGGAACTTGCTGGAAAGAGTAAGCAAGTGGGATGAGATGTGAGACAACAGGAGCAGACCACTGGGTACAAGTCTGGGGCCGTTCACAGTGGCCTGGGCTGCCAATGAGTCTAAGAAGAGCTGAGTCTTTGGTGTTAATACTGATAATAATAACCACCTTTTATAAAGTTCTTTCTATGTTCTATATGCATCCCATGCCTTGCTACTTAATCCTCATGACCTCTCTAAGTGATTTGTACAGTTTCCTTCCAATTAACAGATGAGGACTAGAGAGATAAACAAATGTTTCTAAGGCCATGTAGCCAACAAGTTAAGAAACTCAAACTTTATCCATGCCTTTCCTGATTGTAAAACCCCTGTTCTGAAAACTATCTCCTTCTGCCATTTGGCATCACCAACTCTTGCTGAGAGGGGCTGGGGAGGCTGTCTCCAATGCTTTAGCTCCACTGAGCCCTGAGCAGGATGGGGAGGAGAGATCAAGATGAAGGACAGAGCACTGGTGGCTCTGGTGGTGCGGGCTGTGGTAGAGAGTTGCTGAAGAGAACGCTGGTGGTGGAGGTGGTGGGGATGCACCGAGCTTGTTCATGTGTGTGAATCATGAGCAAGTTGAGGATTAGTCAGAGAGGATTAGGCTGAGTTGTTACGGAAGTAGTGGGCTGGGTGCATACTCAACCTGAAGGTGCGAGGGCTGAATTATTTTTCACGTGGTGACATTGTGAACCAGGGGAGGCAAATCAACTTTTGGGGTGACTTTTAAGTGGAAAAGCATCTTCTCTAATGCTTGCAGGTGACTTTGAGGACTGTGGAAGACAGATGTGCTTTAGAAAACTTAGGAAGTCCTTGACCAGATATGCCCAAAGCCAGGATGTATCAGAATCAGAAGAAACCTAGCAATCCAATTTGCAGGCTGGTGACACAACCACTAAGGAGTATTTGGAGGAGATTTAAAATTATTTGGAAAAAGGAATTGATCACACAGAGAAATCAGGGACTCCCTGGTAGACCTTTATGCCTGTGATTCAGAGCGAACTCCCAAACCCCCAGAGTGCAGAGTTGGAAAACACCTATAACAGGTTTTGATGAGATAGACATCAAAATGACAAAAACAAGAACCACCGGAGAATTTAGAAGAAGGAAAATAATGGCCCTCTTGGGACTAAGACTCTCACCTTAACTGTGGCCCTGGTGGTGTGTTCCCCTATAACTTTCAGGCTGTCTATGTGGATGGAATGCTTTCCACATTAGTTTGACCCTAATATTAGTGATCCTGGTGTAATTGCTATTTAAACACCAAAAGGTGAAACAGTCATGGAATGTTTGACCTGCAAGGGATATCCATTTATTCATGCAATAAACACTTTCAAAGTGTATTTGTGCCAAGAATGTCTTTAGGCCTGTTACATGTCACCTAATAGTCCTTGGACTAGTCCAAACCTCAAGGTTACATACAGGAAGTCCTTATTGATAATACTGTATTATATACTTGAAAGTTGCCAAGAGAGTAGATCTTAAATGTTCTCACCACAAAAAAACAGAAATGGTAATTATGTGACATTATGGAGGTGTTACCTAACACTATGGGTGGGGCGATCATTTTTCAATTAAAAAAATTAAGAAGTCATTGGGCCCAAGGCCCACAGTTGTTAGCAGTCATCTCTGTGACCAGCAACAATTAGAGATCTCTTCCTTCATTTCAGGATCATTAGTTTGGCAAGGACTGGTAATAGAATAATGCAAAAGAAACCTCTAAGCATGCAAGAAGCCCATCTTTCTAGGGATGTCAGATCTTTTTAGAAAAAAATTCTTAGGATATCACCAGGGACATAGCCTAATGTCTGGGCCATGTAGGGGTGGGGTCTGCCAAGGAAATGAGGCCTGCTCTGCTGATTGGTGTAAGCCGGTGGACCTGTCTTGCTTTCCTCTGTTGGGTTTTCCTTGTGGCCTTACCATTGCTATGTTAACCATTACCTTTTAAAAATGCTGCCAAGGCAATGCTGTAGGGAAGTGGCTCAGGGAAAGCAAAAGAACCCCTTCCTCTAGCTCAGCTATACTTTTTAAAAATCCACTTTTAAAACTTGTGGTAAAATCTACATATATATGTCACAAAATTTGCCATTTTAACCACTTTTCTGTGTATAACTTCAGTGGCATTAAATCATGAAGGTTTTGCCTTTTGTTTTCTTCTAAGAGTGTTATAGTTTTAGCTCCTAAGTATAGGTCTTGGATCTATTTTGAGTTAATTTTTGTATATGGTGTAAGGGTCCAACTTTTTTGTGTGCTTTGTACCCTGTTACTTTGCTAAATTTGTTTATTAGCTCTAGTTGCTTTCTTTCTTATGGATTCTTTGGAATTATATATATAATCATATATATGTGATTATGTCATCTGCAAATAAAGATAGCCTTACCTTGTCTTGTTCCTGATCTTAAATAGAAAGCTTTCAGTCTTTTATTATTGACTGCATTGTTAACTATGGGCTTTTCATAAATGCCCTTTATCATATTGATTAATCTACTTTTTATCTGATAGTATCTTAATTTCTATCTCATTTTTTAAAAGATTTTATTTATATATTTTTAGAGAGAGGGGAAGGGAGGGAGAAAAGAAGGGAGAGAAGCATCAATATGTGGTTGCCTCTTTTGCACCCCTTACTGGAGGCCTGGCCCACAACCCAAGCATGTGCCCTGACTGGGAATCGAACCTGTGACCCCTTGATTCACAGGCTGGCACTCAATCCACTGTGCCACACCAGACAGGGCTCTACCTCATTTTTTGAAGGACAGTTTTACTAGATACAGAATTTTCAGTTGACAGTGTTTTTTTCTTTCTTTCAGCCCTTTAAATATATCATCCTGCTGCCTTCTGGCCTCCATGGTTTCTGATGAAAAAATCAACTGTTAATCTTACTGAGGTTTTCTTGTATATGATGAGTCATTTCTCCCCTGCTGCTTTCATAATTCTCTCTTTTTCTCTTAGATGTGTAGATTCATGTCTTTCATCAAATTTGGGAAGTTTTCAGCCATTAATCTGCAAATACGTATTTCTACCTCTTTCTCTCATCTCTTTCTGGTACATTCATACAACATATATTGGTTTACTTAATGGTGTCCCACAGGTCCCTTAGACTCTGTTCACTTTTTTTCTTTCTTTCTGATCCTCATACTGGATACTTTCAACTGTCCTATCTTCAAGTTTGCTGATTCTTTCTTCTGCATCTTCCAATACATTGTTGAACACCTGTAGTGAAATCTTTACTTTAGTTATTGTATTTTCCAGTTCCAGAATACCTATTTTGTTACTTTTCTTTAAATACATTGTTTTCTGATTTTTTTTTTAGTTCTGTGTTCACACTTTCCTTTGGTTCTTTGAACATATTTAAGAGCACTGTTTGTTTAGAAAGTCTGATATCTGGGCTTCCACAGGGAAAAATTCTGTCCATTTATTTTGTTCCTTTGAATTAGCTGAACATTCCTGGGGTTTTTTTGTATGTCTTGTGATTTTTTGGCTTAAAACTGGACATTTAAATATTAAAATGTCATAACTCTGAAGATCAGAATCTTCTCCTTCCCTAAGAGTTGCTATTTTTTGTAGTGGCTTTTTTCCTGATTATTAAAGGCTGTTATTGTCTGTTTGTTTAGTGCCTTTCCAAATTACTTTTGCAGAGATTATTCCTGATGTGTGTGGTCACTGAAGTCTTTGTTCCATTTGCTTATGTTCAGCTAATGTTTGACAGAGATATCTTTGAATGCCAGAAGCTAATGGAAAACAAAAAAAAAACCCCAAAAAATGAAAAAGAAAAACACAAAGCAAGAACTCTCTCAATCTTCACTGATTGACTTTCTGCTGGAGCACTGCAACACTTAGTCAGGCTTTAACTGAGCCTAGAGATTGGCATGAGGTAAAATCTCAGGGTCTTCTCGGGTCTTTTCCAAGCACATATCCTGCCTTGAGCATGTGCCTGGATATTGAAAGTTTCCTGTATATCCAGGTGCTTTTGAATGTCCTAATTTCCCAAAGAATTTGCCTCAGCTTTTCCTTCTGGGACTTAAATAATCTATTGTACGTCTAGACCATAATCTTTTGCCCCAGGTTTCTGTGGGCTGTTAGTTCACCTAGAAACATTTTCAATCAATACCTACCATTCTTCTGGCTTGAGGTTTGAGTTAGGCAAAACTGAGACAAGCACCTTTAGTTAACTCCCAAACAGGTTTGCACAGACATACATAATAATGTGTGAACAAGATCTTCTCTGTAGCATCTGGAACCAAGGACCAGGATGTCACAATGGGGACACAGGCCATCATCTCTTAAAGACTGCCTTCACATTGGAGAAGGGGTGGAGCCCAGGCAAGTAACAATGCCACAAAACTTTCCTACCATTTTCAGGTTGCTTTTTTTTTTATTCAGCATTTACTTGATTGCCATAAACCATTGGCTGTTTTCCAGAGTTCTGACAAAATTGATTCTGACAGTTTTGACTTGGTTTTTGATGTTTCTGTTGGGAAAAGGAGTTTGCAGCTACTTACTCCACCATTTTGCTGACATCACTCCTTAGCTATACTTTTGATGTTAAGTGACCTTAATTTTACCTCTGGTGGCCTGAGGAACTGGGTTACACCACAAGATCCACTTTGACTGAATCCTTCAACTGGTCAAACTTTTTTTTAACTGCTCTTTGTAAAGTTAGTTGAAAAGACTGTGGGAAACAGATCAGAATCAAACAAAAATATCAGTCTCCATAGGCCCTGTCTTTACTTATGCATGGCTGAAACGACCGTGTAAACAGCATCTACATTGTCATGGAAGGGCTGCTAAAGTTAGTCTTCATTTACAATTAACAGTGAAAGGGCACTTTCTAAAATATTGGCTTAAGTGTCCAACAGTTCTGCTTGGTCCTCTAGACATGTGCTGGCAAACAGGTTTAATCTCTTCTGGTGATGACCTCCTAATGTCATGTGTGAGGGTTACAAAGCCATGTCCAAGCCGAAGGACCAGAGCTCTACAAACAATTGGTATTGTTTGTAATGAGCACAGGAGGGAAGAGTGTCAGTGTGTGTCTACTGCTACATAACAAGTTACCTCAAAACTTAGTGACTTAAAACAACAATAAACATTTATTTTCACTCACGGTTTCTATGGGTTAGTAATATGGGAGTCATTTAATTGAGAAGTTTTTGTTCAAGATCTCCTAAGAGGTTGCAGTCAAGATGTCATCTGGGATTGAAATTACTAGCAGGTTTAACAAGGCTGGAGGATCCACTTCCAAGAAAACTCACTTACATAGAGAAAGTCGATGCTGGATTTGGCAGAAGGTTCAGCCCCTCTCTTCCTGAGCTGCCCTATAGGGCCACTAACTGTCCTTAGAACATGGTGGGCGGCTTCCACCAAAGAAAGCCATCCAAGAGTGAGCCAGGCAGAAGCTATTGTTTTTATGACTTAAGCAAGTCACTAAATTTGGCCCATGCTTAAGAGGAGAAGAATTAGATTTTACCTTCTAAAGGGGACATGGCAAAGAATTTGTGGACATATTCTAAAACCACCACATAGCACTATGCCAAGTGACTACTCACCTATTTCAGAATACCCACTGAACCTTCACACAATCTGAGCAACATAAAGTACTGAATTATTTTATGAAAAAAATTAATTAAAAAATGTAGAGTCAAAGGTAAAGAATACATATGTATTGTGTGTGTGTTTGCGAATGAGAGAGAGAGTGAAAGAGAGAGAGAGAGAGGAAATAGGAAGAATGGGAGCTTCCTAGTTTCTTGGAAAATTATCACAACCAGCTTAGAACAGCTTAAAGGAACTCCAACAAAATAACAACTCATATTTCAATAGGTGCCACATCTAAAATCTATCCTTCAGGATATTGGCAGAGACAGAAGAGGGTATGAAAGAGGTCTGATTTTGCCCCCTTCACTGCCTTTCCCTCAGAAGGTTTTGCCATAAGATTAGGATTCCAAGTCCTTGGGAAGACTCTGAGTTAAAAGCAAGCAATTTAAGCAGAGTATCCCAGTTAGGTCTAGTCCATGAATACAGTTCCCTTGCTTAACAGAAACAACCTGACAGGCAAATGCTACTAGCCAACAGAATTGCAACATGGGAGGTACATATGCAAATGCAGGCACCTGCATTCAATATTCCTCATTTGGCCTCAACAGAAAAACAATTACTCAAGCACAAAATGGTGATCCTGTTTTCTGAGTATTTGGCCCTGAGAGTCATATGGTCTGCGACCTCCTTGCTTTTAAGTGTGTTGCCTCTTATTTTAAGTAGCAGATTCCTCTTAGCAAGAGAGCACTGTGTACCAGCCAAGATTGGAAATGGTAGGCTTTCAAAGCTGAGTGAAAATATTGTGTTGACAGCCCTTTGACTGCTTAAAGCAGCAGGGTTGTTTACTTGGGCTAGAGCAGAGCTTTTTGTTGAAGCAAAGAGTCATGGTCCCATCATCAGGGTTGCCTAGCAACAGGTCTAGCCATCCGCAGAGTTTCAAAATGGACTGGACCACAAACACTCATTTTGGGGAATTTCCAGATCACAGTCTTGCTCTCACTCTGTCATACTGCTCCTAAATTCTGAGTCACACAGTAAGATGCAAGAGTAATTGTTCAGTGCCCCCTAAAATTCTCTTCCTGAAAAAGTTAAAAGGAATATTTGTTCATTAGGTATGTTTCTTTAGATACTACAGAGAGTTGATTACTCAATTATTAAAAATATCTAATTTTAGTTTAATTGAGTATTATTCTTACAAGCCAGTTTAATATTCAGCAATGTGTACAGTGATCATTCTATCAATAAAGATAATGCATTTTAAAAACATACTTTTGTCATTAGAAATGTTATTACCAGGGAAAGAAATCATATATTGGCATAAAGTTATATTCCACCAGCAAGAGATTTGAGGGCATTGACATGATTTTAAAAAACTAATTTATAATTTATTCATTTATTAAACAAACATTATGGAGTGGCTACCACACTAGACTGTAGCTAGAAAAGTTAGCAAAGCATTTGCCACCTGCCTTCCTAGATCTGATAGTATAGCAAAGAGGAGATAATGAGGTATTTCCACATGTGTGGGGAAAAATAGAATGAGAGTTTGGGAATTGTGGAGGGAGAAATTAAAGACGAAAGGGTCTGGAGATTAGCGTGCTTGGGAAGCAGGGTTCTCCGTGACGGAGGGTGACAATGGGCTATGTGATGCAGCTCCTCGGTTCTCCTAAAAACAGAGCCAAGTGCAACATACTCTCCTCCCCCACCAGTAGAAACTGGGCATAGACTGGTGTTTTTGTTGTGTAAAATTATGCGCCTCTGTATCTTCGGGGTGATATTGCTGTTGACATTGGCCTTGCTTTGCATTATTTATGACTTTAAAAAACAGTATCGATCTTATTATAAAGGGACTATTTTTCCTCGGAGGGTTTGTTGATTAATGTTTGTTGTGGTGAAAGTCTCAATGTGGCTACTACTGACTTTGGTCACTTCATCCTTCTATCAAGTGTTTTTATTAGCTACTATGCATTATGTGTTCAGGAACTCAACACTAAGTGGATTTAGGTTCAGATCAGATGGAGGATTTGGGAGAGGAATGGTGTATTTTTTCCCTCTATTTCAGTCTTTAGATACTTTTTGTGAATAAATTCAAGGTTAGCAGGTTAATAGCCATTTATGCCAGTTTGGTCTTTAACCAGAATATATACAAAGTACAATAGGTTATTGATCTTCATATATGGCCTCTATTGCCTCTTTACAGGCATAAACTAAATCTTTCCACCTTGCTTTGTGTGCTAACTCAGATAAAACCATGTGCAAGAGATGGTAGATGTATATCTTCTTGTCATGATAATAGCATATTCAGTGCTGCTAATTACAGCACTATTGCTAACACTAACTAGTTAATTCAAATACCAGTCACATTTGCGGAGTATTTCTAACATTTTGAAGAAAGCCCAACTTAAATTTTCTGGAATGTTTGAAATACTCAGTTCAAGAATCATTTCAAATCACAGTTATTCACTGTATTTCCTGTTAAGAACACCTGGCTAATATCTAGCTAGGGTAGGTTGCAGGAACAGAGAGGAAAGAATAGGTAAAATAGACATTATATTAAAAATGACACAGCTGGATCATTGATAAATTGTTTTGAATAAATTACAATAAATAGAAATCTTGACACAGGTAAGGTTAATGAAGAAGTTAGACCAGATAATCTTGAGATAGGTCTAGCCTATCAATAAAATTACATAATTTTATATTTAAAGTAGAGAAAGATAAACACAGATGTTTCTTACTGACTCAATTTAGCTCTTGTTCTTGTCTTTGTGTAAGGTTCAAATTTCATAGCACAACGTGTGTTCTTGAGATCTGGGGTTTCTCCAAAATTGATAGTCATCGTTTGTTTTCTAACTCAATGCCAAGAACATCAACAAATGAAGCTTAATTATTCATTGCTTTTCTTTTTCTTTAGCTCAGTTTCAATTGTGAAACTGGTTATCATCCAGAAATGGTATATATTATATTCTTCCTTTAAAATGTTAAAATTATTTCTCTTCCAAAGATATGTCACCTTATTCTCTTCAATGTATGTATGCTAAAGGTCAGTAAACTGTTTTTATTAATTTGCTAAAAAGGAAAATAGTTACAGAATCCTCTGACACATGGACTTCTTTGGAGCTGGACAAACCTAGGGCCATATTATGCTTTACTTCATACTTTCAATGCAATACTTGTTAGTAATGTAACCCGGGGCAAATCACTTAACATCCTAAAGCCTTCATCACTAATATGTCAGATGAGAAGCATGATGGTACCAACCATATAAAACTGTTTTTAAGAATTAAATTCAAGTTGAGTGTTTGGTACAATTCCAAACACTTACTTAGTAACCCTTCAGAAAATGTATGTTAGCTATTATTGCAATTATCATCACTAGTATTTTATGGGCTGAATTGTGTCTGCCCTCAATACCCACCAAGTTCATATGGTATGTTGAAGTCCTAACCCTCAACACCTGAGAATGTGAGTGTATTTGGAGATAGGGTCTTTAACAAGGTAATTAAGGTAAAAGGAGGTCATGTGGTCGGGCCTTAGTCCAATACCAGTGGTGTCCTTATCAGAAGAGAAGATTAGGATAAAGACACACAGAGGAAAGGCCATGTGACAACACAGGGAGAAGATGGACATCTGCAAGCCAAGGACAAAGACCTCAGGAGAAATCAATCCTGCTGACACCTTGATCTTGGACTTTTAACGTCCAGAATTGTGAAGATTAAACATCCGTTGTTTAAACCACCCAGTCTGTGGTACCTTGTTGTAGCAGCTCTAGCAAACTAATGCAGTACTACTGACAGAATACATTTCTAAATTACATGTTAAACAGTGTAAGATAAAGAACCTTTCTGAAAGCTACCGGGTTTGGTCTGTTTCTATCATTTTCTTGCATGGAAAAAAAAACCCTGTTCTGTTCTCTGGCCCTAAGCTGCCGTTTGTGGGATCTGGCTAGGCCTATATTTCTCTAGGTGAAATACAGACACAAAGATGGCAGTTGTAACCAAGGTGCCCCAGAGCATATCAACAGCTTGCTTATTTGGCACTTGTTATGTCATCACCAGTAAGAGCAGCAGGTGTGGGGGAAGGGAGGTGAATCAGAGTGAGTTTCATTCTTCAACATCACTCTGTTAGGGTGACTTGTTTCTTTCTCCAAGCAGAGCTAAAGATGTTGTTTGTTCATTTATTGCTATTACGGGAACACGATCATTAAACACTATAGACTATCTTCTGTAAACCAGATGGAACCATGGTTTCGCTGGAAACCATGCTAATGCCCACACGAGTGGATGCTTGCTCTTGGTGGACAACTCCTCTGAACTCCGGGTGCCTCTTTTTCCTTCCTTGAAATTTGGACTCCTTGTGTTTTTCTTTTTTTAAAAGTATTTATTTATTTATTTTAGTGAGAGAGGAAGGGAGGGAGAAAGAGAGAAACATTGATGTGTGAGAGAAACACTGTCTCTGGCACATCCCCAACTGGGGACCTGACCTGCAACCCAGGCACATGTCCTGACTGGGAATTGAACCGGCAACCTTTCAGTTATGCAGGCCGGCACTCAATATGCTGAACCACACCAGCCAGGGCTGGACTGCTTTTCATTCCTTCTTCCAAACCCATCCTTATTAACTGCTCATCTGCCCTGTGCTCTATGTCCTTCCCTCTGGCAAGGCCAGTGTGGGCCAGCTGTGGGCTATGGACGTCACTGACAGCAATGGAATCCAGGCCACTTGAATTATCTCATCCTCCTCCATCATTCCAAGGCTCACCTCCTCCAGACATAGGAGGCAAGGACTTCCCCAAGCCTGCCACCCTCAGGAATTTCTGCAGCCATACTGAAGCCCTGAATGCTCCTTCCCTGATCAAAAGCAACTTGTCTATTGTCATTGGAGGGAGAAGAAAAAAAAGAAATAGAAATCATTCAAACGACTACTAGGAATGTTCAGGAGGTTGGCATTCCATAAGTGAGACCGAGGTACATGTTTGTAAATTGCAGGCAGTAAAGAATAGCATTTAGTCTGAATATCTGGGGACATTTCAGCAGGGTGGTGAGAGGCAGGGCCCACAGCTGAGAGTAAGTGCATCCTTACCTTTTGCAGCCTGTGGGCTTTGCCTGCTTCACTCTAGTCCTACAGCTAGTGCTCCACACTGGCAGTGTCAAACAGGGAGCAGCTAGCAAAGGACAATCATGGTTTGCAGAGTCTCAGCCCCAACACCACAGAGCAGAGGCAGGGTTAGAGCCGGGAAACAATAGCTTACCAGTCAGCACAGTCACACAGGCTCATCACTTGGTTTAAACCTCGTGACAACCCTGGGAGGTAGAGCAGATACTACCACCTCCATTTACTCGGGTCAGTGACTTGCAGAGATCTTAGGAGTGGAACTGGGGCTGGGCCCTAAGTCAACATGCTCCACCTCACCGCTCACCTCAGATCGCACCCAGGCAGCTGCCAAACACCCAGTCGATCTGCAACCTGGCCCGATCCACTCTCAGTCAAGAGCGTCATGGAGACACTTGCACACCTCCACCAATCCAGTCCGCACTCTCAGCCTCAGCCAGCCTCTGGCTTCATCGTTTTTCGGATGGCACAGCAATTTTGTTTATGGCGAATTTTTCTTATTACGGGATATCTGGGGGCTGCCCGGAGTGTTTACAGCCCTGCATTTTCCAGAGAACAGATTAACAGGAAGCCCTTTATCTCTGCCAACAAGAGTCACCTGGGTCTCCCCAGCACAATGGCTGCTTTGACCTGTGTTTCCCTCTATAACTCGCATCCTAAACTCGAGGTGCAAAGAGTACGATCTGGAGGTACAAGTCTCGAGCCCAGATTTTTCCCAGCTGGGAAGGGTCAAGTTTGAGAATTGTGCCCCATGCCCTGGCTATGACTTTGCCTGCCTGGCTTTATGGAAATAGCTTGGCCTGGTGGAAACTGCACAGTAAAACCTTAAGAATTGACCTTGGGCTTGTTCAATGATTATACATTGATTTTACACTTTGTGCCAAAACCTATTACATCTTGGCATGCCTGTTCCCTGCTTACACAATCAGGCATTTCTGAGTACTGGGGCTTGGCTGGGGCGACTGCACTGGGGAAAGAAAACCAAGGCATTTTGTGCTGACCTCCCAATCCGCGTGCCAGTTCTTGAGCAACTGTGAGAGAGGCCAAGTTCAGATGGCAGGCAATCTACGGGGCTCGGAATTCCCCTCGAGGTTCCCACAGGGAACCTGAGGAAGCTGCTCCCTTCACCCCAGGCTTGGAAGGAACAGGAAGAGCCTGTGTCCATGAGGAAAGAGGGTCCAGGTGGGCTGATTGGAGGTGGGGCAGGGACCCCAATGCCTGCCTTATTGGGGACAGGCCTTGGTAAGAAAAGCTGCCACTTAAGTCTGCTGACAGGAGTATTTCTGTGGTACACTCCTTCCAGACATTATGTGAACCTCCTTGGGAAGGCCTTGGGCATCCTAAAAGAGTGAGAAGACTGCTCCAAAAGGGTGACTTCCCAGCATGTCATTCCTAGCTGCTCTGGTCAGTCTCCTGGGTCAACTGTGGCCTGGGCCAGAGGAGACAGAGAAGCCTAAAAGTGAATGTGGACTGTGCACAGTCCCAGCCACATGCCCTGCAGACCCGCAGAACCACCAGCCTGACCCACCCACACCTGGAGCGGGGAGAAGGCTGGGCACACTTTTCAGGGGGCCCCACGCTGTGGGAATCTAAATGCCCAGATGAGAGGCAGGAATGTTATCAGTCTGCCTGCCCATAGATCCTTCGGGCTGGTTTGTTCATTCATTCATTTACCCGTGCAGAGCCTTGAGACCTACTACATGACGGGTTAGATGCCAGGCGCTGAAGGTACACAGATCAGCAGGCCAGAGTTGCCACTGAGCCCACACTGGGGAGAAGACACAAGTTCGAGTGATTACCGCGCAGTGTGGCCAGTGCTGCCACAGCAACCTGGTCCCCATGCTGAAGAATACACCAGAGAGAAGGGGCCCCTAATTCAGACATGCAAGATCAGGGAAGGCTTCCTGGAAGAAGTAACAGCCAAACTGAGGCCTCGGGCCTGGTTCACACCCTGCCGCCTCACTTGGTCTGGTGCTGCAGCTGACTTCTTATCCTCCTCCAGCCTGGCTTTCCACGTGTGCCACTCAGACTTCCGCCCTTGCTGGTCTCGTCTGACCCCATGCCTGCCTGCCCCCACCTCAAGCCTCTTTTGTTTCTGAATCTTTATTGTTTACTCTGTGCCAGGTACTGAGCTGGAAGCTTTACAAAGCTTATAGTAACCCCATGAGGTAACGGAGTCAGTCTGCCTGGGTTCAAAACACAGTTCAGCCACCATAATTCACACACTCTGGGGGAAATTGCTAAACTTCTCTGTGCCTCCCTTTCCATAACTACAGTGAACCTAATGACAGGATACACTCCAGGGTGCTGGTGTGAGGACTAAAGGAGTTCAAATATGTAACATGCTCAGAACAACATCTGGGGTGTAGTAAGAGCGACATAAGTATTTGCTAATATTGTTGTAGCCTCTGTTTTTATAGACAAGGAAATCGGGGTTCAGAGAAGTTAAGACATTTATCCAGAGTCACACAGCTGGCCATTGTCAGAGGCAGGATTTGAAGGCAGGATCTCTGACTGCATGTCCAAAGAGCTCTTTTCCATGACTCCATGGCTATGTCTGCTCTATAGCTGTTTCTGATACCAATTCTGGTTCAGAGTTCCATACGCGTCTGTGTCCAAGTTTGTGACCTGCTGTGCTAGACTCTGCTATTCCCGATTGATGTGCTGCAGCAGCCGAGCCCGGCCCGGCCCATCATGGCTGACACCTGGACACTGGCACGCACAGGAGCTTGGGTCCCGCGTCCACTCTCTGCCTGAGCCTTTTCCACCAAAGTGGCTGTGCTTGTGCAGAGAGGGAAACGGGTTGCCTGGAGAAGACAGTGTGGTGGGAAGGAGGCATCAGGAAGACAATTGAGGTCAATGAAGTGCTAACACGAGAGAGACAGAGAGAGAGGTGTAGGGAGGTGTCATGGTGGAGGGCGGAGATGGAGCCAGGGGAGTGAGGCTGATAGGTAAAGAAGGGTTTCGAACAAAGGAAACACGCTGCTTTCTGGAGGCTTTTTAATTACAACACTGATTAAAACACTGAGCACTCATTCAAACAGAAATGTCTACAATTCTTCTAAAAGATCACAAAGCAACTCCCTCGGTCTGTGCGAGTCCACCCTGTTTCGGTAAGGAAAGTGGCTCTGCGAAGGTGGGCTTGATCAGAGGAGTGAGCAGCTGGGTGCGCAACGGGGACCTGGTCTCCAAGTTCTGTGCTCTCCCCGAGACCTTGGGAGAGATGCCTGGGCTTCCAGAGCCTATTTCCTCATCTGGAAACTAAGGGAAATTTTGCAGGTTTCCTCTGAAGGGTATTTTGAAGAGCTGTCATAGATCATTTTCAAAGTTCAAAGTGTCAGATGTACAGCAAAAACACTGGCATTTTAGAAAATCTGCAACTCAAAAGTTTTCATATCCATATTATCTCCATCTAGGGGCATTTCCCTAGAGAGGGACCGGGTTAGTCTCAGCAGAGTTAATACTGCATTTATCCTCTCCTGAAAACAACCATCGAAGTTATTTATTTATTTAAGTTTTATTCAAGACATTTTGGCCCATTATCTTTTAGCTGGACCATTGAACCTACACTCAGAAATGAGAACCAGCTGACTAAATAAATAGTTGTGCATGGAAAAGAAGCAGGAAACGCCTTTCCAAAACTAATAATATTAACAAACTTCCAAGAGACACATGAGCCATAATTAATCAAAATTTGGGGGGGAAAAGACATAAAAACTTGAAATTTGAAATGTGACCCTGAGAATAGCTTGGTGGATTTTTGTTTGTTTGTTTGCCTGGGTAAGAATCTGTCCACCCTTTTCTCTGGCCTCCTTCCCTTCTGACAGCAACATTTACTCAAATTCCTTCTGTAACTGTCTTTAGCCCACAGATTGAGATCCTGGAATTCAGTCTGTCTGGTCTGGACTCCCAGAGAGGCATGTCAATAGGAGCTTATTAAAAACCTCAGTAAGCCATGTGACCAGAGATAACTGATTCGAGCCAAACCCATCGGAAGGATGGTCTTGCTCTCGAAACCAGTTCTCTGGCCAGGCTGCCTTTGGGGTGAGACAAAGTGACGTTGGACTGCACGCTAAGGCAGACTCCAATCTAAGTGGGGAAGCCAAGATTCACAGAGCCACACATGCCTGGGGAATGGGCTTGACCTCCCGGACCCACTCCTTTAGAGACACCCCCAGTCTAAGTCCCCGGGGTGTCCCACTTCCAGTGCAGCCCATAAGCTGCCGAGGCTCAGGTGCCACTCCCCAGCTTTTGCCAGGCTATTGGATCACGCTCCATTCCTTCTCACAAGTGTGCTTGTGATAGGAATGGCTATCTGATCTCTGAAGAGTCTCTGCTGAGAAGCAGCTTACCAGCCAGGGACTACATTTCTGAGCCCCCCCCAACCCACCCCGGGTGATTGATCCTGTCCAGTGAAATATGAGCCTGAGTGATGTGGCATTCTCTGGCTGAGGTGGCTAAGCAGCCAGCGTGTCTCCCCTCACTCTCTTCCCACCTTGCGTCACTAAGGGGCAGGGGCCTGGGGCCCTTAGTCACTGTGTGGAGGAGAAGCCCAAGAGCACTGCCTAACTGAGGCCATCTGATTGGCTTTTATGTGAGCAGGAAATAAACTTCTTGTGGTCAGCTGTTCATTTATTGGGGTTGGTTATCTTAGCCTTGTCTAATGACAAGTGGGATTTTCCCTAGCTCCTATCTTTCTCTGTGCCGAGAACACCAGTCCTGCCCACGTGCCTGTGACCTTGTTTGAGTCTCAGTGTGTGGCTCTCTCTCCACCCTCCCAAACAAAGCCTCTCCTTGTGAGGAAACAGTAAAGTGTGAGTAGAAGTTAATGGCCTCATCTCTCAGTCAGACTGTTCGGGTTAAAATCCCAGCTCCACCACTTGGTAATAGGTGAAGCCTTGAGCAAATGGTTTAACCTCTCTGAGTCTTAAATTCTCTCTCTGCAACAGAGGGGTATTACCTTGCAGAGTCATTACGCAGAATAAATGGAACGTTCTGTGTAAAGTACCTGGCATATAACCAACTCAGTAAATACAGCGCTGTTATCATCATCATTTGCTGAGCCTGCTCCAGTGTAACAGACACGTGGGCAGAAGGAGACCGGTGCATACCACTGCCACTCTCTTCTCCCTCCTCTGTACTCTTCACGCCGATAACTGCTACCAATAACTCACGATTTTCTTTTCTAGGTACTTGTATTTCTTCTACCTCTGTCCCACAGATGTCAGCCTACCTTCCATTCTTTACCTGAGGTGCTGCCACATGTTTAGGAATTTACAAGCATTTGGTAAAATGAGAAAGTAGGTGGAGCCAGAGGAAGTAGATGCAAATGTGTGTTGAATGAACATGTGTCTGCTTTGGGAGATATTTGATCCTGTTCAAACCTACTGTCCTAGTGCACATGTGCTGCCCTCCCTCGCCTTCCCCAAGGGTTCCATGTTCCCAGACCAGGTCTCAGGAGCATCTGGGACGCAGAAAGTGAGAAGGACAGAGAGATAGGAAGCACCCAGACACGCATTGGACAGGGCCTCTCCTGAGACTTTAGAGGAGAGAGAAGCCAGGTCATGTGTGGTGTAGGAAGGAAACAGATGGGAGAAGGACCGTGAGCAGCATTGCCCAGACATCCATCTCCTTTATGATGCTCACGAAGCACAAATAAAGGACTTAAGTTAAACACACTTGCTTTTTGGTGGCTGGACTGTCTTTCATGTATTGTGGTCTTACACTAAGAATGGAGGGGGTAGGCCAGCTTAAGTTGGGTCATAATACATTTTTGCTTAGATGAGCATTACTCTTATACACAGATTAAGAAGTTCATTTGGAAATTTAAGTTAACATTTGCACCGTTTGTTCAGCTATGCATCTGGGGCAACAGGTGTAGAGATGCAGTGAGAAAGGCTGGTGGATTCCCAAGGTGAGGTAGGCTTTGTTCTTTGCTCTCTAAATATTGGATGAGCAAAGACAAGGGCAGACAGCACAAAGACAGGTGTCCTTAAATCCAAACAGCCTCAAAAGCTATTTTGTGTGTGTGTGTGTGATGAACAAACCACCGCTGTCATCTGAATATCTTGGCTGTTGGCACTGGAGCCTTGACTGTTGGTCCCATTTCTGGTTCTGATTAGAACCAAGATTTACTCCAGGTCTACAGGCCGCTAAGCCCTGATCACACCTTTCCTCACAGCCTGTTTGTAGGAGGCTCTTGCACGGTCATTCCTCCTCTGCCGGCCTTCTCACGGGGCTGCAGAGGCTGGCGCAGGGGGTCTTTAAAGATCACGTAGTGCAACTCCCTTGTCTGAAGCAGGAGGGAACTTGTGGGTTCTCCCTCTCCGGGACACGCTTTGCTAAGCTGAGCTGGTAACAGGAGCTGGAATTGGCTGGTGGGACGGAGGGCTAGTGTTTCCCTGGGTGTGAAGAGTGAAAGAGAAACATGCTTCACAGCCATGGGGTGGAAAGAGCAGGAAAGGAAAGGTCCTGAGAGGCCTCAGATGGGCTCCCTGCCAGCGGAGGGCACCAGGTGTTGGTCCAGCTGCAGAAGCCCTGGGGCTGCTGCTCAGCTCCCTTCATCACCACCTCCACGAGGCTTCCCGGAAATGCCGCGCTGGTCCTCACCCGTTTCTCCTTAACAGGAGGGCTCAGTGGTGACTGACATTTCACAAGAAGAGGCTCAGTACTTTGACTTAAGTCTCTGTCCTCTATGAAATGCAAATATTCTTGACCAAGAGGTGCCATCATGGGAGAGTGGAAGCTGGATTCTAGTACCAGTTCCACTTCTAGTCCCTGAGGGACTGTGGGAAGCATCTCAACCTGGGTCACAGGAAACCTTCCCCAGAGGACCTTCAAGGGCTGCCAGGATTCCAAGGCAAACAGATAGGAATGAATGACCTTCACACTTGACCATGGTCCTTTTCCAGAGAACAGTTTAGTGGGGGATGGATGTGGAGAGGAACTGGGAGACTCTGAGCTTTGAAAGGGAAATTTACTATCTGGCCAGGGGCTGCCCAGCACAGAAACGTCAGCACTCACAGCTGAGAGTCCACACCGTGATGCTCTGGACAACTGCATCTTGAGCTCTTAGAAGGGGCAGTTCTGTTCCCAGAGATGTGATACCCAGAACCCAAAGCCTCTGTCTCTTGAGAGGTGGCTGGACAGAGAATTCCGGGAGAGCTATTCTCTTGCATGAGACTAAGAGATAAGCTGCCCAGAAAAGAGAGGTACACATTGAGTGCTTGATAATTCCTTAATCACCAAACAAATGCCTCCTGAAGGTTTCACATCCTAAATACCACTGGCTAGTGTCCTCCAATAAAAGATAAGGTGGCTTCTATTACTATTATTATTTTTATTTCTGAGGTTTTACTCAAACCCAGCCCACTAGAGTTGGAGTTTGTGCCCTTTTCAGGCAAAGCAGTTGTGTGAGCCTGCATGAGAGAGAGCTGGATTGTGTTATGCAGAGAATTTTAGTTGACGCTGTGCTTGACACTGGTGGGTAGCACACGTGGCCTCGCGTGAGCTAAAGGGCCGACTGAAGCGATTGCCACGTTTCCTGGCTGTCCAGCAACTTTGAAACCCCCCTTTTGATCTAGTCGGGAAATTCCAGCTTTATGAGTCCTACATTCAACAGGAAGAATCCAGAAAATCAATTCCCAAATTCTTCTGTGATTAGCGCACAGGCGTGTGGTCTGGGTTCCAACAATCAGGGTTCCGTTCGATGTGGAAGCGAGGCCTTTCAGGAAAAAGGCTCCGGGTGGGACCCATTTTGCAGGCAAGGGGGGCAGCAGAGGTTCCTTTTGGAAGAAATGGGTAGTGTCAGCGCTGGTAGCCTTTCTTCCCTGGTGAGGAGGCCACAGGTAGCGCTTTCTCATCAGGGCAGTCCTGTAGCACAGACTCGGACGTTGCTCCACGAGATTCGTTCTCCAGGCTCCCACTGATCCTGTGAGTTAGTCCATTTCCTCGTCGTAAACTCCTTTCTGCTCCACGACCTGAATCAGCCTCTGTGGCTTATGCCCTGACATGCCCCATCCACGTGCTTGCAACCCTTTTAAGACCAAGTATTTCTAGAAAATTCTCTGTGGGCTCCTTCAACAGAATGCAAAGACTCAACTTTCTATATTACCTTTTTGGTCAAATCTTCTGTTCTCTGACTTCACCCCCAGCACAGTGGATTCACTTTTGCAATTTCTTTGATGGAAAAGTTGTTCTGGCTTGCCCAGCGACTTCAGCGGTAAAGGTTTGAAAACAAAATTAGTTGGCCAGGAGGAAAATTTTTGCCACCAGTTACTCCAGCCATTTCAGGCTCATCTTCAGTTTGGTGAAGAAAGTTTGCCTGAATAGTTTAAACACTGGTGGGAAGTGGAGTGGTATGGGGGGAGGTGGGTTGCTCTATTTTCCAATCCCTTCACCTCATATCCAGCAAAGGAAGAATGAAATTTACAGACTACTTGAAAGACAGCAGCCTCTCAGTCATAGAGCTCTGGTAAGCTGTGAATAAATGATATTTCAGATGCTTCAAACATATTAGTGTGTTTCTGGAGAAACTTTCTGTCTGAGACGCACATATAAGCTGGACTTTGTTGAGATGAAGTTTGCTGATGGAGGCCCCTCTCTGAAAGTCTCTTATCTCCATCTCCTTCTTTTTCCGCAAGAATGACAAGTCTGGGCATTTCCCTCCCGAGCACAGCGCACTGAGAACACCCCCCAAAGTCGAACGAGTGCTGACCTGAACTGGTTCTACTCTGCAGCTCTCGGCCTGGCCGGACTGTGCTCTGTCCTGCTACCCAAAGTCAAACCTAAAAATACAAACTTGTGTTTATAGCCAACAGTGGGGTAAAAAAACAAAACAAAAACAAAAACAAAACAACAAAAAAAACACATTAAAATAATTTCTACTTCTTTGCCAGAACAGGAAGTCATGATCGAACACAAAATATAAATGCTTGAGTTTGGTAGAAAGGCCAAGAAAGAGTAACTCAGCAGAGTTGGGCCAGACTTTTTGGGGGGTGGGGGAGGTAAAGCATCCACTCCCCGCTCTCACAGACTGGTTGCTAAGTAGAGTATCTCATGAAATGCCCAGCAATGGAAAGGAGTCAGATGTCCCCAGGGAGGGGGCTTTCCCACCATCCTGGTCTCACCTAGGAAACCAGACCTTAACAAAGCCCCTGATTACTTTGCCATGTCCATGACAGCATTTTTCCCGGAGTTAGAAAACAGCCGAGAATGTGGGGCAAGTCCTTCTTGCTCATATGATTCCTGTCTTTTGTTGTTTTTCCTTTTGTCCACTTCTTTGAAACCTGGGACCAAGTCCAGCCCTTCCTTGCAAGGGTGGGGCCTGCAATTTAGTTTCAGTTTGATTTATCCCAGTACCTAACCCAGTATGAAGTTCAACTAAGAATGTTATAAACACTTTGTGAAGCCAACATATGTGCCTCACAATCTAGACATCTGGATGTAATGTTAAACCTTATCCACCACAAAAACCAGTTGGATCTGTTTATGGTTACTTCAGCCTTGGGTAGCTCCTTCTTTAAACGTTCTGACCTGATACCTATGGGAAACAGCTTTGGACCCCACTGGGCTGCCAGCTCAGTGAGTTAAAGCTATCACTGAATCATTTCTTTTTTTTGTTTCCTCGGACTTATAATATGCAGCTGAAGGGCCTAGCTCATTGCCAGTGGGTGGCCCAGTATTCTTCCTTTGGCACTTAACCTACTTTTGACAGTTACTGTTGAAATACTTTTCTTTGGGCCATTTCTCAACAAAAACAATGCAGGATGAAGATGCGACTGTCCGCATTCACTGAGAGATCAAAGAGGTGTTTGGGGTGGGCTTTCAGAATTCCATCCCACAGGACCTTACCTCCCCTGTGCTCTCGGAAAAGGTTTCCACCTGCCACGCATACCTTCTTCTCTCCTGAACATGAGGTAGAGATGACATCGTGCTGACTACTAACATTCTCTAACCAGTTTCTATTTGTTGCTTATATTATCCACAACCTATCACTGTCCACAACAGATGTTTATTGATCATTTGCTATGTATATGAGGAATTGTTAAGGCTTTTACATGCACAATTTCATTTAATTCTCATAACACTCCTTTGAGGTAGGTATCACTGTTATTGTATTCTATGGATGGGGAAACTAAGGAGTGATAAGGCGGACTAGTTTGCTCAAGGGTATACAGCTTATAAGTGGCAGAACTACTGCTAACCCACGTCTGTCTGACTCCAAACTTCATGCTCTGAACCACGACTATAAACTGCCTGTCAAGTCAATGTTGATGGTAGAGAAAAAAAAACCCAGTTTTATAATTAACACTAGTTATGTGACATGTCAGAATCAAACTCACACTTCTTATTTATCCCAAGGTCCCTCTCTGTGGTCGTCTTTCTCCACAGAGAGGGGGAGAGGGCACAGGTTGAGGGAGGAAAGGAGCTTCTTGGGGAAATAAGGAGAGTGTCCTCTGAACTGTCTGAAGGGTCAAAAACTGTACAGGCAAGGCTCGCCAGCGGAGAGATGTTATGCTTCCAAAGGACCAGTGTTCTGACTGTGAGTTCTAGAATGTCCAGCCACCAGCACCAGACACCTAAGGGTATGGGGAGGGCAGAAGGGGCCTGGTGAATGCCAGGAGGGGAGCGTGAGGGGGATAGTCAGTCCTACACTATCCTGGCATTTTCAGTCTCAAAGAGGTGTATGCTTGTTGAGGGTTGACCAGACTCCCCGGCCTTGTTTCCACCCTTCATCACCCAAAAAAAGCCTCTCCCACCCACTCTACTCCAACCACACAGCAAAAGAACGCAGCAGTGAACAGGTCAAGGTTGCTGTCTGCAGGAGCCAAGGGCGAGGACGCCTGCTCAGGCAAGGTCACAAGTTACCCAGACTTCCCCTTTGTACACCCATTTCACAAGACATTTTACTGGCTTATATGTTTAGGCATAAATAATTAAAACTAGGGTAGCCTTGTTAGAAATAACCACGTGAAGCTGTGACCTAATATAGCTTTGGGGGTTATGTGTGTTTGTGTTTCTTGCCTGTACGTAAACTTTGGGAATGCATAAGCCCACATTCCAAGGGACCGGATCTCCTATCTGTTGACGTAAATTGAAAGCACATTACTGTCAGCAGCTACCTGGACCCAGGGGCAAGCTTGCACCAGCTGTATCCAAAGGCCACTGTGGGTTATAAACCTGTGTGTCCAGGTTGTTTGTTTATGTTTATATCTTCCCTGATAAGTGGGTGGAATTTGCCTAACAATTGTGTTCCTCTGAAAAGTTAATCAGTGTCTAAACGAGCCAGTCCCCTGTTACTGTGGAAGTGCAGTGAAGTTGAACTCTGAGTGCTTGTTCCCAGGGCCCGTGCCTCTGGGGTCGGAGCAGCAGGAAAGTTGAGGGAGCAGTGCACGTGGCTTGAGGGGCCCGGGGCTCTGTTGCCGATGGGCTGTTGCACACCTGATGCAAAGGTCTAGAGTCCAAACACAAGGGACACACCTCTGGGTCTTCATGTGAACAATCCAGCCCTCACACTTGACTATGGCCCCGCTTTCTTTAGGCTCCTCTATCACCTCAACCAGGGGACCTCTGTGCCAACGTCATCAGGGCTATTCATCTTCAAGCTGTCAGCTAGAAGGGCACTTTCATCTCTGTAAACATGCACTGGGCAGGTATTATGAGCCAGACCTCGAGGAAGAAGGTGGGTGGGACCCCAGCCTTCAAGCAGCTAATAGTTGAGAGAAGGGAGACAAAAAGGCAATTTAATGCTACCCCAGGGAATCTGATCCCTGGACACAGCCGTGGGGATCTGGGGGTCGGGGAGGTCTCTCAGAGGAGAAAAACAAAGTCTGAGCGGATCCCAGAGGACAGATGGGGGTTTGCCAGGTCAGTGACAGGTGACGGTGACGGTGACGTCTGACTCCTAATCACCAGAACCTGTGACTGTTACCCTATATGGCAAAAGGAATTTTGCAAATGTGATCAGATTAAGGATTTTGACATAGGAGGTTATCCTCGGTCATCTGAGAGGCCCTACATATAATTACAAGTGTCCTCGTAAGAAAGAGACAGAGAGAGATTTGGCTTCAGCAGAGGAGAAAGCAAGCTGACCACGAGGCAGAGATTGGAGTGATGTGCTTTGAGGATGGAGGAGGGTCCCCAGGGAGGGAACACAGGCGGCCCGAAAAGCTGACAAGGCAGGGAGATGGGGTCTCTTCTCGGAGCCTCCAGAAGGAATCGGCCCCGCCAGTGCCTGGGCTTTAGCCCTGATTTCAGACTTCTGGCTTTCAGAAGTCTAAGGGAATAAACTTGTTTTATTTTCAGCCACTAAGGTTGTGGAAATTGGTTTCAGCAGCAATAGGAGACAAAAACAGTGAGTGAGGGGTTTGGGGACAGGCAGTGGCCCCAGCAGACTGGGCACAACCCATCCTGTGACTGTCTCTGGAGCACGGGGTTGGGGTCAGGGAGTGGAGAGAGTGGTGTGGGGAGACTTCAGGCTGAGGAGCTACTTAAGGTCAAGATCCTGACCCTGTAAGTCTTGTACTTGAACTGGGATTTCTCCTGAGGGCCCTGGGAGTTATGAAAGCATTTTGAGCAGGAAAGAGACACTATCAAATGGTGATTGGAGAAGATGCCTCTGGCTCGTTGAGGAGGGAGGGCGGGAGCCTCAGGTAAGACTCAGGGAGGGAGGCTTTAGCAGAGACTGTGGGCAACATCAGCCCTGGGTGTGGGGCTCCAGCAGCTCCCACGGGATTTCCAACCTCTCCTCTGAAGTTCCAAGGACCCGAACCAGCTTTGGTTCACTCAATTACATACTGAATCATTCCTGACTTGTAAAGGAGTCTCCAAGTTTATTCTTTATGATAATTGCCTTCAAACAACATTATGATGGGCTTGAACTTTTAGATATAATATGAGGCTGTGCATGTAGATTTTTTCAATTTTATCTTGTGAATCCACAAAGAGAAACATAAATAACCTGTGATGGCAGCTGGACTTGGGACCGGTGGGCTGGGACGTGGGCCTGCACAGTGCGTTTCTACCTCTCTGCTCATTATATTCCCATGTGAGTCTACTACTGCTGATGGTTTCTGGTCTCTGCAGCCCTTACTCAGGTGCCAGCGGCTGAGCCGAAACCCAGGTTTCCTGTACTCTTCTAGAAGCCCCTAGATAGAACTTGCCACAAGGGCTCCACACCCCTGCTGCCTGTCCTGCCTGAAATTATTTGAATTCAAATTTAAAAAAAAAAAAAAAACAACAAGAAACATCTGCTGCCGCCTCCAGGCCAACTTTGTAACCCTGACGGAACTACGCCCTTTCAGAACCAGCCTTCTCTCACAGCCCCATCAGCACACAGTATTTTTAAAAGGGAAACCCACCACTGTGGCTGTTTTAAAAGTTGGTTTGTGGTATGGCGTAGCCGGCCAGGGAAAATCTGCGTGGAAAGTGCCAGTCTGCCTGACGTACGGGGCTGAGCCGTCGACGCCGGCCCTCACTCCTTGCCACGTCCAGCTGCACCAGCTGAGGCTTAGACAAAGTTTAAAGGGAACTGTTAATAGTAAACTAAACCTGTTAGAGGAAGTCATGAGTTCAGCATATGAACTCTAGGTTGGGTTATGTGACCAAGGAGAAAAGCATTAGTGAGAACAGGCTTTTTATTTTAGACGATGCAAATGCGGTGGCCCTTCGAACATAAGGGACAGAGAAGTTTCAGAACAGGATGTTCTTATTTAACGAGAAGCCTGGGGATCCTCCCAGCCCAGTGAAGGAAACGTGTCAAACTTCTTTAGGCAAGTTCGTTTCATTAAAAGAGTAAGGGGAATGGGTGATGAGGGGAAGATGATGACTGAGTAAATTAGCAAAAGGCCTGGAGAACAAATAATATTTGACTTCTCTCTACAGTTTGGCATCTTCAGTCTGCCTATCTGTGAAATGGTTGTGACGTCGTCCCAAACCCCACGCACCACAAAATTTACTGAGATGAGAAATGAAATAATGTCAATAAAACCCAGCAAAGCTGGCTTATCTATTCTCTGCCACAAATCAGGCCCTCCTACAAGCTCTTTACGTGTTAATGTATTTGAAGGTCACAACAAATCTAGGAGATACTTTGGATTTACCCCTACTTTTAATGGTGAAAAAAATGAGGCACAGTAAAGACAAGTGTTTTTCACAAAGTCACACCATTAGAGAAGAGATTTGAACCCAAGAGGTTTAGCTGCAGAGTCCAGGATGTTAACTACGACTGTATTTCACAACCTTGCTAGAAAAAAATCCCAACCGTTGCCCTGTGACTGTCTCTAAAAGTAGTCAGAGTAACAAAGACAGAGTTCTGTTTTCCAAAAGAGGTAAAATCGTTCATGTTGGACTAACCCTCACACAGATGTGATGCAGATGACAATGGTGAACTCCAGACAAAGGATAACAAACAACTATGTGAAGCCATTAAATCATGACCATCATCAACAGAAACTGGAGGGGAGGTGACATGTGAAAGAAGAAAAGGACACTGGTTGAGCTTTCCTTTAAAAATGTTTTTACTTCTGTGGTTTCTTACTAATGGTAGACCTCAGTCAAGCGTGCAGGGCAACTACAATTTGGAAGCAAACTGGAAATCTTACTGGCTTAAAGAATCAGAGAACTGAATTTGGGGCTGCCATAATTTGTATAAAGTTGAGGATATTCATTATAATCTCTAGAGCATCTACTTTTAAAAAAACTAATGCAAATAGGGATAGCTAAAAAGCCAGTGAATAAATTAATATGTAATTCTATCAAAAAGCCAATTAATTCTATAGAAAGCAGAAAAGAAGAAAAAAGAAATAAAAATAGATTGGACAAACTAAAAATGAATAACAACCATACATTAATTACATTAAGTAAACATTGACTTAAACACTCCACTTAAAAGTCAAAGATTGTCAGACTGGAGAAAAAAAGCAAGAACCCAATTTTATGCCATTTATAATTGTAAATGTAAAGTTAGAGACAGATTGTAAGTAAAAAGGTAGAAAAAGATATATTAACACAAATTATTTTATGAAGTTAACTCATTTTATGAGATCATTATAACCCTGATACTCAAACCAAAGACAAATATTATAATAAAAGTAAATCACATCAATATTCTCCATGAATATGAATGCAAAAATTATTAACTAAGTATTAGCAAGTTAAGTCTCAAAAATGAAAGGCAATCTGTTAAACATAGGCAAAAGGTATAAACAGACCATTCACAAAAGAACATGTATCACCAGCCAATAAGTATGTGAAAAGTGCTCAAAATCATTAATCATTAAGGAAATGTTAAAACCACAATGATATACCACTACATACCTACCAGAGTGGCTAAAAATAAGATGAATGAAAACACAAAGTGTTATGAAAATGTCAAGCAATCAGAACTCTCATACATTATTAGCAAGTGGAAAGTGGTCCGAACACTTTAGACAAAAAGACCTGACCAGTTTCTTACAAAACCTCAGCAGTGCTACTCCTCAGTATTTACCTAAGGGAAATGAAGACATACATCCACAAACACATGTATGTACAAAATGTTCATAGCAGGTTTATTTGTAATAGCTAAAAATGGGGGAAAACCCACATGTCTGTCAACAAAAGCATGGGTGAACAACCTATGATATATTTATAGTAATGGACTAAAATTAACAGAAAAAGAAATTAACTACTAATAAATGTTAAAAAAAGGATGAATCTTTAGTTGAGCAACAAAATCCTTACACAAAAATAGTATGCACTGCACTATTTACTTATATGAAGCTCTAGGACATGTAGAACTAATCTGATGTAAAAAAAATCAGAATGACAGGTTTCTGGGAGTAGGGATGGAGACTGAGTGGGAAGAGGTAGTTGGAACTCAAAATACTGTTTCTTAATGAGGGTTTGGGTTACATGGGTTATGCATTTGTCAAAACACGTTGGTTAGTACACATGATTTATGCGTTTTAGTTTTTGTAAATTTTATCTGATGAAAAAGAACCATCCACAAATATTGAACTTCAATATGCAGTCTAAAATGTTTATAATATGTTATAAATGTTAATAAAAGGTTAACATACAATCTAAAATGTCTACAGGCGAAGAATGTTGAGAGCTACAACTCACTTAGAACTGCATCAGAGAATTCAGTGAAGGGTCGTTTGGATAGATGGATGGATGGATGTGTGATACAGCAAACGTAGTGAGATGTGAACAGTGTGCAATCTAGGTAGAGGGTATACAAGGGACCACTGTATGGTTCTTCCAAATTTTCTCCATTTTGAAAATTTTACTGGGTTGTGGAAAAAGAGTACAGAATAAAGTTACGTGAAAAAAAAGTGAAGAGGGAGTCTCAGGATTCACAGGCAACCAAAGGAATATATGAGGGAAAGTTGAAATGTCTAGGGCACTGTTTTCAAAAGTGGCTGATACGAAAGTATCACAGGGAGCCTTAAAAGTATGGGTATCTCAGCTCTCCTAGAAGTCTTGACTTATGACTGATCTGAGAGGGACCTGGGAATATGTTTTAAAAGCTCACCAGGTAGGTGCTTCCTGCTAACCATTCATGTTAGGAAGCATTGGTCTAAGAGGCCATTGTTGGGAATACTGTGGAAGATACTATGGACAAGAAAAATACAATTAATATTTTCATTTTGGGTAATCTCATTTCACCTGTTTATCTTGCAGTTCAAAAGTTTTACATTGAGCAATTAGTAGCAACTGATTTCAGCTCACTGTTATTCCAGGTGTAATGTAGTCAGATGTCAAAAGTGGGCCCTCCTCATTCACCTGTTTAAAAGAATGGTGGTGGTGCCTCTTTCAGTTAATGATTAACAGGACTTCTGACTGATGCTGAACAGAATAAAACAGATGTTGGATGAGATGGTCTCCCCATTTTGGATCCTGAATCTGGACAGGGCTGACTTAGTAGGAACGTTGGGCTGTCTCCTCACTGATCCCACAGCTAACTTTGGCTTCTGGGTGGTTTTCCAGTCTAGGAACCTTGCCCACCTCTTCTCCATCTATCCCAATCCTCCAAACTCTTCAAGGTCCCCTTTCTACTAAGACTTCCTCAATTCCCACTGAGCAGAATTTTATTGCATTGGTAACCTCCACAATTCCCATTCTGCAGTGCTCCTTTTTAAAAACTAGAAGTGACTATTCTTTTACATTCATACTTTCTGTTCCCATACTAGATATAGAAGATGTGGTGAACATCTCTCATTTGTTTTGGTTGCCCTGCAGCTGAACTTTCTTCCTGTCGCTAGGGAATTCCCCACCTCATGAATGAGTATCCACCTCCTGCTAAAAATCAAAACCTTCCAAACACAGTTTTCCAGCTTCCCTTGCAGCTAGGACATGGGTATGGGGTCCAGGACTGAGTTAGAATTGGAGGCCCTGAAATCTTAGGCCTTGCAATACATATGTCCCAGCATGTTCTTATGGGGTTACCCAATGGTGCTTCCTGCTCTCTAGCCACTCACAATTTCTGCTCATTTTTTGACCCTGGTTCTCAGCTAAGCCTCCCAATGATACTTTTCTTCTTGAACCAGCCACAGTTTTCCTGTTGTTTACAATTATATATTCTGACTGAGACAAGATTTGCCCTATATAAGCATTTAAGGTACGGAAAGGTTAAAGTTTTAGGATCCAAGGTAAGAATCTCCTTCAAGAATTTTCCTAGCCATTTAGGCAGACATGCTTACTTTTGAGATTCCATGTGAGGCTCTCTCTTTCAGAGGGTTTGTCTTAGCTCTCCATCCAAATTGCAAACCCTTTGCAGCAGGAGTTATTCTGACTACCTCTTTTATCCCAGCAGAGAGGCTAGCCTATAGTATTGCTGATTAAGACACCAATACAGGTAATTTGCTTTCTATGAGCATGAACAATCCTCAGGAGATAATAATCACTCCATTGTAAGTGTTATGTGCATTTTTAACTACAAGAGTCCATTCATTTTGGTTATCTCTTAGCTCATTTTCTGGGAACTTTCTTAAGCTTTCTCTGATTTCCTTTTGGTCTTTGGCTTAAGAACAAAATGGTTTTACTCATAAGAGTTTTAAGACTTCTCTCAGCCATATTCAAATCTCCCCCACCATGGCTGGTGGGCTCCCTCCCAGCATACCTCAGGGCTCTGCCTTCTCCCTTTAAGCTGAGAGACATAGAAGCACACCAAGCACTAGTGACCTGGCCTTATGTCAGAGAACAAAAACCAAAACTGCACACAGAAATTCTGTCTAGCTCAGCCATTGGCAAGGCACTCGAGGTCAATAGAAAATGCACCTTATAATGACATCAGCTTTTCCTGAATCATACCAAGGATTTCTGACCAGCCTATACTTGTGGATTATGAACATAAACAAAACAGCTTCTTCTTCCTCCAGAAACATTTGGAAGAGCAGGGAGGCCAGTGTTAACTAAAGCTGCTGTCTCCTCTCCCATCTCCTCTTGCCATGTGTCTGGAACCTGTGACCTCATCCATCCACCTACTGTCTTACTGTCTGGAATAGGGTGAGTACTTATTGTGTGCCAGGAGGTAACTCTCAAAGAAAGAGAGAAAATAAATCCCTGCTTTCAAGGTTACTAGTTCAGCCCAACAAATATTTATAGAATTCCCACCTAGTCAAAATGTTATAGAATGGTGGCCAAAACCATGGGTGAATCATGGCCTGGAGCTATTAAGTCTCTGCTAACAAGACAGGAGACCCCATGACCCCAAGGGCTGCAAGGCCCTCAGGGACAGGACCAAGGTGACAGCATCTTGTGCGGAATAGCTGGCCACAGCGAAGACATTGAGACAGTGCCTTATCAAGATGCAGATTCTTAGACTCACCTTCAGAGGTTCTGGTTTATTAGGTCTTGGGGGAGAAGACCAGGGACGTGAATTTCAACTACTGCTACAGGTGGTTCTGAGGCAAGTGGTCCAAGGACCACAGGTGGAAACACCTTTATCTCTGGCGGCATCTGGAATAAAAATCTCACCCAAAACTCCTAAGGCCACACCATATCCACAGAACAAAGGAAATGATCCCTCTTTTTTTGATGACGGCCACTAAAGAGTAGATTCACCTGGTCCAGCTTTCCCCTCTTCCCTGAGGTTTTGAAACCAGAAAAGCCGGTGTTCGTGCTGCCTGTCACCACCAGAACCAATAAGCAGAGACAGGGATTGAATCTTTATGGCTGCTTTATTTGGATGGCTGGAGATCTGAGAAGACAGTGGATTATGCAACCTAACAGACCGTCCTAAATTCTGTTTTGAACCAACCTTTTTTATAAGGAGAAGAAAAATGTAGGTAAGGGGTTTGGAATTCAGGGGAAAAGTTAATCAGATAAAAGCTGCAACATTCTTTCATCTGTGTCCTAGGCAGTGGGCCTCTCACCCTGGAGCACAACGGCTCAGATTCCATCTTGAATTGCTTGCAGGCCTCCTGAGGCACACAGGTGGAACTGCTTGTGGTCTCCTGGAGTCCAGGTGGGTCATACCTTCAGTTCCCGGAACAATGGCTTTTTACATGCATTGATCACTAAGCTTATTAGCTATTACTTAAACTAAAATTTTCCAACTCTGGAGCTCCCCATCAGTTTCACTTTCCGAGGTTTCAGTTATCCACAGTCAACTGCAGTCTGAAAATACTACATGGAAAATCCAGAAATAACGTATAAGTTTTCAATTGTGTGCCATTCTGAGTGGGGTGATGAGATTACGTGCTGCCCTGCTCCATCCCACCCAGGCTATGAACCATCCCTTTGTCCAGTGCACCCACGTTGCATACACTCCCACCCATTCATTAATCACGTAGTCGCCGTCTGTTATCAAATCAACTATCATGATATCGCAGCGATTGTGTTCAAATCATCCTTATTTAACTTAATGTCCCCCCCCACCTCACCTCATCTCATCACATAGGCTCTGGATCATGTCATATCATCCCAGGAAGAAGGGTGAGTACAGAGCAGTAAGATATTTTGAGAAGAAGAAAGAGAGAGAGAGAGATAAACCAGGAGGAACAACTGGGGAGCAGAATGGACTACACAACCCAGGGCCCCAGCGCAGGAAAATAAAGCCTCAAACTACTGATTGAAGACACCTGTGGGGGTTGATGTGCCAGGAGAGACTCCCAGCCTCACAGGAGAGTTTGTTGGAGAGAACCACAGGGTCCTAGAACATACACAAGCCCATCCACATGGGAATCAGCATCAGAATGGCCCAGTTTGCTTGTGGGTAGCAGTGGAAGTGACTGAAAGCCGGCAGAGAGCGCAACAAGTGCCATTGTTCCCTCTTAGACCCCTCCCCACATACAGCATCACAACCCAGCACGTGGGTTACCCCCGCCCTGGTGAACACTTAAGGCTCTGCCCCTCATATGTAACAAGAGCATCAAGACAAAAAAAAAATGGCCCAAATGGAAGAACAGATCAAAGCTCCAGAAAAAATATAACTAAGTGACAAAGAGGTAGCCAACCTATCAGATGCACAGTTCAAAACACTGGTAATCAGGATGCTCACAGGATTGGTTGAATTTGGTTGCAAATTAGATGAGAAAATGAAGGCTATGCCAAGAGAAATAAAGGAAAATGTACAGGGAACCAATAGTGATGGGAAGGAAACTGGGACTCAAATCAACAGTGTGGACCAGAAGGAAGAAAGAAATATCCAATCAGAAAAGAATGAACAAGAATTCAAAAAAATGAGGAGAGGCTTAGGAACCTCCAGGACATCTTTAAACGTTCCAACATCCGAATGATTGGGATACCAAAAGGAGAAGAGAAAGAGCAACAAGTGGAAAACTTATTTGAACAAGTAATAAAGGAGAACTTCCCCAATATGGCAAAGGAAATAGACTTCCAGGAAGTCCAGGAAGCTCAGAGAGTCCCAAAGAAGTTGGACCCAAGGAGGAACACACCAAGGCACATCATAACTACATTAGTCAAGGTAAAAATGAAGGAGAGAATCCTAGAA
>CM052544.1:99719071-99765238 GCA_028533065.1 Trachops cirrhosus
AGTTAAAGGAGTTCATCATCACCAAGCCCTTATTATATGAAATGTTAAAGGGACTTATTAAAGAAAAAGAAGATAAAAAATATGAACAGTAAAATGACAGCCAACTCACAATTATTAACAACCACACCTAAAACAAAAACAAAAGCAAACTAAGCAAACAACTAGAACAGGAATAGAGTCATCACAGAAATGGAGATCACATGGAGGGTTAGCAACAGGGGAGTGGGAGGAGGAGAGAGGGGGAAAAGGTATGAAGAATAAGTAGCATGGATGGTAGGTAGAAAATAGACAGGGGGAGGTTAAGAATAGTATAGGAAATGTAGAAGCCAAAGAACTTACATGTATGACCCAGGGACATGAACTAAGGGGGGGAATGTGGGTGGGAGGGAGTGTGCAGAGCGGAGGGGAATAAAGGGGGAAAATGGGACAACTGTAATAGCATAATCAATAAAATATATTTTTTAAAAAAGAAATGTTCAGCTCTGAAAAGGGTGGTGGCGGCAATACTTTCTACTATGGAATAACCTCCTGTTTTTCCATACGATTAACATTGTATTTTCCCATGATACAGACAGGCTCACGTGGAAAAACCAGTCAGCTTTTTGTCAGGGCCAGGAGACGGAAAATGGAGCATGCCCTGATTTGCTAACTGTAAGCTCCGCCAAGTCTTTAGGATGGAGCCATAAAACCCGGCTATTGTTTTGTTAAACATCTGCAAACTGCAGAATTCCTTAGCGTTTAGCCATAGTTTCTGCTCATTATCTTAAAGCAGAGCTCAGTCATCAAAGGCTAGAATGACATCGTAGGAGTAACCCTGGTGGCCTTTGGATGCATAGTAGGTGAAATGTGCAGGTGGTAAAATCCTGGCAGGATGCTAGGATGCCAATGACTGGGACAGGAACGGCCCGGTTTCTCTGCACCCCCATCCCTTTGCTGATATCACCCACCAGCAGGAGGGAGCCTATGATCCTGAGAAAGCTGCCAATCAAAAACAGCACTGAAGGGAGCACAATGGCCTTGTATGGGATCTTAGGAGGGCTTTTCTTAAACTGAAGTCAATGGAGCCATCGCCTGTGCTGGAGAGCCTTGAGTATTTCACTTTACTCCTGCGGGTTCCAGTAGCCAGGTGTGTGAGATGGCACTATAACACGCTGACACAGTGACAGGCGGAACGTGCCAAGTCGCCCATGTGTCCCCGACAGCTCGGTCACCGCTGGAAACAGAGATGCTCGGGACATGCCCCACTGAGCTGCCACCCGCCCCACCCCGCCTCATGTAACTTTTATTACGGCCTATTGTTAGAGTTGTCCTGCTATTATTATTATTTTCATTGCTGTTAATGTTCTATTGCCTAATTTATAAATCAAAATTTATCATAGGTGCATATGCATATGCACACAGAAAAAATCATAGTGTAGTCACACACATCATGACGACATTTGGGCAGTGACAGACCACACGTACAGCAGTGGTGCACCACATAACCTAGGCGAGCGGTGGGCTATTCCTGCAGGGTCTGTGAGAGTGTGCTCTGTGAAGTTCCCACAACAGCAGGATCACCTATCGATGCGTTCCCCAGAACTACCCCAGTCCTTAAGTGGCACATGACCGTGTATTTAGGGTTTGGTACTATTCGTGGTTTCAGGCAACCACTGAGGGTCTTAGAACATATCCCCCAAGGGGTCTCCTGTATTCCTACACTCTCCACTACTGCAAGGACAGTGTGTCCTGCACCCTTTCGTGGCTAAAAGCTTCAATTAACTAATGGGGAGTGGGAGTTCATTGCCTGTAGCACAATTCTAGGAGTTTCACCCTGCAGAAAATCTGAAGATTTTGCTCCAGTAGATGATCTGCTTAACTCACTCACCTGGGCATGGGAATAGCTATCCTAACCCAAGTGTCCTGAACAAAACCTGAGGGTTCATCAAAGGAGGCTCCACAAAGGAGCTGGGCCTTGAGAAATGGCAAGGCATGCCTGGGTGGAAAGGGACAGATGAGGAATTCCTGGCTGGGGAAACAGCAGGAAGGAAAGTTTTGGGGTGGGAACGACCATCATGACCCATGCAGACTCCAGGGTCAGGCAGCCCCTGGCTGGATCCTGGGGTAGAGAACTAACCCCACTGCAGACTGCAGATGGAGGGAGGGGCTGAGGAGGAGGAGGACAGTGTCTAGACGAGGGATCCAGACCCTCAGGGCTCAGCATGCAGGGAGCAGGCCAGACACTGGCTCTGAGGGGCAGCCTGGGGGACAGCCAGCAGCGGGAGGTTCTCACTGGGGTGGGGGAGGGAGGCTTTCAGGCAGAGGTACAGGCAGAAGACTTTCAAGGTGGAGAGGGCTGAGCCTGGAAATGTGGGGCTCAGCAAAGTCACAGACCAAAGAGTACAAGCAAGATCTTAGGCTGTGGGGGGTCAGGACAAGCTGAAATGCACTTACTTTTAGGAAGACAGAAGGGAACCATGAGGTAACAAAAAACTGGGGAGTCTCTCACCATAAGGCAGATGGCTACCTCCAGTTGGACAAATTCCCATGGACCACTGCACAGTTTTTGCAGATGCCACGTTTGATCCCTCCTTCCTCTGTGCCCTTCTTCCATCTCCAAGCCCAAAGTTCGCATTATGCCTCAAGGTACCCAGTAGATGCCCAGTGCTCTCCTCAGTCCCCTTGGCCTCTGTTGTTCCTCGATAGATGGCAGGGGCCAGCCCCAGCTGGAGTGGGGGTAGAGGCTCCTGGACCCTGCTGTCAAGGGCTATGACCCCAAGACTGGCCTTGTTTTCCATTAGCAATGCCATTCAGGCAAATGTGTCTGAATGGAACTTATCCAAAGATTAATATCACACGACTAAAACCGAGTTCGAAGTTCTGAAATGTATGTGTACTCAGGGAAGATGTCTGCTACTGTTTGGCTCTTATTTCCTCTGGAGTTGCTATGTGTCAGTGAGGCATGCCAGCATGGACAATTAATCTTAAAACAAACAAAATGAAAACACAAAGAGCACGAACGCAAACGGGCGCCGAGACCTGGCGTGCGTCACTCTGACAGCGATGGTTAGTCCCTCCGTGAGCAGATTCTGTTATCTGCTGTGCAGAAGCCGTAGGTGTCTGTCTCTTGGTTGTATTAATTCTGAGTTATAAAATTCTCAGTATGTCACATGGCGAGGGTGACAAATGGGGTGACAGCAGCAAGGTCAGGGAGGGTAACCTTGAGAAAAAAACAAACAGAGCCTGTGATCGGGGCTGTGGGCTTTCCACCAAAACCCATTTCCCCTTCCTGCCGCGTGAGAGCTAGGCGATACGTCCCAGCCCCTCTTACATGGAGGGGTGGCCGTGAGACGGACTTCCAGCCCGTAGAGTGCGGGGAGCTTTTGAGACAGCAGCATGCTTCCTCTATGTTGTTGCTCCTCTTTCACCGGCCCTAGGTCCTTGGGGATGATGGAGCCAAAGCTGGAAGGAGCTTGGGTCACTGAATCGCCATGAAGCAGAGAGACACCTAAGGACCTAGGACTTCCACCCTGGAATGTCATATAGTCTAGAAATAACTTTCTATTGTATTTGAGTCAACGCAGTCAGTGGTTCAGCCTACCCTAGTCAAAGCAGGGCCAATTCGGCACGCCCACCAGAGGAATTCTGGAATGGGAGGGAAGGACGCAGAAAACTTTGCTTTTTTCATGAGAGCTCACTCCTAGGGCTTCTGGAAAAAGGTGTAGAGGACACTGGGGCTGATGGTTAAGACCTGGGATGCCAGAAGTTGGACCCCTGAACAAAGCAGGGAGGAGTGTGCTGACCCTCTCATGAGGTGGGAGGAGGGTCTCAGTGAACACTGCTCTTATTGGCTCACACCTGGGACAATACAGGGGGAGACTCTGAGTGTGCCAGAGTCTCGAAATGCTCCCTGGAAATTAGGGTCCATTTCTTCAGTGGAAGGAACCAGCTTGGTAAGAATTAAAACCCAACACATGGTGTATATATACAATGGAATACTACTCGGCCATAAAAAAGGTGAAATAGTGCCATTTATGACAATACTTGAGAGTATTATACTAAGCAAAATAAGTCAGACAGAAAAGGACAAAAACCATAGGATTTCACTGGTATGTGGCACATCAAATGAAAAAGTAACAAACTAAACAAAGGGAAAACAAACTCATAAACAACAGAATGGCAGTTACCAGAGGAGCAGGGAGGCTGCAAGGGGTAAAGAGCATCAAATATATGGTAACGGATAGAAACTAGACTTTTGGTGGTGAGCACGAAACCAAAAAAGACCGGCATTCATGCCGTGCCACGTGCCGAACCCAACAAGCAGAGACAGGGACTGAATCTTTATGGGCGCTTTACTCAGATGGCGAACGATCTGAAAAGACGGCGGACTCATGCCCTAATGGACCGTCTTAAATTCCATTTTAAAATGGCCCTTTTTATAAGGAAAACAAAGTGTAGGTAAGGGGTGTGGAATTCAGGGAAAGGTAATTGGATTAAGGAAAGTACAGCATTCTCGCCCCAGGCGGTGGTCTTTAGCTGTGTCCTGGGTGGTGAGCATCTCACCCTGGAGCACAGTGGCGCAGATTCCACCTGGAATTGCTCGCAGGCCTCCTGAGGCACACAGGTGGATCTGCTTATGGTCTCCTGGAGTCCAGGTGGGTCATACCTTCAGTTCCCGGAACAACAGCTTTTAAGTGTATTGATGACTAAGTTTATTAACTATTACTTAAACTAAAATTTTCCAAGTTTGAGTCACTTATCAAGCATGCAATAGAGTATACAGATACCAAATTAAACTTGCATACCTGAAATTTATATAATGTTATTAACCGATGTTACCTCAATAAAAATAAATTAATTTAAAAAAATGAAAACCTCCATCAGCTTAGGAGGGATGCAGTCCCAGTGGCCCAAGGCACCAGGGCTCCTCTGTAAACTGGTTCCCGAAAGGCACCCTGGCGAGTGCAGAGATCCTCAGTGGGTCAGGAGCAGCTGGCCCTACGTGAGGCCCCGAGGGACAGTGCGCGAAAGCCCCTAACAGCAGCAGCCACAGGCTGCAGACTTTGTGAGAAAGGCCTGAGATGCGGGGGCTCGGAATCCCAGGGTCACGCCCTTGAGGTTGAACTCATGCCCTTGATTATCTCCTCCAAGACTGTGTGACCCAGAGAAGAAAATAATACATTTAAGTAGGTGTTAAATCATGTGTTAAATCATATGTTAATGGCATTCCAATGACACGCACGCGTGCATATCTGTACAGACTAACTCAGTGGAAAGACATGTTCAAACTGGAGGGATAAAAAACAAGGTACTTTTCTCCAAAATATTTATTTAATCAATATTTACTTAGGCGTTACAAAGACAGGCTGCATCCTGCCCTGTTGAGCTAATAAAATAAGGTGATTTTCCAAAGTAGAGGTATGGCTGTCAAGAAGAGGAAGAAGCAATTCAATCAGGAAAACAACATTCAGGAAGAGAAAGAAAGGAAATATTTTGAAATTCAAGAATCTAATAACGTGCATACAATGAGTTCAACTATATCCCAGAATTATTCCAAAATTTTACTTTCAAATTTATTGACATTCTAAACTGTTCAGCATGACATAAATAAGATCTTTGTGAACACTCAGCAGGACCTGAGTTCTAACCAGTCCTAAAAGCCATGGAATTCCTTCTCTGCCGGGAGAAGGTGTGAACCAGGCCTTCTGCTCGGAATCCCAGCTTGGTGGGTCTGAGCCGACACCCTGGGCGGAGAGTGGGAAGGACTACAGACAGAGAAACAGGACCGGAGGGGGAGAGGCTGGCCTGCTAGAGCTTTGCCCTTGGGAGTTCTCCTACTCTTCTTGTAATAACTGCAAATCCCCAGAACAGTTTAAGCACTCACTTTAAAACACAAAAAAAAAGGGGAGGGAATTTCAGGGGAGAAGGGAAGGGTTTACAGGAACAAATATAGAGGACACATGGACAAAACTAGGGGTGTTAGAAAGGGGAGGGAGGAGGGGAGGAATGGGTGGGTGGGCTGGAATGGGAATAAAGGATAGAAACTGTACTGAATAAACTAAAATAAAAATTAAAAAAAAATAAAAATAAAACACAAAACATCCAAATTCAAATTAAGGTGTTAATAAAAGGGGAAACTGGAGAGGGGAGGTAGGAAGTGTATCGGAAGTCTGTACTTTCTGCTGCTGGTCTTCAGTCCTCTACCCTCTAATTTCAGCTCCCCAGGTAAACCTGATCGTAGGAGTGGCTAATCAGAGCCAGCAGTGAGTAAATCATCCAGATTATTTCCTTTGTGCTAACGAGGGAATTACCATGTCTGTACTGACTGGCAGGGAGGCAGTGGGACGCCAGCCAGCCCCCAGAATCCTGGCCTGCTGGGCATGCTGCAGCAGAGGGACCCATTCAGCTGCCCACACTCATACCTGTACCTGCTGAGGGTTCTTCAGCCCCCTGATCCTTGACTCCCCGGCCCACCCCGCCGTAAGAGACCAGTGAGAAGAAGCAGGGCTGATAAGAGAAGCCGGATAGTGCAGGGGAAGCTCACAGACTCTGGGGCAGCACATCTGGGCTGGAGTCCCGGTCTCCTCTTACTCATCTGTGAAATGGGATAATAATAGTGCTTACTTTATGGGCCTCGTGGAGGGAGCAATGAGATGTTAGTTAAAGGACCATGAGCACCATGCCTCACATGTTGAGAAAGTTTAATAAATGATTGTTTATTAAAATAAAATTTATTTTATTATTGATAGTTAATTATAAGTAAAAGTATAATTATTATAGTAATTATATCTATTATAATTCCTTCCTCAGGGGGTTTTGACAAATTAGACATCAAAGGAGAGAACATATTAACCTGCCAGAGATAGGAGCATAGTTTACAGACAAGAAATGGTGGCTTTATATTGACAATGTTATGTTATATTGTTAATATCAATATACACAGACATTGACAGATGCACAAAAAAAACCCACGGACAAATTCCTGCTAGGTTCTATTCATGAAGACTGCAGTGCTGAAAAAGCAAAGTCCTGTGATAAAAGTCACTAGAAAACCGGTTGGGCTAGTTGGCGGTGGTGGGCAGCCATCGCCTAGGTTACACTCCTGGAGCCAGTGGTCTGAGGTCCGGTCCTCTCCCTCCCTGGCCGGCTTCCACGCTCGCTCCAGCGGGACCATCTTTTACGGGGTGACAGGAGAGGACTTTGTGAATATGCAGCCCCATATGCACGCACGCAGATGGACTGCCGGCGAGTGTTGGCTGCTCTGAGTCCTCACGGCAGGGGGCCCGGCGGGCTGTCAAAGCCCAGGCAGGGGGTCTCAGTCCTGCAGGGTAAGCGGCGGGCTGTCCTGGTGTGAACAGATGTGGACTCCAGCAGGCCTCCCTGGGGACAGAGATGACCTGGGTCTCTGGGCAGCTGGGCCTGGTGTCCTTGACTTTCCTGCAGCTGTGGATGGCTGCCTCCCTGCTCCGGATGCCCTGGAGAACCTTTTAAAAAGCTGATCCAAGGAGTACCATGAGGGGAAGCGACCCTGGCCCCTGACACGGAGCTGTTCAGTGGTATGTGCCCAATAAACACCTCTAGATTGTTCCTTCCAGACAACACAGGGGCCCCAGAGTGGGACATGCCAGCCACACACCGGCTCAGGTTGTACTGTAAATAGATACTCAGGGACTGTGCCACCAGGAATTTGGCTCTTAAGTTGCTGTGATGAAGATTTGCAGAGAGTGTTCATGGGGAACACAGCTCCTACCCCATGGGTAGCAGGGGGACGCACTATGATTTGTGTTGGGCAGATAGACAAAGGTCCTATCCCATCACCAGCACTTTTGTGACTTGCTGATGAGCAGAGAGGCAAGAGGGCCTGAGTGAACCTGGGGCAAACCAAGGCTGGGTCTGTCTAGGGCCACCACTTCTCTGAACGTCCCTCGACCAGAGGCTGTGCGAGGAACTGCATGACATGACCTAATCATAAACATATTAAAAGTGGCGGCTAGTGTTTAGGGTGGTTACAATGTGCTGGGAGCCACAACAACCTCTGCAGTAGAAATTAGCAGAGCTAATACATAGCAGGCTTGCCTGTAGCAGATACTGGCTGGTATTCATTTCAGAGGTTAGTGCCAAAGCTGGTTGTTAAATGTTTTCAGTATCAGCCCTGGGTAGTCGCATTGCTCCTCATTTCACAGATTGGGAAATTGAGGTCAAGAGACAGTAGCAGAGCTGCCTGGGGTCAGACGGCTTGTGAATGCAGAGCATGGAGGCGAAGCTGGACTGTCTGACTCCAGACCTTGGCTCTTAGCCTGTGCGTCCACTGGATCCCGGACTTACTCTTGGAGGAGTGACCAGTGAGCACGACTGTGGCACAGATGGCAGGAGGAGGGAGCTGAGCACCATGTCCCAGAGTAAATACTGGGTGGAGTGTGCTGTCTTCCTTGTAGATAGAGCCTTGCCTCCTGCACCCCTGCACTTCCGGTGGTGGCGTGAGGTCATTGGGGTGTGGCTCACTGTCCTCTGCACAGGTCCCACGGTGGGGCGGGGGCGGTGAGGGAAGCCAGGCTTCAGAAGCACCAACTCGTTCCTCAACAAGAAAAGACCACTGGTTCTAAGGAGGGAAAAGGACACTGTTAGGAAGGAGAGAATCAAGAGAAATGAGGCAAGAGACATGTCAGTACCCAGTCTTATCCTTTCAGAAAAAAGTCAGGTCTTCCAGGGGCATGGAGCTGGGATTTATCTCACCCATTCCTCCATGTATTTAATATGAGCAGCGTGCTTTGTTAAGTGTTTTGCATGCATATCTCATTGAACTCTGCAACAACCCAGTGTGGGTGGGTTACTACTGTTGTGCCCATTGTAGAGATCAGGGAAGTGAGGCAGAAAGCAGTTAAAAGACACCCTGGATCTGACCGCTGTCCAAGCCCATGATGTGTGTGATCGTAATTCTGCACTGCTCCCTTTTAGGAATTTCAGAAACAGAGAAGGCATGCTTTGGTCTGTGTCTTTCATGTAAATTTATTTTATATGGGTATATTTCCTCAGCACCTGCTATGAAGCAGGAACATTCAGCAGACTTATTGTCTTATTACTACAGGCCAAGCCGGGTGCTGGGCCCTCACCAGTGAAAATCAGCAGTGGTCCCCAAGGCATGGGTCTTGGGGTATTGGGTGGGCAGGAGAAAGGAGGAGGGGGAGGAGGCAGTGGGAAAACTGCTACTTTTTGTCAAGAATTTGCTGTGAACCACACACTGTGCTTGGCGCTAAGTGACGACCTCATTTAATCCTCTAGATAGATAGATATTCTTATCTCTGCTTCACAAATTAAGTCTCAGGAAAGTTAGGTAATTTGCCCGAAGTCTCATAGGCAGGATAACGTGGAGCTGGGTTTTGAACTCAGATATCTGACTCCAATGCCCGTGCTTTTCTTCCATGCCTTAATGCCCCGCCTTTTCCCTGTGCATCCATCCCCAAACCAGCAGCGAGCCACTATCAGCCCCAATTAACTGATAGGGAAACTGAGGCTCAGAGGGGAAAACAGCTTGCTCCCAGCCTCTCTGGCACAGTGGGGAGTCTGATCCAAAGTATTCCGGTCCCCAGTCCAGGGGCACTTGTGACTCTGAGGTGCCTGTTTGCGACACAACCCTGGGCTAACCAGGAGGCAGGGGTTCCCCTGGCCTGCTGGCTGGGTCTGGTTCTCAGCACTAGCATAACCTATGTTGTGTGGCGAGAGACTGGTTTTTAAACGTGTTTAGGGTTGGCATCCAAACATCTCTCGAAGCAACCTAGGAAACTGGGTGCATGGTGACCCATGACCTGAGTGCAGGTAGGGGCAGGTGTCCAGGGAAGCCGTCCCTCCCCCCACAAAGAAGGCGACTTCTAAGACCTTTGGGCTCCTCTCCTGCACTTCACCTGCCAGTGCTATACCCTGTGATTTTCATCATTTCTATCTGAGAAAAAAGAGGCTGCTGATTCATAGCAAAAGGAAATGGCTTAGGTTCTGAAACTTCCTGTTTGTCTGGTATCTGCAAAAAGATATGTGTTATGCAAATATCCTGAAAAATGTAGGCGTGCATGCACACGCGCATACACACACACACACACACACACACACACACACACACACACACCCTCTGCTTGGCCCTGTGCACTGGGTCTCCTCTGTATCCAGTAAACTGAAAAGTGATTCCACTAACACGGTAGCCAGGGTCCTGGGGGGACCTGCTGTAGGAATTTATGATCATTAAAATAGCAGCTTTTGCATTTGGTTCGAAGAGCTTAGCAGATGTCCCTCCCAGGTAAGTCCTCGCTCTGGCTCCTGGCCAGGGCTGCTTTGGTTTCCACCTGGCAGAGCGGGGAGTGAGGGATCCCTTATGAGGGAAGCAGATGTGTGAAGGGGTCTCCTCCAGGCCTCAAGCTCCACCCAGCCCGGGACTCCATTTCCTCCGCCCGCCGTTTCCCCCCACCGCTTCCCCCCACCGCTTCCCCCCACCGCCTCACAGAACGTGCTGCCTCCCACTCCCAAGCCCACAGCGAGTCGAGACCATGACAGACATTGAGTTGTTACTGTTGGCTCCTTGTGACCTTTTCACAAGTCTTTCTTTCTTTCAAAATAAGTTCAGGTTTGGGCCGAGGACTGCAGCTTGCTGAGCCGCTCCCCGCTGCCAGAGAGCGTTGACCTCTGGTCCCGCAGCCGGCCGCCCCCACCCAGCGCAGCTTTCTAACTGCTGAATATAAGCTTCGATTTTAATAGGTGAAAGTGAAAATGACATGTGACTTCCAGAAAATTCTCATATTCAAAAGACTGTTCTCTGTAATAGATTAAATAGCACTGTTCAATGACCGAATACATTTCTCATGCTCAGAGTCGCCTGAATTAGGGGAAATGGACATATAAATTGCTGCAAGAGGGATTCTGGTTAGCTATAAATTTAAAAAATAAGTTTTTTTCATTCTCTAGTGCATTTTGGTCCTCACCCAAAACCTCTTGCCCGGGCAGTGGGAGCGTGGCCTTTTATCGCCCACTCCCCAGGCCCTTGCCACGTTTAGAAAGTGGAGGTTCCAGTGGGAGATCCCAGCACCTGACTCTGAGCTGGACTCTCCAATGCTAGGTCAGCGCTTGCCCCGTTACAAAAGGGGTTGGCCCAGTGGCAGGACTGTGGGCTGGGATGGGACAAACGGTGTGGACATCGTGGGTCTGCTACTTACCAGCTGTGTGACCTTGAACAAGGGACTTCACCTTGAACAAGGGACTTAACCTTGCCAGGCCTTGGTTTCCTCACCTGTGGGATGGGGTGGTCATGGGGACCACAGAAGAGGGGTGCAGAGAAAGCAGCTGGTGCTGGCCCTGGAGGTCAGGACAGGATGCACAGGGGAGTGCCATGACGACCGAGTGCCATAGGGGCCTCACTGGTCTTTGACAGAGCCCCAGGCACTGCAACAGGTCACATGCAGCCTCAGATATCTTCAAAGAATGTTTCTAGAACCTGTCTTCGAGGCAGAGGGTTGCCCCGAAGGCTGCTCTTGCTGCAGGGATGCCTGTGAGGAAAAGGGTTGCATGAACAGTGAACATTTTTTTTATGAGAAATGTTCTTTCCACCACTTGAGGGGGACCCAGCCCCTACACTAATCTGTGAACTGGACCCACTGTGTCTTTGCTGAGGACATGAGAGATGAGCTTTGTGCTTCTCCAGTCCTGCAGATATGAGACACATCCATAAAATAATGGGAACAAGGACCCTAATGCATAATGCCCTAGAAGCAACTGAAGACAGAGGCTCAGCCCAGTTAGCCCGCTTACTGCGAGCCTACTTAGCGCCTGGTGTGATGTCGAGTATCGAGGAGACTTGTTGCTGCTGACCTCTGCCACACCCGACACCGGGCTGAGCGCTTGGCAAACAGGGTTCCAGCCAATCCTTCCAGGAGCCTCTCCCGTAAACATTAGTATTCCCATTTATGAATGGGGCACTGGGAAGTTAAGTTCCTTGTCCAAGGTCACACAGCGGCAGGCGGGACCACAGTGCACGTTTTGTCTGCTGTAAAGTCTGCTTGTCCACTACCCCACTGCTGAAATAAAGATCCAGATGCCAAAGAATGCAGAGGAGAATCACAGAAAAAGAAGGGAAAGGAGCCTGGGGTGCCTTCCTGGAGGAGCTGGCGTGGGGAGGACAAGTAGGGATGGGATCGAAGCTTATCTGGGGAACAGAAGGCAGGGGTGGAAAATAAAGTAGAGGAAGCAAGAACATGCAAACCTTGGGAGGACTGGACTCTGTTGTGCAGCACATGGGGGCTCAACAGAGGCCTCTCTCGGTCCCCCTTCATCTGGGGACAGAGCCTTTGGAGTGTCTGTCACGGGCCAGGTTCAAGGCTGTGGGAGGCTTTGATACTCAGCCAGGTCTCCCTGCTCCTTCCAGCTGGTTGGTGGAAGCAGGCTGATAGGCTAAGCTGGCAGTGTGTTTGCCGTGCTCACTACTTAAATGTTTGCATCTCGCCCCTGGGGATGTGTGCAACAGTCTTTTTGGTCAGTGGAGCCAAACAGGTTTAGTGGAGCAGGGGATGCTACAGAGAGAGAGGAAGGCACAGTGCAGGTGCTGCCACTTCTGCCCCCCTTCTGTCCCCAAAGACTAGGTTGAGGCTCTGGACCTGAGAAGGGTGCGAGTCAGACAGGCTCAGGCAAAGCGTGGCCCAAAGATAGGGGTGAGCACATCCCCCTCCTCTGAACGGAATCCAGCATCGCCTGGCTCCATGAGGACTGGCTGCCTCTCAGGTCTCGGGGCCCTAGGCCCCAGGGCCACCGGCCTTCCCTGTTTGGGCACTGTCCTAGTGACAGCACTGGGACTGTGGTCCAAGCTTGAGGGCTTGAGGGCTGCGAATGTGGACAGTGGGGGCAGAGCAGGAGAGGAAAACCCATCCCAAGGGGAACTCTGGACTCCCCCCATCCCTGTTCTTCCTTCCACCTGCCCGACCATAAGCTACTGAATTCTGGGGGTCAGGTTCCACTCCTTCCCACACGCATCGCACTCAGCACAAGAGAAAGTCTTGTCAAGTCCACTTCCCAAACGTCCCTGGAGCTGCCCACTTTCCTCCAGCGCCACATCCAGCTGTCCTAACCACGCACTGTTTCCTCTGTCTCAGCGACTACCACAGCTTTCCACTTCGTTCCCCTCCCCCACCTCAACACTTGACTTTTTCCAAACCACTCTGCCCAGAATAGCAGCCAGAGGAGCACTGATAAAACACAAATCAAATCACCTTCGCACTGGCTTCATCGGCTTCCCAAAGCAGAGAGACCAGCTCCTCACCGAGGCTCCAGGAGCCGCCCCGACTGCCTGTGCTTACTCATTTCACTCGCCCGCTCACGTACTCACTCAGCCCACTCACTGAAGCCCCATCACAGAGCGTTTTCAGAACTGGAGACACAGCAGTGACGAAACAGACAAAACCCCCTGATCTCACGGAACAAGGTTTTAGCGGAGGGGAGGAAAGACAGTCAATAAGCGGATACATGAGATGTTAGGTGGCAAAACTATGGAGAAGATAGAGCAAAGACGGGAATCAGGGAGCTGGGGTGGGGGCGGGTGTCAGGGAAGGCGTCATTGAGAAGGTGAGGCTGGAACAAAGTCTGAAGCAAGTGAGGAGTGAGTCATGGGGATGCAAAGGGGAAAACTTGTTCCTGCAGAAGGAACGTTTGTGCCTGAAATGCAAACACATCTGACGCTCAGGGTATTTTTGAGAAACGCCCTATCTCCTGTTGGTCACTATCAGATTTTTTTTTAATCATAGCATTTCCACAATTATAATTATATATTTATTAGATAACTGTGCGTCTTTCCCCAATGAGCTCTCTGCTCCATATAGTGAGTGCTGTGTCTCTCTCATTGACACCCGAATCATTTGTCTAGCACAAGGCCTGGTATCTTGTGAAAAGAGGCCGTGACCCTGGTGACTGGCAGGCTATAAGTGGAGTTCATGTGAGGGGCCCCTTTGAGGACTTCCGGACTCAAAGTGACTGGGCAACACTCTGAAGGGGGTGAGGTCCTACCTGAGATGGTGGTTACCTGTGTGGCGGGGGTCGGGTGGGGCCCTGTGAACTGGGCACCAGTGTAACCGCACTGCACACACAGGTTGGTGGCCTTCGGGGTGCCCAGCTGTTGTGCTGGTTTATGGAGTAAAAGGGACGGTGGGTTCCCTTCGTATTAGCTCTAATACCTTGTTTTAGGTAGTCCTCCTCCCGCTGTTAATCCTCCCTAAGGAGGGGATCAACCTCCTAACACACATCTCCGTTGTTCCAACACCTCCCCCAACTGTGGCCATGGGCAGCTCGGACTTGCATATTTAGACCACTCCGAGCCAGTGGTTTGGAAAACATGAAGAAGCAAATTGTACCTTACAAGAATAACCTTGGAGACAGGCTCATTCTTTCTCACTCTAAAGGTTCTGGCCAGCTCTGGTTGTGGGAATGTTGGGAATGTTAAATATTGATAAGGAGGTGAAGATAAAATCTGGCCACACTTCGAAGCCTGGAATTTCCCCATTCCTGAGCCCAGGCTTCTCCCTGTGAGAGAGACTGCCAGCAGCCTACTCCGTACCCAGTTTCTCCTTCTGCTTCACTGAAGTCCCTGAGTTTGGGAAGGGCAGAGACAAGCCCATAGAAGACTGGATTCCCCAGCTGTCTTGGATCTAGGGACAGCCAATGAAATATAAAAGCAAGGATTGGATGGGGTTTCCTAAAAACTTAAGGGAGCTGGGAAAGGCACTCTCCACCCTGCTTTCTCCTGTTCTGCCCCAGGAACACATACTGGACCATGAAGCAACCTAAGAAATATGAACCCACACATGAAAACATTGACTCTAAATCTTTAACGTTGAGAAGGGCAAAAGTAGCCCCTGATGTCTCTAAACTGGCCCGACACTTTCAGCGAGGTCTCAGACTGGCTAGAAGCTGGCCTCGATGTCCCCTTGTTGGACATGAACAGTATCGAAGAACACTAACATCAGACGAGGCCACTCCACACCTGCGATGAAGTCAGTCAGAGCAGCCCACTTCATAACTTTGTCAAAGCAAAGACAAAACAACCAAAATACTAAACATCTCCCTCTCCTGGCTGATATGAGTGGCAGCTGCTTCTTTACCAATCACAGCATTAGCCTCCACCTGGTCTGCCCTCCTTTATAGATGCCATTTACTAAGATATCTAGTCATGGAATTGTCCCACTTCCTAACAGAACCCCTTTCTTGGGTTCTTCCCAAATTCACCTAAGCAAAGCCCAGGTCCCACAAGTCCTTTCAAACACCTTTCTACTGAGATGGCCCACAGTTCTGTGGGGTGTTCAGTCACCTTTGATACAATGAATAATAAGGCAACTTGTTCAACTACAGGTATTCAAATCAATCACTGGAGGATTCGTTATGATGTGGGCTGGGGCGTAGTACATCTGGAGCAGGCCCCATTCTGTGTTTCTAACAAGTTCCCAGAGATACTGGCGCTGCTGGGCATCAGGGCCTGCAACCAAGGATGGTGGATTCCAATGCCAGAGGAGCTCGAGTTTGACCCCGGGGCCCCCATAGGAACCCTGCCTGCTTTCCAGAGCAAATATGCATGTATTTCATCTAATCCCCTGCTCTTCGGGCTCTCTAGCACTAACATACCAACAATGCATTGTCCTGAAGACAGCGAGTGATGTGGTTCCAGCTGCAGGAGCTATCAATGGGGTCGTGTGGTAGCCAGGTATGTGCAGGCCTAGCCGGACTTGGGGAACCATTGACCACACGCGTTGCCTTGGAGGTGAAATTGTGATCAGTCGTAGAAAGCACATCATTTCACTCAGCAGACTGCTTGAAAATCCCCAAATGGTCCTACACTGTCTCCACACTGGGCTGGAGGACCGGTGTTTCCGGACCATCCCTGCACCTGCCCCACCTCACCCTCCAGTCCCGTTTCTTCATCCCACCCCGAACAGCCCGAGGGCAGTCCCCAGCTCCTTGCTGCTGCCTTTGTATTTCCGTTGGCCACACATGCCATTCCCACCTTCCTTCACCTTGCTAACTGCCAACTCGTACTCAGCTCAGAGTCTGTGCACTTTAAGGCCAGCCAAGCGTCCCTTCTCTGGGTTCCAAGTGCCCCTTCTGTGGACTTCCTCCACCCTCGCTCTTTCCCAGGTCGTGTCACATTTGTTTATTTTGTGTTCGTCATTCTATCAGCTGTCAGCTCTAGGGGACAGAAAGCAGGCGTTCCTCAGCACAGCGTCCCCCGACGTAGGTCCTGACACTCAAGGAAGAAGAAATCGAGCTGGCGGCCCCGATGCCCCGAAACCTGCCCCTGGGCCTCTAACCGAGTGAATGAAGCTTATAAGAGAAGAGTGAAAGCACCTGCCAGTAACGTTGCCCCTTCTTAGGTTGTGGGAAACTGGGGTTTGCAGGGGCTTTAAGCTGTAGGTCATATGCCTGTCGGAAACTTGGCTCCCAAGAAAAATACAGGCTTTGGAAATCTACAGGTGCATGAATGAGTGTTTGGTACGTTAAACAGTGTTAGGACTCATCTACCTCTGGGCTTCTTAGGTTTGAATGTGCTTACGAATCACCTGAAGAGCAAACACAGTTTGGCCCCCAAGTGATTTCTACATGGCAAGACCCACAGCATCGGCATCACCTGGCCACTACTTAGAAACACACATTGCTGGAACCCACCCCAGGTCTATCAAATCAGAATCTCTAGGGGAGGGACTCAGAATCAAACTCCAGACGATGAGGGCTAGGTTCCTGGAAACAGTGCAAGAATGGTTCATTACAGTAACAGCTCCCACCGAAACAAGTGGGTTTACAGTGTTCTCGGTGATTCACTCACCTTCCAGTCTCACAATAACTCTACCTTCATGAAAGGGAAGCCATTGAAAATGGAGACTGACAACCACGGGGGGAGAGGAACGCTAACGGCAATGGCTGTGCAATGTCGGCGATCACAGCAGCAGTGCGCGTGTCACACGTGCTAGGACTGTCACCCTCTGAATGTGTGCAGGGAAAGGCTGGTGAGGACACAAGCTAAAACGCTCACAGGAGCTGCGTTGGGAGTACTTGCCCCTCTCTTCTCTAATTAAAAAAATAAATTTCGTATTAATGATATAGAAAGATACATCCATTCAGTTTTAAAAATACGTTCTTATTTGACACTGTGGGGAACAAAAGGGGTGTGGATTGGGGTGGCTCAGTAGCCTCCCGACACCTGAAAAAAATACAGAGCTTAAGCCTTTTTCAAACAGTGTTAAGGGTAGGGGGTTGGCCAGGCATGTGAGAGGTATTTGTTGGGACAATTTTAGTGCAAGAGACAAAAACCAAACTCAAACTGGACTGAGCCAAAATGAGGAGAAGAGAAAGAGAGAGAGAAGGAAGGAGGAGAAGGTAGAGAGGGACAGAGGGAGGGAGGGAGAAAAGAGAATTATTTAGTATAGAGAAAACTTTCTTTCTGAAATATGGGGAAATAATAGCGTATTTGCATATTGATGGATGATCCAAGAGATAGCAAAATAAGGCACCTAGAGGGGAGGAAGGAAGGAAGGAAGGAAGAAAAGGAAGGAAGGGAATTTGCTTGGCTCTGTAACTGAAAAGACCAGCTGGAGAGCGGCAAGGATGCTTTCCCTCTTAGCTTTCCCTTTCTCAGCATCCGCCTCATTCCCAGGTAGCTGTGCCCCAGACTGCAGTCCAGCAGTGACGCCCGCCAAAGCTGCCTCTGACTAGCTCAGCTTGGGTTACGTGTCCATCTCTGTGGCTAGAGAGGTGTCTCGTGCTGGACCAGGACTGGGCCACGTGCCCCTGCCCCTATAGGAACATGGGAACAGAGCGGGGAGCAGAGCTGCTGCCCTAAAGGGAAACCAAAATGCTGTTATCAGAAGAAGATACAGGGATGGAAAAAATGCTGCTGCGATATCTGCTCTGATCGATGAGGTCACTCATGCTTGCTAGGGGTCACTCACCCCTAGGTCTGCCTCTGGGCATTTTTCAGACTTGCAAGGAGAGTTTGGATAAGACTTAAGTAGGCTTCCAAAAAGAAAAGCTGCCATCACACGTGGGGAGGACAGGGGGATTCTTACTCACCAAGGTTAACACTCACTGTGCGCACTGTTCTCAGGAGGAAGTGGGAATTTCCACGTGGTAAGTTCCCTTCCCTGTGCAATGAATTGCTATCTTGATGAGAAACCTGTGGGCAGCTTGTTGCGAAGAGAGAGGTATTCTCTGAATGAGAGGGAATTTACCACGCTCCTTTCATTGGTAACAGTTCTTCTAGGTGGCACGGCAGGGTGTGGATTGATTTCTCTACAGATACATAGGTCTACGTAGACACCATACTGCTAGACTCTGCAAAATGCATGCCTGGAGATCATTTCTGCCTCCCAGGATAGGTCACCTTTGTCACAACCACTCTCTCCACCACCCCACACCCTGTGGGACCAGGAGAGTGCGCCTGGAGTTCCCCAGCTGGAGGCCAAACAAGAGGTTTCCGTGTGCAGGGACTGGTGGGGGGGCGTGCAGACAGCAGTGGGGGGGGCGAGGGGGTTGTAAGCTGGCCAGCAGTGGTCAAGAGCCTGTCCTGACCATCTCTCCTGAGCTGTCCTGAGTTTCTAACTGGGACCTCTGAAGTCTTCCATGTCTCATTTCCCTGCCTGGGGGTGCTCAGACTTGCCTCCTTCCTGAGCCCCCAGCCGGGGCTCAGAGCCTCAGCCAGTGTCCTTGGAGCTCCATCCTCCCAAAGAGGGGCAGAAGAAACACAGAGCCCACTGTTCGGATTTTGAGTTGGCGCCAAGGAGCTCCACCTGCTGCTTCCTTCCCCAGAATCCTCCCCCACGGTCATCATCAGCCCCCAAAGTCCCCTCTACAGGGCTGGAGCTGCCATGGCTCCCCATGACAGATGTCCACTCTTTCCTAACCCAAGAAAACACGGGCTCTTCCCCAGCACTGGACTCCCTTGTCCTGCACTGGGCTCCTGTGGGGTTCGGAGCTGAGGAGATGGGAAGGGCGAGGGCTGGGGAGAGGAGACCCCTCCTACAAGCAGCTAGGGGCTCTGCTGGGTGACCAGCCCTCACGTCTCATTCTGAGAGTTCTTAGCCAGGGCGTGGCCATCTACAAAAACTGTGCCTGGACATCAACAGGAGGTCCTCTGACCTCCAACAGGCCCAAAGAAACTGACTTCAGGGTAAAGGCAAAGTTTAAAATGGTATGAGCAAAGGCCTGGTAGAAACTCAAACAGAGAAAAAAGCGTTCAACACTTGTCAAAAGAGCTAAAGAAACTCTCATAATAGTTTGCTCTCTGTTAGACCATGTCCACAAACATACAAAAATGCTATTATTTTCCCATCTTTTAAAGGGAAAGTCTTCTCTATAATAAATGATTCAACAAATTAAGAAACAAAGGAGAAGACAAAATCTCCCTACAGAAGAATTCTAATAATACATGTAGATACTCCCCCTTCCAGGAAGTGAAGCTTCAATCCCCCATCCTGGAGGGTGAGCTAGACTGAATTCCAAAAAAGTAGAGTACAGAAAGGGAAAAACAGCCACGTGACAGGGAAGAAACGTGTGGACACCATCCTGACCAAGTGCTGGAGGTAACATCCCCAGTGATCAGCCACAGTGCTGTCATGTACCCCGATAAGATCTCATGAGAAGGGCACTTCACCTCTGGGCTGTTCTCCCCCGATCCCGGAAGCCCAGTTGAGTCATAAGAAAATCGATAAACTCAAGTTGACATTCTACAAAATACTTGACCAATACTCTTAAAAACTGTAAGTTCATGAAAATCAGGGAAAGACAGGAAAACAATTACATAGGAAAGAAAACCGAGAAATAATGACTAAATACAGTGTGGGACCGTGGAACAGATTAGTGAGAAAATTGGTGAAATCTGATTAGAGGTGGTAAGTGGGCTGTTAGTGTTGCACCAAGGTTAATTTCTTAGTCTTGACAAATAAACCATGACTTCGTAGACAGGGAACATTCGAGAGAACGTAGGGTGAAGGATATACCAGAGCTCTCCGTATGATCTTTTCAACTTTTCTAAGAATCTAAAGCTATTCCAAAACAAAAAGCTAGAGGTGGGTGGGGGGAGCAGGGAAGACAGAGTGAGGGGCTAACTGTGGAAGGGACCTGGCGCTGGGAAGACACAGGTCTGAAGCAGGCTGGATTAGGGAGACTTTCTCCAGTCTTGCAGAAGTGTACGATTTTGCCATGTTGTTTTCTTATTGGGAGAGAGGCAGACAGACAGACAACATCTCTTGGAAACGTGCCCCTGGATCTCAGCTCTGCCCCGGCCTTTCCTGGCGTGCTCAGTTTTACTCCTTCCTGACTCACTTGAAGATCTGGACTGGGAATTATACTCAAGTTTCTCACGAAAAGTGAAATAGAAGTTCACCCTGTTTGCTCCCTCTTTCTCACTGTGCCCGACTGTAGGGAAAAAAGAAAAGAGCACGAAGTAAAAAGGAGTCACAAGAGGTTACAAGGCTAGAAAGAGAGTAAGAAATGAAAACAAAACACAATGTTATTTGTAATTTTCTCTAACAGCAACTCAGAAACCCAGGTCAACAGCGGTCAAAAGGGAGGTGGGCGCAGTCACGCGGGCGGCGCCAGGGGTGGGCTGTGCAGGGGGCAACGGAGGATGAGCTACCGGGAAACACGCCCCCAAAGGCTCCCCCTGGCGATGGGTTCTCCCGCGGACCCCCGCCAGGGGCCGCGCCCACGTCTGCCGGGTGGAGCCGGCTGCGGGTACGCCTGGGGCGGGGCAGGCCGGGCTCCGCTCTCCGGAGGGCGCTTCTTCCAGCCCAAAGCCATTGTCTGCCTGAGAATGTGCTTTCATCAGCTGCGAACGGTATTTATGGCTTCTCGGAATTTTCCGAATGAAGTAACTTTTTTCCCCAGACCGTTTTCTTCACAGCTGAAATTGGATCCCCGCAGTCCATAGAGACAAACAAAACAGCGTGACGTCACCCGCCAGGGAGTTGTCATTTCAGACACCTTCGCGGCCTTTTGTTCGGGAGCACGTGGATGGGGTCGCCGGGCGGAGGTCAGCCTGCCCCGGCGGGGGCGGGGCGCTGTGCGGGCGGCCCGAGGGGCGGGGCTGGCCCGGAGGCGCCTGGCAGAGAGTCGAGTCGGCCGGGGCTTCCTCCGCAGCTGCGGAGCTTCGGGGGCGCCGCTTTTTGACTTGAATTTTGCCCGGGACAGCCCCGCCTGTCGGGGACCTGGTGTTTGTGTCTCTCCTCCTTTGGCCTCGGATGCGCAGGTGACAGAAGGCGGCCAGGTGCAGAGAGCGCTGACCTGGCAGGTAGATGGCCCGGGTTCAGCTTCTGTTAGGCATAGGGCTTCCAAGCCTCCAATTCCTCCTAGGTTAAGGTGAGGAACTTTAAACACACACACAGAAAACCTCCGTTCCGTCACCCCGCAGAGGTGCACTGGAACCACGTGGGAGCAGAGCTGGGGAGCAGCGGCCTGCTCCTCCCGTCCTCGCCCTCGGCTCCCTCCCTACCCGCCAGGGAGTGTCCCCAGGGAGCGTCCGTAGCTCCTCAAGTTCTCCGTCCCGCGGGGTGGGTCCTGGCAGATTGGCAGGGACTGTGGTCAACTCCTCTTACGCTACTAATTAAGGTGTTACCTCATAAAAGCTCAAAGCAGCGCGGAAGCTCTCCAGTCACCAGGGAGCCCAATCGGCCGGTGCCTGGTGCCCGGAGCCCGGAGCCAGTGCACTGAACAGTGCAGGAGAGCCAAGCCGTCCTGTCTTTGGGGGGCGGTCCCAGTCCGAGAGAGTGGTTGGCCTACAGGGGAAAATCGTACCATGATACTAATAATTGAGAGTCACCGGGCTCTGCATCGGGCATCTTACGTACATTATCCCATTTGGGCCTCTCGTTAATGTTCCTGTTCTCATCCAACAGACCGTGAGCCTGAGGGGTCCAATACCTGGAGCTTTTCTCATGGATCTCAAGGGAAATCATCCTCTTGAGTCTCATAGGGTGTATGACTTTGGCGGTTTAAAACTTAACAGTTGGCTAAAAAACGGGACACTTCCCTTCTCAATGTGAACCCGAGACAGGTCAGCAGTTATGAAACTGAGCATTTATCTCCCCGCCATCAATGAAGAAAGAAGAGGGAGTATTTATACTGAGTCCCTTTACAGTGCCAGCACTTACGGATGCGGTGACTCAGTGGGAGAAGCGCTGTGCTCTCATGGCTACCCACAGAATCCCCAGAACCAGACAGACTCTGCTCTGGTCTCCCCCCACCCCACCACCCCCCGACTGCAGGAAACGGGTTTCACTTTTTCAGCCTTGTTTTCATTATGGGGGTAACAACAGTACCAGCCCTCGTAGGGCTGGGCACACATACACACATGGCACTCAGATAACTTAGTTTTATTCCTTATAAGTCTATGAGGTGGGAATTATTTCTGTTTTATAGATGGAGACAGAGGTTCAGAAAGCTTAAATTATTTTACCAAGGTCAGTCCATATTAAGTAGAGCAGGAATCTATTAACTCCAAGTCTACGTGTTTTTCAGTGTAACCACAGCCTACAGTCTGATCTAAAAGAAATGGAATTTAAACAAAAATAACAAATAAATGTGGACAGCTCAGTGAAGTGATATAGAACTTACGTCTGATTAAATATGTTTCCCTCTCCCAAGTCAGGGAATCTAAAATAAGGGACAATCACCCAAACCTGAAACTACACAGTAAATTTGGTGTATTATTTTCTCCTAAACTTGAACCACAGTCCAAAAGAACAGCCTGTGCTGATGGAAGTGTACTAACTAGGACTATCCAAAGTCAGTTATAGCTTTTTGCCAGCTTTCTGTGCCAGTGACCTAGAAACTATTTCAAAACCTATTTTTGTTTCTTAGGGGCTGAAATTTCAGTGAAACAGTCCAGCCAACTCTGACCCAGAGTCTTCAAATTTAGATATTAATCCCCAAAGAAAGGGAATATTAATTTTTATGGTGACAGAGTAACCTTCTCATAGCCCAATTATAGGAAGAAATAACTAACTCTGCAATGCCACACTTCTAAGTACTTGCAATTTATAGCAAGAAGATTCAAGAGAATTAGGTTAGTGACTATTCTTGAACCTCCAAAAGGAATTTGGTTTATGGACACATGCAAAAACACATAGGCATTCTGGACAGCTACCATTGCTCTCCAAAGGACATACAATTTTAAAAGCCCATAAAGGTAATAAAGATAAAACAATTTAAATTTGCTGAAATATATTTATTCATAAAATAACATGGGCACACATATTTGTAATGACTCCAGCAAATTAAAAAATGTATCCATTTTTTTTAAATCTCAGGAGTAGATATCCTATTGCATATTTCTAGTTGGAATTATTCTAGGTCAGAGTTAATTATTAAAAATGATCCTTAGATTAATTTGGACACACACAAAAAAAATAAAACTTTAGGGAAAAAAAGGGGGAGAAGAATTTATTGAACGCTCCTAAGTGAGTGATTTCTAAGCAGATACAATGACAATTTTACCCTGGGTGTGGGCTATTCTTCTTTACACATTTCTCACTTCCTTTTTAGAAATGCTTCCAAAAAGTGAGGACACACAGGAAACATACCAAAGAGCTCAGTTAACAGCATCATACATCCCTGACACTAGAGGCCCAGGCAGCAGATGGCCTTGTTAAACACCGTCCAGCAGGGCATTTCAGAACTCCAGGGCTTAGGTTTACGAAGGGTGCTGTAACCATTAATCTCCTAACTAAATGAAAAGTATGAAGCAGACAATGGGATTGAAGAAATAGCTGTGCTAATAAAAAGCAGTGTGACAGACCAGTGAAAATGTGACACCATCCCTGCTATGGAAACTGGGGAACCTTCTGCTTGGCTTCCTGACAGCATCCCGGTGGTGTAGGGTGCTTTGTAGGGAATGTGCGTTTGCTGCAAACTGTTTCTGAGAATTGAAAGGATTTCTCACTAACAATGGGTATTGAGGGAAGAGGGCAGGTTTGTAGTGATCCTCCTGTTCATAAACAAATGGAGATCGGGGTCACAGAAAAATAACACCTGCAGTTTATGACAGTGTCAGCTCAGTGAACAGGCAACGTTTTGGTTAACTGTTAAAGTACACAGAACACAGTGGTGAGAAAGTTTGTGTTTATGTATCTAACACAAGCTATGTGTATCTGAAAATAGCATTTAGAATAGCCGATGGGTGGGCTGGGGGAGACCTGTGAGTGACAGGCAGTGCAGCAGAGGTGAGTGTAGTAGACAGTGTCAGGCTTCACACAGCCATTCTGCCCCTTCCTTCCTTGTGAGACCGCCTTTCCCCTCCCTGGGTGACTTCTAATGTCCCTCTGTCTCTATAATTCTGCTATTGTAATAACTTGCTAGTGTTCATTTATCAGGCTTCACTCAGATGATTCAGGAGAATGCTAGCAAAACCTATGACATTTGATTTCCACAGTTTAGAATAATACCTGCTTATTCAGCTGAACTGAATCCTATTTGGAACAAACAGAGACATAAATAAGGTAAACTGACAATCGCAGGTATGCCAGAAACCATAATTGCATTTGAACAGGAGGCAGCAAGGTATTGTTTCCAACTGCAGAAGGTCAATGCATTGTCTGCTGTTAGCGGCCAGGATCGGATAGGTGTCTTTGTGGCAGTCCTAGCAATTCGTGCTAATAACTGTCCCAAGATCCACCCCCCATCACGATGCAAAAATAATTTAAGGGAGCTTAAGGAACACAGAATAGCATAAATAAAAGTGAACATTTAGAATAAGAAAATAAAACTAAAGACAAGGATATAAAACAAACCAGGAGTGAGGTTCTAATAAATCACCACAATGACCTATACTGCAGCTGCTTCTGGTAAAACCCAAATTTGGCATTAGGCTTTTCAGCATCCAATGTGAAAGGAATTCTACTCGATCAATTATATAATTCATAGAGACAGAAGATGAAAGTAAAGCTCAGCAGAAATGTTGTTGTGTGTGGTTGTAAGAAGCTTAAAGTTCCTCCTCAGGGACTCTTCATCAAGAATAATTGTGCCAACAGCAGGCCCAGTAACTTTCCTCAGAACAGGCGCAGTGGTTGGGCACGCAGTGCAAGTCCTCACTTCAAGACAACTGCGTCACAGCCAAGCAGATGTATCATAGCGTGATGGGTAGAGAAAGAGACTTCATTCCATAGTGCCTGAGTTCAAATCCCAGCTCTGCCACTGGCTGGCTTTGTGACCCTGGGCATGTTATTCCAACCACCTCGGATGCCTCAGTTTCCCTAACTGTGAGGCGTGGATAACAGTAGCAATTTGCAAAGATCAAGTGAGGTAATAAGCACTGTGCAGTGTTACCACTTTATCAATAAAAGAGATCGGTAAAAGCATTGGGGTGGGCACTGCTACAATACAGTTCATTATGTAGCTCTCTACTGACCCGACGATGGTGGTAGAGACCAGAGCCCAAGGTGGCCTTGCGAACACTGCCGTCCAAGAGAACTTCCTGTGGAAGTGACTGTGTGCTGTCCCAGACAGTGGCCTCTCGCCGCTGTTCAGCACCAGAAATGTGCCTGGTTTTGTTTTAGAACGTAAATTGGAGTTGGGTCTTAGGCTCAGATAACTGTGCTAATGAACTAAATTTCTAATTTAATCAATTTAAATAGCTACAAGTGCCAAGTGGCTACCCCACTGGGCAGTCCAGATGCAGAAATGTTCCATCACTGTAGAAAACTAGATTGGATGGTGCTGATCTACAACTTTTTCCAATACTCTCTAAATACTGTTATCAGCTGAGCTTCTGATGAATGTCAGACGAGGCACTCCAGGTTGTATTCCTTGAGTAACTGGAGTGTGGTCAAGCCTCCGTTGCTAGGAGAAGGCACACCCTTGTGCCCTGGGCTGCGGAGCTGTCCGTTTGTGATGGGCGAAGTCCAGGCACGCGTGACTGAACAGAATGCCAATCTCACCTGCTTTGAGGGACGCCAATGGCGTGTCCGTGGGAGGGCCAAGGTCCTCCCTAGAAAATTCTTCTGAATCTACTTCAGAGCACAAAGGAATGGACTTGATCCCAGAGTTCTACTTCATCTAACACAGCTGCAATGGTTTCAGCCTGAACACTTTTAAAGAGTGGTTCAACCCGATGCTGGCCCCTTCTCTCCCCCAGGTCGCTTTGAGGAGCGCTACTTCCTGGTATACCCTCCAAGATAAACTGTTTGGAAAAGTTACCCCAGGATGAGTGAATATGAGTCCCAGACAAAACTGAGTAACCATTGCTGAAATCAATAAAATAATTCCATATAAATCACATAATATAAAGGCAAAATAAAGGGAAAGTAGTTGATAAGAAAGTGCGTGTTATAATCTGTTAATGCTTAGCCAGCCACATGAGAAAAACAATGAAGTCATCGGTACCTATCCACGGAAGGATGTTGTTTGTGCTATCAGTCGTACTCAGCTGTCATCGGTACCTGTCCACACAGTGACACTTTTACTATCAGTCATACTCAGCTGTCATCCGCAGCATGCTGTCATTAAGATTTTTTGAAACAAGTACAATTTCTAGTCAAGTTTTGAACAGAACAAAGTGGAATCTTCTCTCAATTATCTCATGATTGTATTGTTGGAAAACTCGGTGTGTATGACAACTGTTTGTTTTAAAATATAAAATGAAGTTGGATTTTAGGCTTTGATAACTAAAAGTTTTTTCTTTTTTTTTTTTACCCCATATGAATGTTTAGCAGAGCATTCAAGTCTGTATAGAGTGCGGAACAATTCTCTGTTGTGCTCACCTGTCCCGCATGCTGCGGAGCATAAATCACCTGTGGCTCCTGCCCACTGACGTCGGCGGTGCCTCTGATCACGTCTGAAACCCTGGGGCCAAGCCAATCAGATCACACCTGTCAGCCGCGGCCCTGACGAGGGCTGGCTGATCAGTCCAGGCCTAATCAACCCGCACGTGACCCTGGTTGGGTTGAGAATAGGAAACGTGATGTACTGTCGGCCAAGGAAAGATAAAAGAAGTTTGTTGGAGGCTTCGAAGGAAAGTTTCCTAGGAGAGAACAATAAGGAAGACAGTCTGCCTCTTTCTCCTCCTCCCATAGTTACAAATGGAAGTGAGACCTGAAAATCCTGCACTCGTTCAAAACTCGCTGGAGGAGGAACGAACAGGAGGGCAGAGCCAAAAGCACAGAGGAGCTCAGCTAAATTTGCCTTATGTCATCTTTGGGGTCTACTCTACCTCTGGACTTCTAATTACGTGAATCAATAAACTTCCTATGGCTTAAGCTGCTTTGAATTTGGATTTGCGTTTCTTGCAGCTGAAAGCCCTTTGACACACACGTAATTTCACAAGTCTAAGGCTGAGGCCTGGCTGCAACAGCAGCAGCAGCTGACGACTGTCCCTGGGCTTGCGTGCTGGTCTAAAGCCTCAGGCCATCAAGTAAAGGAGTCTCACGGCACAAGACTACGTAGTTCTTCCATCAGGTGGCACACATGTGGTGGAAGAATGACTAGCACAGTTCACACATGCAGCATGTTGAAGGAAACATGTGGAAAGTAAAAGCTATTTCATCTGAAGACAAAAATGGAGCTACGGGCAACGAAGTAATGCTGTTAGTACTTGTGCACAAAGAGCTCTACAGGAAGCACTGTGGACAGATAGGGAAGTAAAACTGGGCTAAGTTCCTGCTCTCACAGACTTACAATTAAAGAGACAAGTGAAAAACACCACGCGTGCTGAGCACGGTAAACAACGAGGTAAGGGTAGGGGTGCAGAAGCGGGCAGCTGGCTATGGTTAACATGGAGGCTTTTCTCATCATGCCAGGGGTCTGAGCTCGAAGTTTAACGGTTAATAATGCCGGGAGGATGTGGGGAAATGGCACGTTATGGAAAGAGGAAAAGATAAGTATTTAGGAACAGGAGGGGACATTTTAGTAACGTGCTGCTGAGATGGCAGCAGGAGAGGTTCTAGATGGTTCCACTGCCAGATTCGTGACAGACAGTGAGGGGATACGAAAGAGCAAACTTACAGTTGGGGAGAGAGCCTCAGTCTGGAAGACCTGTTCCACTGCGTCCTAGCTGTTTGACCCTGGACAAGCCCCTTACCCCCTCCCTGTGTCACCTCCCTCATCTCATAAAAAGGGGAGGTGCAGTGGCAGGGAGGGCACACCAGGATGAATGAAATGTGGCAGGCCAAACGACTTGAATAATTGAGAGGTGGTTAATCACTGTAGTTATTACCACTTTCAAATCCCTAAGCAATTCACCCAAATTAGTTTCAGAGCAATTATAAGGAAAACACATAAACTTGATATACCTATTAAACCAGATTTGAAAAAAAAACTCTTAGTTTTTTACACAGCCAACTGCAACCTGTTTTTTAAAAAAAAACCTTAAATTGAAAGAAAAACAATACACTAAGAAAATGGATTGTGATTAAGAGATTATAAATACATTTATTGGTACTGTTTCTGAATTCTGAACGCAGAGAACAGATACAAAGAAGTCAGAACTTAAAAGGAAACATCTTAAAAAATGCAAAATATGTACATATGTTTAATCAATTTTACTTATCTATTTAGATTTACAACCAAATGTAAAGCTAATTCCACAGCTTCCATTCTGAATATACTTTGATTTCTAGTATTGTAGTGTTCTCCATTCTAAAATCCACTGTTTTTTCTGTATTTACACCAAGTAAGATTTATTTTGTTTATGTCTAACCTAAAAGCAAGACTGTGAGCTGATATCGAAGCAGCCAGGTAAATCAGGAATTTAAAACAGCTGTTTAAGAGAGGATAAAGCCACCTCATTCCTAGATGTGGAAATACAAAAGAGAGAATTACAAGAAGCAACAAGAATCACAGAAATACCAATTCTATTCTAAACTGTAAGTTCTAATTCTAGCAACAATTCAATTAGCAGTAGCTTAGATGTCTTTGTTCTAAAAGGTATTACTATTCTTTCATTAGTTTTCTGACTATTCCCAATGAATAATTATCAAGTCTTAATATTCCTTTTTAATAACCTAAGAATATGATTTATACATAACAGAATCATCAACAAGAGGCCTTCAAACATATTGCTGAATGCTGCAATACAGTTTGGTGGCCAGATTTCAATTTAAATAATATAACCATTCATGAAGCATGTATGACACCCAGCACAATTGTGTTCAGCACTATTAACTCAGAAATACTCCACCCGTCTTGCTATCAGACAATAACTGACATGGGTGAAACTGTGATGATTCTACAGGGACTCTAACAGGGTTGCATGTAAAATGAAATAGCTGTGAACTATGACACAACTGTGACAACACGGCAAGGGTGTAAAAGTGAACCTTTCACTATGATAACAGCATTATAAAACTACAGTGACAGTTACATAGCAGAATTATTTCTCCTACTAACTACTGAATAGAAAAAGCTTTCTGACTATATTTTTGATGAACAGACCGTCTTTGAAATAAACACTAAGGGAAATTGAAAAGTGAACAAAATGAACTCTTCATTTCTTATAGATATTAACAAGTAAAGCAGTTTACAAAAAATTATTCTAAAACAAATAAATATAAGGTCAAACCTATCATTTCTGAATAAAATATAGCTCACTTTCAAAAGTTCTACTTGGTTTGTGACTAGACTTGAAAGTGTTAAACCAAAGAGATTCCAACAATACTGATTTACTATGCAGGATTTGGAAAAAGCACTTCAAGTTTTAAGCTGAATGTTTCATTCTCTTGTCTATTCTCAGAGACTGTAAATAAAAAAAGAGGCTCTTGCAAAAATAAACAAGAACAAAACAAAATCACCAATCAAAACCAATCATAAAAGAAAACCTAAAATTTTCTTTTTGAACACTTCACTTTAGCTGGTCCTGTATGAGGGTAAGGTTTCTATAGCAAGGACTTCCTTTGTCTTTCTTTCTTTAGTCACTTCCATGTTTTTATCAAACAAGGCTGTGTGTTGCTAAGAAGTCACGTTGAGTTAGAGGTAGCTTTGGGATGCAGTATACTTGACTACACTAAGTAGTTAGTTCAGATGAACACGTCATTCTAAAAGGATTACAACATGTAAAACTGCAAAAAGAAAAACATGTACAGCCCTCGCTGCCTTGCACTAAAATAAGCTTGAGAAACAGAGACACTGGCAGCCAGGAAACAGGCATGCGCCTCCGCTTCCACGAGCTCCTTTAATGCACCAGCTCGGGCTGGTTTTCCACGAAAGGCAGCACCCCACTCACATAGTAGGCAATGCCGAGAGACAGCAGAGCAATGACGAAGATCAAGAGCAAAACCCTCCAGAAGCCCAGGTCCTCTACAAACTCCTGCCACGTGGTTCGGAAGCTGGACAGGACCCCTTCACCTTGCTGCAGGTTGGGGTTGAGGAGAGAATGGCTTTCCATGGCACTGTGAGAGAAGCAAAGAGAAAGTAAGTGGGCATGAAACAACACACTTCACCCATTTAAAAACATAACAGGAGCTGTATCACTTAGAAAAGAGCAACTTTAAACAATCCTCACAAGAAGAGAACTGACATACGTATGCGTACACACTCTCACTCACTCCGTACTGATTTGTGTGCATGGACAATCTGCCTCCAACTGTAATTGCTAAGCCATAATAATTATGCTTCTTGGTTTTGTATCTAGAAGAGTCAAAGTTAAGTCTTTTTCAAATAAAAAAGTCCCAAGCATGAATCTTAAAGTTAGTCAAATGAGTTGTTTCCATCAGATACTAAACCAAAACACATCGGTTTTAGAAGAATTCAAAACAAAGACTCATAATTTGAGAATTCTTGTTAAAAAAAATAAAAGGGGCAAATCTAAAAAGTAATTTAATACAGTATGTGAATCTTAAAGTTAAAAGGGGATTATTTTTAGTCTAATAATATGATCAGTGAAAGAATTCCTTAACTGTAATTCTTTAATAATGGAAGCTAACTCCTCAGTCTGTTGTACATTTGAACAAGTCTACTCATTAGAAATTCTTTTTAATAGTTTCTTCCCAGTGGCTTTAGTTCTATCTTGTACAATAATACAGAATAAGTTTATTTCTCTTCTGCATAAAGGCTGAGTCTAGTTGAAATAAGGTAACACAAACACCATAAAACCACTGATTCTGGTTTTCAGAACTCTGTCGGGGAGAACTCTGACTGCTATCAGCAGAAAACAGTGTATCTGATTCGGTGCCGGAAGGCCTGCACGGCGATAAATTCAAAGCTCAAAGGGACCAACACCCATGAGAGTGTCACACCACCAGGCCCAGTGGCAGGCTATCATTCAGATTAAAGCCACCGTGACCATAATCGCATGTATCAACAATCCATCGCTTAGAAAAAGTCCTTCTTCCCTTCCTAAACACTTTCTCTTCACATTCTTCCACCCGTCTGGCCACAGAACAAAGCGAACAGCGTAAAACAATGTCTTAGAGTCTGGTTTACTATGTAAAGTCAGCAGTTTTCTAAAACCTACAGCTTTACTTTACTTCTTGACACTGTTAACCAGCGGTCCTTTACTAATCAGCCTTTGCTAGTATTAGAGGTCTTCTCTTATCGTGAAAAGCTGACTTCCAAATCGGCCCATTTGCTTCACACTCAAATTTTTCTTTTCATATTAAAAGATAATTTATTTTCTGAACACAAAAAGACATTTTCAGTGAGAATCTACAACAATACAAAAATTTGGGAAACTGAAGCATGTTCAAAACTGAGAACATTGAGAAGGTTTAACACATAAAACCATAAATAGATAAAGGAGGTCAAAGTTAATTCTGACATAAAATTTGACTATACCCGAGCTGACATGCTTTCATCCTCACAGACGTTACATGTAAAATGAGAATTCACTTGAGCTCTCCAGGAGCTCACGACACTGCATTCAGGATTTTCTACAGTGACCCTACTCAATGCAGTGTTTGCGGCTGCCCACAGAGCACCCGATTCTAACAGCAGGGCAGTGTGAGTGTGCACGTGTAGTTTTTTTTGCACATTTGTCATCTACACTGTCTTAGTTACCTTGTACCTACAAAGTACAAAGGAACTAAATTAAACTTAGGATTATGGGAGATTGGGAAAGTATTTTTCACTGATTTGATTTATACAAACCCTTCAAGAAATTATGCAACAATCACATCAAAAATGCAACTCAATTACAGAGCAACCAACATTCAGAGCCGTCAGAAATTGAACTGAATAGAAGTCCTACAACTACAGAATCAAAGAATAAATCACAGACTGGTGGTAGGGCCGCGACGTGGAATGGGCTGGTCCCACACCCACATGTGGCACATAAAAATGGGAGGGATATCTCAGGACGAGGGCTCCCAGCCCACACTAGGCCCCCAGCCCAGATTTCCAGTGCAAGGAGGTTAAGACTCCATAAATCCTGGCTGTAAAAACCAGTGGGGATTGAGACTGTGGAAGACCGAAACTACTAGATTCCCAGGCAGTCCTCTTAAAGGACTCACACAGATGTGATAGGACTCACTCCCTGTGAGCTTCAGGACCAGGGCAGCAGGTTGAAAGCCATCAGAAACAAATGGGGAGGAACTGAATTGTCTGACATGAGGGGGAGACCTGAAAGGGCAACTTTCTCCCAGACATAAATACTAGACAAGGCCATTTTTCTTTTACTAGCCCTCCCCCGACAGAGTCACAGAGCCAGTAGGCAGGAACAACATCTGAGACTCCATCAACCCGGCTCACACTGCCCCACCTGGTGAGTTCCTGAGGCCCTGCCCACCCAACTTTCAGGCTCACCCAAGCTGTTTCCAGTGATTTTCCATATGAATGGTTTATCTTGGCTCATGCTTCAGATTTTCCTAAATTCTCTCAAACAAGTGGCATCTGGTTTCAGCAAGCCCCACACCTCTAGCTAAGTGGCCCCAGGCCCAACACTAGCAGCAGCTGGCCTTGATTCACAGCTTGGCCTCTGCTGGGCACCCCCAAACCCAGCACAAACAGCAGCCATCTGCAGATCACTTTGTAGATAATGACATGTGACCCCAGACAGAACATAGGTGGGGGCTACCTTGGTCGTGCCAACAACAATCAAGGCTCAATTATGATAGGAGGGTGTACACAGCCCACACAGTGGGCACACCTTGAATACCCAGCTTGGGTAATAAGGGAGGCTGTGCCCTGGACCCTACAGGACACCTACTACATTAAGCCATTCTATCAAGCCTGGGAGATACAGTAGCTCTACCTAACACATAGGAACAAACACAGGGAGGCTGCCAAAATGAGGAGACAAAGAAACAGGGCCCAAATGAAAGAACAGAACAAAACTCCAGAAAAGAAGCTAAACAAAATAGAGATAAGCAATATATCAGATACATAGTTCAAAACACTGGTTATAAGGATGCTTAAGAAACATAGTAAGGACCTCAACAGCATAAAAAAGATCCAGTCAGAAACAAAGGATACACTAATTGAAGTAAAGAACAATTTACAGGGAATCAACAGTAGAGTGGATGACAGGGAGAATCAAATCAATGATTTAGAACATAAGGAAGCAAAAAACAACCAATCAGTACAGCAAGAAGAAAAAAGAATCCAAAAAAAAACAAGGATAGTGGAAGCAGCCTCTGGGACAACTTCAAGCATTCCAACATTCACATCATAGGGGAGCTGGAAGGAGAGAGCATAAAAAATTCAAAATCTATTTGAAAAAATAAGGAAAGAAAACTTCCCTAACTTGGTGAAAGTAACAGACGTACAAGTCCAGGAAGCACAGATAGCCCCAAACAAAGAGGCCCACTCCAAGACACATCATAATTAAAATGCCAAAGCTTAAATACAAAGAGAGAATCTTAAAAACAGCAAGGGAAAAGCAATTAGTTACCTACAGGGGAGTTCCCATAAGACTGTCAGCTGATTTCTCAAAAGAAACTTTGCAGGGTGGAAAGGATTGGCAAGAAATATTCAAAGTCATGAAAAGCAGGGACCTACAGCCAAGACTGCTCTACCCAACAAAACTATCATTTAGAATCAAAGGACAGATAAAGAGCTTCCAGACAAGAAAAAATTGAAGGAGTTCATCATCACCAAACCATTAATATATGAAATGTTAAAGGGACTTTCTTAAGAAAAAGAAGATCAAAACTATGAACAATAAAATGGCAAAAAATACAAATCTATCAACAATTGAATCTGAAAAGCAAACAAGAAGAAGAGAGACAGAATCAAGGAAAATGGAGAGCATTTGGATGATTGCCAGATGGGAGGTGGGTTTGGGGGAATGGGTGAAGATGTGAGGGGATTAAGAAGTACAAATCAATAGTTACAGAATAGCCATGGGGATGTAAAGTTCAGTGTAGGAAATGGAGAAGCCAAAGAACTTATACATGTGACCCATGGACATGAACAATGATGAGGGGATTGCCTGAAGGAGTAGGGGGGTGCTGGGTGGAGGGGGTCAAAGGGGAAAAAAATTGGGACAACTGTAATAGCATAAACAGTAAAATATAAGTTTAAAAAATATATTAACCTAAAAAAATACACCAAGCAATGTCTCAATAACTAATAAACAAAAGCACATTCTTGGATATTTTTCATGGTAAAAAAAAAAGCTTAAAGTAATTTACTACTATTGTTTAGAAAGAAAATAAATTTCAAGTTATTTTGGAAGAACATAACCTGTGACAAGTAACAGATAACAACGTTATTAAATTGCTTATGGCATCTGACCATCGGCCCAAAGTACAAAGGTGAGAGAAACAGGGTTTGCAAATGCATCTTTGACTTCCTGCTCATTTGATCTACTTCTCAGCTTTCAGTGACAACTCAGGAGAAGCATGCACTGTCCTAGAAGTAAAACTCTTTCATATCTTTGGACAGTAATAAATATTTGAAAGTATCTAAACAAAACAGTCCTAAGCTAGAGAGTGGAATTAATGGTCCCCAAGGAATATCCCAGGCAGTACACGGAGAGGAAGGAAAGCAATCATGGGCACAAAGGAACCGAAGCGTGAACAATGAAAAATAGAGACGGTTTCACTTAGAATTCAAAGAAGCAATGACCCTGATGGTATGTACAGGTGGTCTACAGGATCCTAAATCCAAATCTGATCAGTCAGCTACTGGGTCAACAGCTGATGAGGACCTTGAAATATATTCCACTGGAAACTGTGGGGTGAGACTGTAAGAAGCTGATGGCCCCTACCCGGTGTTACCTGGACGGCTGAAACTCCGTGGCAGCTGTGAAACTCCACGCTAGCACAACAAAGTCCGGCCCGCTGACTTTATCTGTTGAGCCAGAGGCCAGGAGTAAAATGGTTTGTCACCTTTTCAGAGCTCCCTGAACTGTGTTCTGAACTGCTTTTAGATGAGAAATGATGGGAGATTCACGACTCACTCAATCACTGCATCTTAGCCTCAATGACTTACCGGAGCCCAAATTTTATTTCGTTCCAACTCATGTAAAAGTCACTTTCACTTTCACATTACTGAATTGAGTATGTGTTAAATCTTGTCTTACTTTCTCTCCTCCGGTTTTACTTTTCCTCAGCAGTCCGTTTCCCTACCCTCAAAACTACCTTTTTGGTCTTTTCTAATACTGTTCAAGGTCTCAGCCTTGGTTATTTCTCCCTTCTTGAAATCCTATTCCTTTTGTGTCCTGTACTAAAATCCTCAGCCTCCTGTTTCCTTCCCCATATCCAGCTCTCAACCACCTCTTCTCCCTGGCACTGCCGATGCAGCAAGTCTCCCTGCACAGAACATCATGTGCATGCGGGCACGTGGTACTTTCTGTTAATAGCTTCTCCACTGTAATCTGGAGCCACAGGGACCTACATGAAGTTCAAAGAAAGTATCAAAGCTTTGTACTTGAAAGCAAATAAATATAAAGCTCACGAAGTTGTCATAAGAGATCCAGGGATTTAAAGTGATTTGCCCATTAAAAAATTATATCTTGAGTACCTTTCACTCTCAGCTGTCTGCATGGTCTCCAGTTTCGAGTGGGTTCCTCTGTTGAATCCTTTTACTTCCTGTTCTTCCAAAGATTCCAGCAATCGAATGACATCTTTATTCACGCCCCTGCGCTTTGCCAGAACTAAGGGTGTAGCACCTTGATGATTGCTTTAAAAAGGTTATCAAAACAAAGAGGTCATTACACTAATTGTATTACATTGTTAGTACCTAAGACAGTGAAGAAGGTATAAGCCCAATTAAGTTAAAATTAAAATCCAGAGCAGAACCAATAGTCAAGCTGAAACCTGAATTTTGAATTAATCTATTTTTTTTCCTTCTAGGGAAAAAGGAAAAGGAATATATAGGCAAAAGAGTGAATAAATTAGAATAAATAAAAGAAAAAGAGGGTATCTTTCCAGAAATTAATTGGAAAGTCTAATTCTAGATTCATTTTTGACATTTACATTTTATGGAAAGAATATTTATATATTTTTTAAAAGCCTAAGAATTTTCTTAAAATCTCAAATGCAACCAAATGAGCTACTCGGATTCGCCTAGCTACCTAACATTAACAACGGGACAGAGCCCAGCTGACACCCTGCAGTCAGTCCCCACCGTGTACTGTCCTGATGGGAACAGGAGCATACTGTCTTATTCAGTTAGGGACAGTATAAGACCAATAAATTCAGGCAACATGTAACTGCAGTTTAAAGGTCCAGCTCAGCTTTAACAGTGGCCTGACATCCTTCCCATTCAAGAGAAAAAGTACCTCTGAAATAAACAAAGAGAACCACTTCTTGAAACTGTTCAGTATAAAAAGGATTCCGAGCCCCACAGAGAATATGAAGCTAGCATGGAATATCATATGACCGAAGGCAAAGAAGCTTTGGAATCTCGTGGAACAAGGTTCAAATTCTGGCTACGTGACCTTCGTTAAGTCATTTAACCTTCTTGTCTCAACTATTTCATCTATAGAATGAAGATAACAGCAACTGCAAGAACTATTTATTCTGAGGATTGAATGAGCTAACATAAGTAAACCCAGTGCCCAACCATAATAGATGTTCAACCAATTTTAATTCTTCTTTAACCGTTTTCGTAGAAGTGACACTGCTTCAGCATGAACCTAGACGTCAGCCCCTCGTTCCCTTGCTCCCCCTACAAGATTCCACTGTTCTCAATGCCTTGCTAACCACGTCGCTACAATTGATCGACGAGAAGACAAAATCAATAGACTCCAAGATTAGCCCACTGGTTGAGAGACTAATGGGAAGAAATGACTAGACTTCAAAAACCACAGAGAACTTACCAAATATCAATTTTGAGTCCATTGGAAACCAGGAATTGAATAGTATCCACATGACCGCAGAGATGAAGAGCTGTGTTCCCTTGGTAATCTGTGGCCAGAAGGTCAGCACCAAATTTGTGCAGCAGCTGGCAGATGTCCACGTTCCCGCGGGCTGCTGCAAGGTGAAGGCCTGTCCGGCCCCTGCTGTCGCGAATGTTCGGGTCAAAGCCACTTTCCAAAAGCCTCTTGGAATAGTTAAAGTCTCCATCAATACAGGCTTGTAGCAAGGGCACGTTGGTCTGGGAAGAATCGTTTACAAAAACGTAGGACATGGTTCTGGTGTGGTAGATGCCTGTAATGAAACATGAGGAGAGTGAGGTTTGGCGAAGGCAGACGAAATCAAGACGATAAAGTCATTTAGAAAAGCACCTTTTGTTATCCTTCCTGGCCCTCGGCCTCTGATAAAGTACCTCACCAAACAGAAACAACAACCAAGTTATCAATTATATTTTATTTGCCATTATAACGTCTAGTTCTTTTATATCTTCTGGGTCAAAATTGCAATTAAATTACTATAAAGCTTTATTTTGCTTGTCATCATATAAAAATACTGAGACATTTGTAGAGTTAAGCAAGCTGTAACTGCTCAGATTTAAGTTTATTGCATTGTCAGAAAACATAAATACACGATCCTTAGACTTCAAAGAGCTACCCACGCACATGTGCACGCACTACTGCTGACACTTGTTTAAACAAAGTGATTCCTTCATGCATTTGCTTCTTACCGCATCTGATATGTTCTATATGGTAAACAGAGCTACCTGCTCAAAAGTTAACTAAATTAGCATAAACCACAGCAAAACAACACTCAATAAAGCCCCACTAAATGCTGTGTTTATAGCACAAATTTCTAATTTTCACAGAAAAAGCTAAGGAAAGCAACGAACTTAATTTAAAAATTACAAATAGCACGAAATCAATTCAGATTGCCCATCCTTTTTACAGTACTGATCCTTTTCTGCTCTGTTCTACGGTTACCTAAGTATCTCACTTTACCAAACCCCCCTGTCTGAAGATGGAGAGATGAGGAAAACCAGGTCTGTCTGGGAGTAGAGGTGGGGCAAAGGCGGCAGTCCCAACTGTGTCCACGCTAATACTGCATCCACCTAAGTGGAGGCATCCAGCCTCACCAGTCAGAGTGTCCGCATCTCCTCCATTGATACTTTCCTGCCCCAGTGGCCTCTCTGGGTCTCGCTGGGTCTCGCCCTCTCTCTCTCTGAACATCTTTTTCTGTGTGCCTCTCTCACTGTCTCTCTGTGTGTCTTCCTCTCTCTCTCTGTCTCTCTCTCCCCGACCCCTTGGTTCATGTAAAAGTAAGTTAAAACCTGACAAATCTTTACTAAGAAACCGAAGAGAAAACACACTAAAACAAGAAAACACAAAGGCAGAGACTGATGTGTTTATTATGGCGATGACTCCCACTCTAAGGTTACTTGAAGGTTAGTCAGAGATGAGCGTGGCTTGTAATTTATCAGCCTAAGTCTTCCTTTCTGGGACACTAATGGAATTGGATGCAAGACCAATCTCCTCTTGTGCCTGACCTCAGGGTGTCAGGACAGCAGGGCTGTGGAGTTTGATGAGATTCTTGGCCCCTCCTCCTCCTAGCCTGGTTTCCCAGCAGAGTCGAGGTCCCTCCAGTCCTGGGCGCCCTTACACTAGAGCTCCGCTGCTGCCCGGGGCTCGGGTGCAAAGGGAGACAGTAACAGGCACCGAAGGCCTGCGCTGAGCCAGGCATGGCAGCGGGGCTTCTTACTGAGTTTTGTTTAACCTTCCTAACAAGTCCATGCTAAGGCTTACTGTACCTGAATTCTAGTAATGAGTCACTGGAGGATGGGAAGCCAAGAAAATGCCACGGTCTCATCATATTATTCTCTGAGAAAGGCTGCTTTGTTAGCAACATGGAGAGGTGAGGTTGGAGGGGGTCAAGATCTGAGACACAGAAATCAATCAGTAAGCCACTGTGGAAACCCAGGCAAGAAATGCGGACAGCCGGACCTCAGGCAGTGGCGGAGAGACAGGGGCACACTGCTCAGGGACACGGGAGGTAAAATTAGCACAAATTAATGACCCATTGGATATAAAGTGTGAGAAGGAGCTGTTAAGGGTAAGTCTAAACAAGGGGAAAATCTGCCTACGATTAATTACAGAGATCAAGGTAAAATACACTTTAGATTATAACATTATATAATACCTTTTAAAGAAATTAACCTGATGAGAAGAAATGACTCAATACAATTGTCAAGCATTTTCTTCTGAGGGTAATCTCCCTGTTTTCCCCTACAGCATTCATTGGATTGGATCATTAAAAAAGACAAAGCTATCACAAACTTTTTAAAACTAAAATACAATATATGTGCTTTTCAAGAAGTGATGTGTTTTGGTTAAATTGTGTATGAATAGATTCTGAGAAACAATTTACTTGGTATTTTTGGTTAAAACACAGTAAGAATTCTTGTGGTTTGCAGACTGGGATTCTTTTGAATGTTGGCTCACTGGGAGAAAAAAAGCCTTTTTTTGGTCTATTTTTTAAGAAAGAATAAGTGTACTGTACTTTGTGAGTTTCTCTGTGCTCTTGAGAAACTGCTAACCTTACCCCCAAATTTAATAAGCTTGATGATAACATTTTTCATTTCGATCACAGAACTGAATCAAGGCCACAGCAGAAAATACTCACGTAAGCCTTAAGATTAGATCTTTTTTCAGTGGTCACCTGGCAGTTTCTCTGAATTCTTAAGAAGGTTCAACAGGATATCCAGAAATGTAACGGCAGGATCTAGCGTAAATAGAAAATTCGGTTGTAGCAAAGGTGTGGTGTGAAAAAGGACTCGCTGTTCCGGGAAACGCAGGCAACCCAGTGGGGCCTGCAGACATTCTCCAGAAAGATCTCAGTTTGTGAGGCTCGTGACTGACAAGCAGGAAGAGTAAAAAGGAAGAAAACAGGGCTTCAAGAGTAGCTGCGATGCCCACAAACAAGAAGGAACGGTCAGGAAGATAAAAGAAAAAGAATCAAGGTACGGTTCATCAGCAGAGACAAAACGCACTCCGAAAACTCATCTAAGTCCCTGGGATTCGGACGCACGTTTTTCACGTGGATGTATGAGGCTGCGCCCCCTCCTCAGGGTGTCCCCTCTCCTCTTCTCGGCGTGAAAGAAGGACTGGCTCATATCCATCTGCAGTCTGTTCCACGTGGCGGACCCCTCCTCCCGAACCGCGGGGCTGCCCCCCTTCGCGCTTTGGCTGGAACCCGGTCAGGTGTCCCCGCCTCCTCCCGCACACTGAGAGGTTTCCAGAGCACCGTCTGTCCCACTGCACTGTTCTCTTCAGGGATCATGCCAGGGGGTCGTGGACCGGGAGTACGGCCCATAGAAAGTCAATATTAATTTGTTAAACAAACATTTACTGCGTGTCTACAATGTGCTAGTACCATGCTAAGTGGTAGGGTATATGAGGGGGGACCCCCAAACGAAAGGATTTTTTTTTATTAAAAAAGTGTGTTTATTCTTATATGTTTTAAGTTGAGTCACCTTCAAAGTACTCTCCATTTGATGCAATATACCTATCGGGACGTTTTTTCCACTGCTCAAAACAGTTTTTGAACTCCTCCATCTGGATGCCTTTTAGTGCTTCTGCCATATTTTGTTTCACCTCTTTTAGATGGGCAAAACCTTTCCCTTTGAGAACTTTTTTCATTGGGGAAACAAAAAAAAAAGTCGTTTGGGTAAGACCCGGTGAATAGGGAGGGTGGGGCAAAAGGGTCATGCTGTTTTGGGTCAAAAACTACTAAACACTCAGCGTGGGGTGGGCAGGTGCGCTCATAAATCACCCACCACAAAAGGGGCAAACGCCTTGAGTCTTCAAAAAAAATTAACTGAAGCTGAATGCAGCCTCTCACAACAATGCCAGCTGGTACACTGATACAGATGGGTTCCTAGAACACTTACCTAGTGCAGGGAGCTTGTAGTACAAGGGGCCCGCCCTCCAGAAGATAATTCTGGGGGTTTTGGGGTCCCCCCTCGTAAAGTCTAAATCCCAAATTTACAGCTCTGGCTGAAATTCAGGTGAACCTCTCACTGGTCATTCACATTCACTGTTGTCAAATCCCTTTAAATAAGCTCATCCAGAGAAATAACTAATGGTACTTTATGAAGCCCCACTTACAATGTAAGTCCAGTTGTTTCATAAGGGCTATCTGTGCTGAGTTGGAAGTGAAGTCCGGGACTGACAAGCTACATGCGAGGACCAGTCCCACAAGTGTGTCAACCAGTGACTTGATGACTGATAATACACAAAACACTGACCCTGCTCAACTGTTTCCTCGTTTTCTGCAATTCTAAACACCAGCTTAGCCAAACTTCCTATCACAGAGCCACTTAACCGATGTCTTTGAACAAGTATTCTGACTCACCCAAAGCCTAGTATTTCCCTGTCCTGTCCCGCGTCCTGGAGCTGAGTCTCCATGACTGAAGCCTCTCTCTAATACATACTCTGGCTTTAATTTTCAATGTTAAAATGGTGGTGGGGGTTACTCTGAAGACAGCAGGGTTCACATTACGAAAGGGACAAGTTTTGCTTGATCACATAGCTACACCACCCCCCAAGTAATTTTAATTCCCCTTAAGTCCACAGCAAGACATTACTTCTGCCATAACATTTGATATGACTGGGCCCCATAAGAAAATAAACTTGATCAAGTTACAGACTTACGTGATTTCAAACATTATACATTGTTTATACATATAAAATGCATTAGATCTAATTCCTAGAAACCTGCCAAGACAATGTCTAAGACCCCAACTACATCTTGATCACTAGAAATCTATCCACAGCTTCCTCAAGAAGTTATGGATGTGAATAAAAATCAGGACACAAATCAACTATTGTCTAAGAGATCAAGAGAACTAAAGATTTTTTAAATCAAGCTTTTTATTTTGAGATAATCAGAGATTCAAAGGCAGTTGTAACAACAGAGGTCCTGTGTACCTTTTACCTCATTTCCCCCGACAGTAACATCTTACAAAACTATGGTACAAGACCACAACCAAGATATTGACATTAATATAGTCAAGATACGGAGCATTTCTACGACCACGAAGACCTCTCGCATGGCCCGTTTACAGCCGCGCCCACTTCCCTCCGCCCCCCTCATCCCCGGAAACCACTGCTCGTCTTCCATTGCTGGGACGCTGTCATTTCAAACACACAAACGGAACCACAGCACGGAACTTTTGGGGATTGCTTTTTATTTTTTCACTCAATGTAATTCTTTTGAGATTTATCCAGGTTGTTTATATCAATAGTTTGTTTCTTTTTCATTGCTAAGTAGTATCCCATGATAAAAAGGAACCAAAGTTCGTTGAACTGTTCACCTACTGAAGGATGTCTGGCTGTCTCCAGTTTTTGTTACCATGATAAAGCTTCTAAACATTCAGGTACATATTTTTATGTGAATGTAAGTCTTCGTTTCTCTGGGACAACCAACCAGGAGCAACTGCTGTGTTGTATGGTGGCCTAAAGATTCTGACAGAAGTACTGCTGAGTCGGAAGGTGCCCACCCTCCCCATACAAAAAAGGGAAAAATGTAAGGTCTTCTTTGGAGTCATTTGTCTGATGCCTCGAGAAACCAGGAGAGTGAGAGGCTATGGAAAAGCTCATAGGCCCAAGCACACACATGGGCTCAGGTAGATGCCCTGGTGTTCGCCGAAGGGAGTGAGTAGTAAAAACCATTCCACATGGAGAGTTAGAGGCACTAATGTGTGAGTGTGGCCAGGGAACTAGTATCTCTCAAGATTCACAGAGGGGAGTCTGTTCCCCGGTGAGTGATGCGAAAGCCAGGCAGACTGAAGGCTGCTTTCAGATGCGGGGAGTGCGGGAGGGAGAGAGGTGTGGTACAGTCTGACTCTCCTGGGAAGGCTACTTCCAGGAGTGTACAGTACGCTCCAGAGGCGGTTGTTCTATGGCCAGAGGCTGTTAAAAGAGCGGCTACTCCATCCAGAGTGTATCTGGAGCTGGAGAGCCTGAGTTTGAAACCCACGTCAGCTGCTTTCTAACTGTATGACTTAAGCACCCCAAAATAACGGTTACTGCCCTCCCAAGACTGGACGCCGCTCTAGGGACCAGTCCTCTGCTGTACTGAAGACAGCAGGCAGGGAGCACTGATCGGCTGGTAACTTAACTCAGCAGCTCCTAGCAGGGAGTGACCTCTAGTGGGGAGTAACGACCTCCAGGAAAGAAAAAGAGAACTGGTTCCCGGCAGAGGGAAACCACCAGAACTGTCGATAGTAGGCATCAGCAAGCCCCAGAAAGCACTCGGCTTGTTCGCTATGGCCTGATTGCTAAGGGACAGTGCCTACCGAGTGTCCCAAAGGCCGACTCCCTGGGACTGTTGAAGGCAGGGCTTTGGTGGGCAGGTCTCAGGAGGCCAGCACAGCCCGTGTTTAAACTCTTGGCCTCACGCTTGGTGGGCTGCCTGAGAAGCTTCATGAGGGCGGACGAGGCAGTCACCCAAAACTCAGTTACAAGAGATCCTAACACTGAATAGTCCAACCCTGAAATGTCTCAATCCAAATAACAAAACAATATGGAGATTTTGGTGTAAGCTTGTGAGTCACTGACTTGATGAAAAGTTCTTGCTAATATTCTTTTTCTTTTATATTTTTCTTTTATGTCAATCTGCTTAACTTTTAATATTCTGGATGGTTAAGAACCAATGGAAAAAACATGTTCTATTTTAACATATGTGCATTATAACTTTCAGTTGCTCTTCTACACCCAGTATCACCAACTATATATAGCGTATCAATTTATTTTTCATTTTGAAAAGTCACTGGGAGAAGCACATTCCTGGGACAAATGGACTGACTGCATTATGCTTACACAGCAACTTTAATCAGAGATCCGAACACCAGACACCAGCAAAAAGCAAGGAACACATGGCATATCTGAAGTGTTACATTATCACATCTGTTGCCTATATCTTCTAATGACAAAAAAAAGTACTAACCTGAGAATGATAGACAGTACGTGAAACCTCAGAATCAGGATTCTCTATACCTCACTTGGTCAATTTTTACGCCTTTAAAAGGATACATTTATTTTAATGTATAAAATAACGTCAAAGAACCACGAAGCAAGAACTTCCAATGAAGTCATTAAATCCTAACAGCGAGCACTTTAAAATTACTGTTCTTAAAACCTAGGTACTGTGCAGATCCACAGATATTAGGCAAGGAAAAAGCCCTACTTGTAAGAACTCTAGCTCTGAACAAGTAAGAATCTTAACAATTTAAATTCTTCCCCAAACATTAATAATACATTTCTTCAGTCTGCTTATCTTCAGCAGCTATATTTCTCTAAAAGAGGGGTCTTCACTTCCAAGGCTCAGAGGAGTTCGTGAGTCTCAGGCCACGGTGTTCAGTGCCAGAGTGCCCAACGAATTTAGTCTCTAACATTTCCTATATGCCATGCGGCCTCTATACAGTTATCAAGATAATTAAAGAGAAAATGGCTCATACAAAGCTGTGCTGCTTGTTCAAAATTGTCTGCAAAACTCCCTGCCCGACCATGTGTCCAGATGGCAAGAGGTGGTCTGATCTACGTGCGTGCCCTGCACGAGGACACGGTGCTGGGGCAGCGTTTGTTTAAAGCCAGACGTAGGAAAATCCAGTAGTTCTTTGCTGAATGTATACTCAATTAACTTCACTGTAACAGGATTTTAAAGTAACGTCTTTTCTTAGGGCTAGTTCTACAGTTCATTGTAAATTTAAGAAAGTAAATATGAACAGAGGCAAAATTAAAGTTACCTACAATCTTAACAACTAGAAATGACTATTTGAAATGACTGTTATTAATATTTTAGTGCTGCAGTCTCTAGCATTTTTTCTCTGTATGAATATGTATATTTAACTCATATGATGAATATTAATGTTAACCCTTTCACTTACTATATTGTGAACATCCTTCCATGTTACCAGTCTTCTATTACAATTTGTAATTGTTGTATGCTATTATCAGTATGTACCATAACTTTCTTATTGAGTTCCTTAGAACATTAAAACAAAATTTACCCTATATTTTTTCTATTCAGAGTTTTGAATTCATTGACATTTTAAGACAGTCAAAATGTAGTTTAAGCAAATTTTTAAATAATATTTTTGGTCAAAATTTGGGTATCATAATAGGTTCTCAGACAATACCTTTAAAAGATGTGACACAGACAGCCTGACTACAATGTCGGGCTGTGGAACCAGCCTCATTTCTTTTTTTTTCAGTTTTTTAATTTTTTTAAATATATTTTATTGATTACACTATTACAGTTGTCCCATTTCCCCCCTTCACTCCCCTCCGCTCTGCACACTCCCTCCCACCCACATTCCCCCCCTTAGTTCATGTCCCTGGGTCATACATGTAAGTTCTTTGGCTTCTCCATTTCCTATACTATTCTTACCCTCCCCCTGTCTATTTTCTACCTACCATCTGTGCTCCTTATTGTCCGTACCTTTTCCCCCTCCCTCCCCATCCCAGTCCCTGTTGATAACCTTCCATGTGATCTCCATTTCTGTGACACTACTCCTGTTCTAGTTGTTTGCTTAGATTGCTTTTGTTTTTGTTTTAGGTGTGGTTGTTAATAATTGTGAGTTTGCTGTCATTTTACTGTTCATATTTTTTATCTTCTTTTTCTTCAATAAGTCCCTTTAACATTTCATATAATAAAGGCTTGGTGATGATGAACTCCTTTAACTTGACCTTATCTGAGAAGCACTTGATCTGCCCTTCCATTCTAAATGAAAGCTTTGCTGGACAGAGCAATCTGGGATGTAGGTCCTTGCCTTTCATGACTTGGAATACTTCTTTCCAGCCCCTTTTTGCCTGCAAGGTCTCTTTTGAGAAATCAGCTGACAGTCTGATGGGAACTCCTTTGTAGGTTACTGTCTCCTTATCTCTTGCTGCTTCTAGGATTCTCT
>CM052544.1:99765738-99815906 GCA_028533065.1 Trachops cirrhosus
GTCTATTTTCTTTGCAGGAATGGGGAAGTTCTCCTTTATTACTTGTTCAAATAAGTTTTCCACTTGTTGCTCTTCCTCTTCTCCTTCTGGTACCCCTATAATTCGGATGTTGGAACATTTCAAGATGTCCTGGAGGTTCCTAAGCCTCTCCTCATTTTTTTGAATTCTTATTTCTTCATTCTTTTCTGGTTGTATGTTTTTTTCTTCCTTCTGGTCCACTCCATTGATGTGAGACCCAGCTTTCTTTCCATCACTATTGGTTCCCTGTGCATTTTTCTTCATTTCACTTATTGTAGCCTGCATTTTTTCATCTAATTTGCGACCAAAATCAACCAGTTCTGTGAGAATCCTGATCACCAGTGCTTTGAACTGTGCATCTGATAGGTTGGCTATCTCTTGGTCGCTTAGATGTACTGGCTCTGAGGCTTTGATCTGCTCTTCAGTTTGAGCCATCTTTTTTTTTTTTTTGGTCTGGCGGCACCTGTTATGTACGAGGGGCAGAGCCTTAGGTGTTCACCAGGGTGGGGGTAACCCAGTTGCTGGGTTGTGACACTGTATGTGGGGGCGGGGTCGGAGAGGGAACAATGGTGCTTGCTCCGCTTTCCGTCAGACCTCAGTCCCTTCCTCTGCTTCCCCCAAGCAAACTGGGCCCCTCTGGTGCCAATTCCCGTGTGGGTGGGCTTGTGCACCCCGTGGGTCTTTCCAACGACCTCTCCTGTAAGGCTGGGAGTCTCTCCCTGTGCCTCAACCCCCACAGGTGTTTTCAATCAGTGCCCCGAAGCTCTATTTCCCAGCGCTGGGACCCTGGGTTGCGCGCAGTGCCTTGCTTCACAATCGCTGCCTCGCTGGGTCTGCCGGTTCCCACCCCTCAGTTGGGGTCTGCCAGCCACCACTTGCACACCCATGGTCCACCTGCTGCGGTCTTATTCGCCCAGTCCCAACGCTCTTTGTGCCTCGATCCCTCTCCACCCAGCTGCCTGACTCCGCCCCTCCTACTGGTCTGGATGAACGTGTCTATTTTAACTCCTTGGGTGTCTGACTTCCATACAGTTCAATTTTCTGTCAGTTCTGGTTGTTATTCTGTTTCTAAATTGTTGTTGTCCCTATCTTGGTTGTGCGAGGTGGCACAGTGTGTCTACCTATGCCTCCATCTTCGCTGAGTGTCCAGCCTCATTTCTTTATGGGCAAACCATTTCACTGTAACAGCAATCTTAATGCAATGCTTGCTTTGCTCACTACAAAACTTCCAAGATTCTAGCTTACAGTTCATCCTAAATTATAGTTCATCTTAAACTAAGCTAGAGGTAGGGTCTTCATCTACTTCTTGGGAGGTTGTCTTAGGAGGGCCTGGGAAATAAATTCTCATAGATCATTTGGCTGGGGTTCCAATTTTTAACCTTGGAGTTACCTACCCAAAATAAAGACAAAATATGTGAATATTACTTGAGTTCTTAATGTAGGAAAAAGAAAAGCCTCTTTCTGAAAGCATGGTACTAAATAAATTTTAAAAGGAACTGAGAATAGTATCCTTTCAGTATATTCCAGTACTATGAAGAACATTTGAAGAAGGAAGTTTATAGGTAGAACCTTCCAAATTTTACTTCCAAGGCTCAAAAATTATTCCCAGATGTTCAATGAGAGTAATTTTTAGATAGATCTGGATCCAGCATTGGCAGATACATTTTTACCTTATTTCTAAATTTGTGGAGAACTCACATTTTATCTTATTTCCTACAGTTTAGTCTATTTTGACTGGGTCTAAAATTCTTAACTTCGGGGTTTCTTCAACGCCAGCTTTATTAGTGGGGTAAAGGTGAGGTTAACGTGGAACGCGTGAATTACAGAGTGCTACTTTAAGGGAGGCCAATTCGTTATGTTTACCTTTATGTGATAATTAAAAGTATGTTAATCGTGTTTTACTTAGTAGAGGTTCTTAGGAATCAAAACTTAATGAAAAGAGAAAAAAAGGACTTGTTTGTATATTCGCTTTTACTATGCAAACAACTGCTTAGCAACATCTGAATACATAATATTTAACAGTAATTAAGTTATTATACTCCTGGCACTATTAAAATGTTTTTCCTGTAATCACTGGTTTAATCCTCATAAAAACTCTGTATGGTAAGTAGTATCATTATCCTTACTTTATGTGTGAAAAAATAAAGTCACTAAGTTTGTTTATATGATTTTTCTTAATATAATAAATCAGTTTACCAAATCTTCCCATCAAAGATTACAGAAAGGGAAACATTAGTTCTAGTCCACAAACTGTGATTTAACTCCTTAATATCATTTTATTAAAAATAAACTTCTTTTTAAACCACGGAAAAACCATAAATACCTGGGAGTGCTTCTTACTCTACAGGAAACATCAGTTCAGCTCATCCATTCTGAATTAGCTCTTCGCAGTCATCTCACACAAAGTAACTTTTTTAGAGTGTGAGAAAACAACAACAAAATATTTGGAAAGGTTTTCTATGTTACAGGAAGTGACTAAACTCCTGGACTCATTATTCTCAAGTATGTCTTCCTCATTGGAGTAGTGAGAAAACACCTGCCTAAAATTTTCTGTCTCCAAGAAAAGGGAACCCTAGTGCACTGGTGGTGGGATTGCGGACTGGTGCAGCCACTGTGGAAAACAGTATGGAATTTTCTCAGAAAACTAAAAATGGAACTGCCTTATGACCCAGCAATTCCACTGCTAGGATTATATCCTAAGAATCCTGAAACATCGATCCAAAGGAGCCTATGCACCCCAATGTTCATAGCAGCACAATTTACAACAGCCAAGTGCTGGAAGCAACCTAGGTGCCCATCAGTAAATGAATGGATCAAAAAACTATGGTACATTTACACAATGGAATTCTATGCAGCAGAAAGAAAGGAGGAGCTCCTACCCTTTGTGACAGCATGGCTGGAATTGGAAAGCATTATGCTAAGTAAAATAAGCCAGGTGGTGAAAGACATACCATATGATCTCACCTTTAACAGGAACTTAATCAACAAAACAAACAAACAAGCAAAATGTAACCAAAGACACTGAAACAGAGAATAAGCTGACAGTGACCAGAGGGGAGAGGGGAGGGAATTTCAGGGGGAAAGGGGGAAGGGTTTGCAGGAACAAGTATAAAGGACACATGGACAAAAACAAGGTGGGCATGGAATCGGGAGGGAGGTGGGGAGGGCTGGGGGTGTGGGCTGGGATGGGAGTAAAAGGCAGAAAACTGTACTTGAACAACAACTTAAAAAAAAATTTGTCTCCATCAGGAAATCAAAAAACACCAAAAAAGGATTTCCAATATGTATTTCCTATAATAGTTATATTAGTTTATTATTTGTTTGCATTATTAAAATTTAGTTACAATCCAAGTTTTATAAAGATATTAGCTTAAAATAAGTAAAAATTAACTGTTCACAAAGGGAATATTGGTAATCTTGGATATTTTATGTTACTCTAATACCTTTTGGTATTTTCCAGAACTTTACTGTATAATTTTACCATGTTTAAAATTCTTAGTGAGGGACTTCCTCCCACTGGAAGGTTCCAGTCTGTAACTTGTAATTCTATAATGAAGACATTAAATAACCACTGAGAGGTCAAGGTGAAGATTTCCAAGCACGTATAGTACTCCTGTAAAAAGTTACTAGATTTTAAAAAATTTTTTCTATCTATAGCAGTACTTTATATGGCCCAATACTGCCACCTTGTGGCCTACCTGGGATTCAAGTGCACCTTGAGCATCCAGTACAGGTAGGTTTAAAACAAATGCGCCACTGTGGTTTCTCTTTAAATTCAGTTACTTATGATAATTCCCTCTCATTCTGAATTTGTGAAAAGTCAGAGTTAGGATGAAGTTCAACCTTCCTTTAAAAAATGTTTTCCAAGCAAATGAGTAGCATGAATATGATTCTAGGCCTATTCGAAAATCTAAACCTTATTAAACGCTCCTTAGCAGATTTCCTTTACATGGAATTAAAGCGCGACAGGAATGGCATTCTTGCTTATTCATTTATTTAGTGTTACTTAAAAATACAGAAACTACAACTTTGTAAATTAGTCCTATTTTCTAAATAGTCCACAAAATTTAAACCAGACTTCACCTGAAGTAGTTTGAAGGCACAAGATTGTGCTTAGAGAAACTTAGATGTTTCTGTGAAACTCGGGAGCTGGAACAGTCATCTTGGGTCGCCTCACCCAATGTCCTTACTTTATGGATACTGAGCATCGGAGAGGCTGTAACTTTATACGCTACTTCACACACTACCCCTCACCTGCAAGGTTGCAGCCATAGTCATGATTCATGGTAGAAAAGTAAGTTACAGCACCAATATAATAGTTTATTTTTCACAGTTCTATTATAATTTGTCACTTTCCACACCCTGAACTATGTGTTAGATTAGATGTTAGCAATATACAGCTTCTTAAAATAGCATGTTTACATACGGTCACAAAAGAACCACTACATGCGGTGTTAGAAATTTCCTCTTTCTCCCCACTGAAAATAAGAATTAAGGATGAGACCTCTGGTAGGAAGCGAGTAAAGAGTCTAAGAGAGCTGAGGAGTGTCTGAGGCTTTAAGGAGGGCCTGTGGTCTTTTCCTGCTCCTGCTCCTTTAGACTGGGGTAACCTATTTGGGGAGGCATTTTTGATATCCAGGAATAACAAAGTAGGGTGTTATATGCTTAACAATGGCTCTAGGTTCAAGAAAGACACGAGGATTTTTTCTCCCTAGGTTTTCTAGCCCAGCTTAGGAGGATAAAAATAAGTAGAAGATTTCAGGCAGAAGTTGTCTTTTTGGCTGGAGCTCTCCTCATGCTGCCACTCAGGAGCCTAAGATGTAGGGCAAAAAGTGGGGAACGCCAATATTCTAAAGCAGAGCTGAGTCAGCAATCCTGGTGGCTTCATAAGTACAATAACTCTGATGGGAGGGGCCATGAATTACAAGAAGCCTCTTCCTGACTGAGACCTGGCCCCCACCAGCCTCTCCTATTAAAATGGCAGATCTGTGACGTGGCTCGGTTTACATTCAGGTACTCAGAGTTTTAGCGAATCTGCTAGACAAGGGAATAAGGGCTGGGAAATTCCTAATGAAACTATTTTTACTGACCTACCAGGTCACTGTGACCAACATAGCAAAGAGTGGTTAGTGACTAAGGATCTCAGGTTTTAATAGCCACATAGCTCTCCCAGATTTGCTGTTTTCCAGGAAACGGCTTCTCAAGGTTTTTTTCCTTAACATAGTCAAAATTGCTTGCTAATTTTAGCAAATACAAACGTCATTTTCTTTCTGCTCCTTATTTTCAATCTCTCAAAACTATTTAATGCAGCCGCGTGCCACTTACAATGGGGCTATGTTCTGAGAAACGCATCATCAGGCGATTTCATCGTTGTGCAAATACCACAGAGCGCACTTACATAAACCTAGCTGGTACAGCCCATGACACACCTAGGTTGTGTGGTTCAGTCTATTGTTCCTAGGTTACAAGCCTGTATGGTACATGCAACATGAGATTAAATCAACAACGAGAGAAAACGAAACCAAGAAACATGATAAACACCAGATGTATGAGGCCACTGCCAGCGTAACTGTTTCACAGCAAACTTTTATAGGTATAGTAATACTGTAAAATGACAATAAAAGTATAGTAAATACATACACCAGTAACAGTCCTGTGTTACCAACTATTATGCACTGCACGTAATTGCATGCGCTGCACCCCGGTGCGGCTGGCAGTGCGGTAGGATTACGCCCGCCTCGCCGCGCACACGCTGACGAGGCACCGCACTCTGACGCTGTGACGGCTGGCTTCGGCGGCACTGGGCGACCGCAGGTTTTCAGCTCGACTGCAATGTTATGTAACCACCATCACACACGAGGTCTGTCCTTAATCAAAATGTTGTTATGCGGTGCCTGCCTGTATTTTGTCATTTGTTCTATGACAAATGCCAAGGAAATTTGGAATACGGTAAATGTTTAAATCTAAAACATTTTTTTCTAGATGACCTGTCCATAAGGGCATGATGTACTATAAAACTGTTAGAAAGAGTGGGTTTTGTTTTTTTTTAAGTTTGAATAATTGTGACTCTGAAATTTTGTTCTTGGACTCAAGAAAACCATACTGTCAGGAAAAAATAATTATAACAAAAAAGCTGTCCTTTAAAATGCCATCAAGCCCTGGCCTGTTAGCTCAGTTGGTTGGAGCATCGTCCCACTGCGCCAAGGTTGCGGGTTTGATCACCAGTTAGGGCACACACGAGTACAAGAAGCACCGATGAATGCATTAGTAAGTGGAACCACAAATCGGTGTGCTCTTTTCTCTCTCTCCACCTTCCTCTCTCTCTAAAATCAGTAAGTAAAATAAAATAAAATGCTATCAAAAGATAATGACTTCACTATCTTCAAACAATAGATGGGAGAATAAATTTCTTATATTTGGATACATGAAACAAATTCCATTATCGAAATTCACAAGCTTTGGATTTGGGAATATGATCTAGGATTATGAAATGTTTAACATCTTAAACAGCAGAAAAAAGTATAGGAACAGAGACAAAAATTAAAGACAAACTTTTAAGTGCAAAGTAACTATTAAATTGACCAATGATATTTTAGCACATCATCCTCAGGGATACTAATGCAAATAAATCTGAAATACTTTTACCAAACACACTGCTTTTTCACACCACTTCCCTCCAGTCTTCTCTGGCCCAAGTTATAGCTCTTCATTATATACTATTGGATGGTTTCATGTATGTAACTTATCACTTAAAAAAAGATTAACCCAAGAGTTCCTCAAACTTCTCCCTGTCCAGTACCTGAACTTCCACTTCACCTCAGTCACCTTATTTGGATTTTGTCCTCTGGGACCTGTTCCCACCACCCAGTCTTAACCCATAACTCCCTGTGCTGACAGCCACCTCTGGATCTTCCACCTACTCCACTCGCTCACACCTCGTGAACTGTCTGCTACTTACATGTCGCAACCTCTCCCTCAGCCCCCTTTTGGCTACACCAAGCAGAAAGAAACCTGCCCACACAACTTTCCCTAACTTTCTCCAGCCAGCTTCTGGTTCCTTCCAATGCTCTTAAGGCAGATCACTCCCAGTTCCACATCCACCAAGGAAGAAAATGCCTTCCCAACCCAGAGGACCAGGACGTACTGGAAGCAAGGACAATGAGTGTAAGTATACACCATCAGAGAGGAAGGCCTGCGGGGACTAAGATTTGGAGGAAAGAATGAAAACTTCTAGAAGGAAATGAGAATTGGGTCAAATCTCAGTGTCAGGTTTCTACTAATCCAAAGATACCCCTTTCTCCCCAATCTAGTTAAGGCTGCAGCTAGGAAAAACAACCAGATGGATGATCATAAGCCATAAATAGTGAGTGAAGGCAGACTTAAAGACTTGAACCAAGAGATCTGTGCTCCGTGAGTCCATCAGGAACTATTCTTTAGGATAGGTGCTGAAGACTAGATGCCAGTCAAAGATTTGTATCTTGGCTCCCGACTCTGCCATTTTTTAGGGTGCAATCTTGAGAAGGCATCCTCTAGGTGTCTCAGTCTCCTCATTTGAAAAACTGGGATAATAATATCTGCCCTATCTACTTCACAGTGTTTTTATACAGAAGAACTTTGAAAATGATAATGCAACAACAAATGTAAGATGCTAGATTTTTTTTTTTTGCTTAGTTTTTGAGTAAAAATATCCCTTAAAAAAAGTTCAGCCTGAATTAAGGGTAAAGGATTTCCACATTGATGATGAGGGTAAATCACTGAACATCAGTAAAATGATTTCGGCTGTTGGGGTCAGGGGCAGTAATGAGAGGCACTCTTAAGAGTGTGGTGCTCTGCAAGGGCAAGGCAAGCAAGCAGGGAACTCCAAAGAGGTAGTAATGGTACTATAAACGTTAGCCCACGAGTACACAGGGCAGTTCCATAAACAGTCCCATCTGTGTGTCTTGCCTTCACCTCAACATCACATCTAAAACCCAACGCTCCACACATACACCACAACAAAGACAGTGCTCCAAACTTCCGACAATGGTACTAATACATCTCTAGCAGCCCAGGCTCCTAGTCATTGTCCTTGATGCCTTTTTTTCTCCTGACTCCAAATCAGACACAAAGTCCTGTCAACTCTTCATTCTTCGCTGTCTCTCAAATTCTATTTGCTTTGTATTCTCACTGCCTCTACTCTTAATTCTGGCTGTAACACACAACTACATGCATAAACTTTTCCACTGTCTTTCTCATTGGTCTCTCAGTCTCCTTCTCACCAGTTACCTCCATTACGTGCTTGTGGAAAATCAAGTCCAAGCTAAGAAACTTTTTTAGTAGCTCCAAAGGTCCAAGGATGTCTCCTTCCTGAGCCCACCATAATAAACTCCTAACCATTTTCCGTCTCCACTTTTACCCGTGTACAATTACTTTCTCCACACAGAAAAAAAAACTTTCAAAAACATAAATCACATTTCATTACCTTGATTTAAATAAGTAAATGGCAACCCAATGTATGTAAAAATAACATTCAAAATCCTTGCCATGGTCTGTCTACAAAACCCAAACGATTTTGCTCCTGCCTATGTAATTCCATCTTTAACCATACACATTTCTTGTTCGCTAGAGTATAACTCTAGCCCCACCTGCCTCCTTTAAGTTCCCTTAGCTCTTCCCTGCCTCAGGGTCTTTGCACTTACTCTTCCTTCCCCTGCGATGTACTTCCTGGCTAGATCTTTACTCAATGGGCTCATTCCCAGCACTCAGGTCTCAGCTCAAATGTGCGTATCCCCACAAGTTACTTCTCACATTGACCTGTTTACTTATCCCATCGAGAATTTTCTTGTTTGCTGTATACCTCCCTGTTTGAATGTAAGCTCTTTGAGGACAGGGCTTGTTTGTCTTGTTCAACAAAACCCACCGTGTCTCGTAGCACCTACTGCGTACTAAGTGCTCAATCTATAATTTTTACTTTTTTAGTTAAACAAACCCATGGTCAAAATGTAAAGTATGCATTCAAGGAACTCTTCCAATGGAGCCTGGAAATTGGCCTGAATGTCTAAAAGGTAACAGTAGGCATGAAGACACTCACTGAAGTTGGCCAAAGACTGTAACTAGACAAAAATATATGCCTAAAATGGGACACCAATAAAACTGATACCACACTTAAAGGGAAATCATGACCACATGTCTACTTCTTGAGTGTCTTTTAAGGTCTGAGAAGTAAAAATTATTTAGAAATAATAAACCAACATTTGTTAACTCCTTCCACAGCAGGCACATACTAGACAGAAATACAACATTAAAGCAAAATGATAGCATGAGTATTTCAACAGTTACATCATATAATATGGAAATATTAGCATCACCAATGAGTTTTTTTCAAATTCAAAATTCATGTTTTAACAAGTAAAATGAAATGTACGATGCCTCTAAAAATTAGTAACATTTCAGAGCATCAAATAAAAATATAAACTTATAAAAATGGTTAAGTATACACTGTCATCCTAGTGTATACACTGTCATTCTAATATAAACTGGCAGAAAAGTAAACATTATATAAAAATAAATAAAATTGAAATAATCACAAAAAATTCAAAATAAATTTGATTTTTTTCCAGAAAGCATTGTAAATGAGTTGTTAACATGTTTTTGATGAATTTTTCCAGATGCTAAATAGTCTCTCTATATTAACTAGAGGCAACATAATGGTAATGCAATTACCAACTCCAACTTCAAATCACTTCACCTCTTCTTTGAGATCTCTCTCTCTCCTTTTAATTATTTCTTTATTTTTGCAGAAACTGAAACCTTATTGAGCTAGCTTGTGTCAAAGAAAACATTTCCAATTTCTTAATCTCTTAATTTCATCGAGGATACCTGAATCAATTTCAACAGTGTTAATTTCTTATTCTGCTTATTTGGAAAATCTCCAAACTAGTTTGAATAATTTTTGTAATATAAAATTTGCTTTGACAATTTTCTTCCTTCTTTTGAGGTCACGGAAATACAGGATATTTTTTCAAAACAGATGCACGATTCATTCACTTGGAAAGTTGTAATAGAACATATAATTCCCTTGCTATGTCCCAAGACATAAATACTTAAGGTTTTTTTTTAAATAGCCAAAAGTTCCACAAAGATATATCATAAAAAATACTTTAAAACAGCATCAAATACTAGATCACCAGAATGCTGAGAACCAACAGTGCAGTTATTAATGCTAGGCACCTTACATTTAAAATTTAAAGTCGTATGTGATCATAGCCACTGTACCAGACGACAGGGCTCTAACAAATATCAGTTCCCTGTTTATGTGTGTCTGTTCCTGGCTTTCTGTTCTGTTCTGGTAATCTGTCGGATATGCACGTGCCAATACCACACTGCCTTAATTACACTGGCTTCACAACAGTACTTGATACCATGTATGGCAAGTCTCCCAATCTCGTTCTTCAGAATCACTGTAACAATTGTCATTTTCTATTCCATCTGAGTGTTAGGATTCCTTTGTCATACATCATAGAAATCTTACTAAAATTTCTGTTTACTACACTGAGTTATCCCATCCTTGAACATTGTATATTTGAGTATTCTTTGCTATCTTTTAATAGATTTGTATAATTTTTTTCCATGAAGGTCTTGTACATATTTTATAACTTTTATTTTTAAATAAATTTCTGCTTTTATTTCTGCTATGATTGCAGTCCTTTTTATTACAGTTTTAACTCAGTTATTACTAATACTAGGAATGAAATTAATGCATGTGTGTTGACTCACATCAGCAACCTTGCTGAACTCTAATTGTAGTAATACACCTATGGTGTATTTGCATTTTTGCATTTGTATTAACATTCTTTTGCATTTTTGTGTATTAATCATATCACTTACATAAGTACATTGCAGTGGTTGAAAAATATGCCCACACATTCTTTGATACACCTCCCTTGAGGAGGTGAAGTTTAAATCTCCTCCCCTTGAATGGATTTACTAATTCACTTCTATCAAATAGAATACAGTTGAAGTGGCTTCCAAGATCAGGCAATAAAAAACAGCGAAGCTTCCTCTTTACTTTCTCATGGATGGTTCACACTGAAGAAAGCCAGCTGCCACATCCTCAGGACACCCAGGCAGTAATACAGGGAAATCAGTTCAAGCTATAAATCAAGTTAATAAAAACAACAGCAACAGGCCAACACGGTGGCTCAGTTGGTTGGAGCATCGTCCCCTAGAGTGAAGGGTTTGGGGTTGGATTCCTGGTCAGGGCACAAACCCAAGTTGCGGGTTAAATCCCCAATCAGTGTGCATATGAAAACAACAGCAATGAAATCTTAAGCAGAGCACACTGGAGTAAGGGAGAAGAGGCTCAAACCCCAGCTCAGCCTTTGCTAGCTGTCTAACCTTGAACAAATTAATTTAGACTCCGTGCCTCAGTTTCCTTATCTGTAAAATGGAAATGTTACTTCATACGATTGCTCCAAGGATTAAAGTCACTAGGTATTTTAAAGCACTCAGCACAATGTCTGACATAGAGCAAGCACTTGAGGACAGCTATTACTGTAACTCCTACACCTCTTTAAGCTGGGAGCTCCTTGGTACCACCATTACTTTTTTAAGGAATGAGACGTGTATATTCAATGGTATATTTTTTTACCTCAATATGTTCATATTCTGAACATCGTGGACCGTTTTGCAGAAGAAATGTTATCTTTCTCTCGAGGGAGAGCACTGTGTTGGAAAATCTAGTGGGTAAACTACCTGCTTCTCAGCACAGCATGTTAATTAAGGGGCAAATGCTGTTTTTGAACACGGGCACGCCGGGGCCAGATGCCATGGACATTTCAACCGCTTCTGTTTACGCCTAGACTGCGGACTCCTTATAATCGACCTCGTATAGTCTGTGCTAATGCGGCAAAAGCACACGTGTCGCCCAGGCCTAAGGACCCGCGGCCGGCTGGGGCTTCGGCTCGGACTTCGGACCTGGGACCTCCCGGGTCCCCGCGAGCGCGCCCCGCCGCCGCAGGCCCGCCGTGGCCGGCAAATCCGGGCTGGCACCCTCCCGCGGACATCCACTGCCTTCATCCGCAAACGCAACCCCTACCTCCCACCCCCGCCCCGCAGGCCTTTCCCGGAGCTCTCGAGCAGCACAGACCCCCGGGCCCGCGAGGACATGTCCGGCTCCGTCGCCCCTCGGGCCCCTCGGCCAGGCCCCAGGTCGCGTCCCTCCGGGGCTTCAGGGCCAGCGGGGGAGGTATCAGTGGCTTCCGTCCAGGAGAGGTCTACAGGGCCCCTCCCAGGTACCTTCGACTCGGCCGAGCAGAGGTGACAGCTGCGGAACCCTCCCGGCGGCGAAGGCGGCGGCGGCTGCAGGCCGTGGTGAGAAGCGGGTCACAGAGACGAGCGGAGCCTCCATCTGAGCCAGAGCGGCCTCACGCTGCGGCGGCCGGCGCGCCCCCTGGAGGCGGGCAGCCCGCACCGCGGCTCAGGCGGCTCAATCAAATCTGAACCTGAGTCAGCTTTCTTTGCATTAGACAAAGTACCAAAACTGTGGCATGGGAAAAGGGGGAGACGTCCTAAAAGTGTTTTCTTCCATCTGAGTCTCGGAGCATTTTGCAAGTTTCACGTCCTTTTCTAAATATGCATCCAACCCCTCAGTTAAACGAAGGTTCAAAGGCAAGGACTATTTTATAAAGAACGATAGGCATCAGTTAATACCTGCTGACTGCTAAGTAAGTCTTCTCTATAACTCAAAGAAATATATTAGTAATAGCAACTGGAGTACTCTTAGTCTAACATATAGCCCTGAGTCTTTATTTTTTATGAAAACGGTTTGATTATTTACATCCCACTTTTTAGGATTCCCAGCCTAAAAGCCACATACATGTGTCCCGCCAAAACTAAAAATTGTGTGGTGGAGTGGTGGGAAATTCACTTACTGAAAATACCTTTTTTTCTTAGTTTACCAGCTCCGGTCCTACCGCCAAGAAGACTTCCTCTGCACAGTGATCGTCCCTTCTCTGAATTCTGGCACACTCGCTCAACCAACCACCCTGAGGATGTCTCATGCCCACCATTCAAGGGCTCTTTCTCACTCAGTCTGACAGTTTGGTCTTGGAAATGTCATGTAACTCTTTAGGATTGTTGTCGAATTCGAGAAAACTGCTATCAAATTTCTTCATAAAAGAATTATAAGATTTCAGGGCATTTCACATGTTCTTGTGCAGTCTTACTAATCATGAATATTAAATACTCTTCAAATTGATGACATTTATTAACTGGTTTATCATGGATGTCTTCCTTGTGGTTGTGTGTTAATAATATTTTCATTGATGCCCATAAATTATGTCAAATCAGCTAAGAATTCAACCTTTTCCCAAAGTGTTCAAACAATTCACATTTTTCTTCACTAATTGGTTTACCAAACAATCTGAAAGCCTATGCATTACTTCCGTTTAAATGTATCTCTCCTCTCCTTCTTCATGAGTTACTGCTTTTGTTTGATCAGAAAAATGTAGGGACTATTCAAACAGCTTTTTTCCCTGATGGGATTAAGGGAATGATTTGCATGCTACACATATTCCATGACTCCTTCATGTGACCACACCTGGGGACTTGGCACAGTGGGCATAAGGAGTGTTCACGGAAGCCACTTCCACACTCCAGCAACAACTTAGCACTACATGAAAGCGACCGTGACCCAGAGAAACTTATCCCACTAAATGCAAACTGAAGTATTCCCAATTGCATTTATGCTTAGCTGGAGTCCTAAAATGTCTCTCACCACTCCATGCTGCTCACCCAAAGGAGGAGAAAGCTTTGGGGAGTCTGAGTGCAGAGACAGCAGCCTCAATCAATTGCAGTGAAAATATTTTAATTTCACAAGCTTTAGAGAAACACTGGACCGTGTGAACAAACTTCTGGAGTCCCTTCCAGGCTCCTGGAAGGGGCCTGTACAAGGGGAGGCTATATTAGTTCCTCAATTTTGCCATAACAAACTTACCACCAACTTAAAGACTTAAAACAACACTAATTATTTCTCTTACAGTTCAGGAGGTCAGCTGTCCAAAAGCAGTTTCACTGGGATAAAATCAAAGTGTTGGCAGTGTTGCATTTGTTCTGGAGACTCTAGGGGAGAATCGGTTTCCTTGCCTTCTGCAGCTTCCAGTGGCTGCCTGCATTCCTTGGCTCATGGCCCCTTCCTCCATCTTTAAAACCAGCAGTGTGGCATCTTTTGTTCCTTCTGACCTCAGCTTCTGTCCTTGCATCTTCTCTGACTGTAAGGACCCTTGGATCGGATGGATCACACCTGGATAATCCAGAATATTCTCTCCATCTCAAGGCCCTTAACTTAATCACATCTGCAAAGTTCTTTTTGCTGTGCAAGGTAAGATAGTCACTGGTCCCAGGGGTCAGGACATGGACATCTTTGAGGAAGTGTTCTTCGGCCCACTGCAAGTTCCCTGAAGCTTAAACTTCATTCCCTTCAGGTAAATCTGCCTCTTCTTCCTCATTGCCAAAATCTATTTGGTCCTGAGTTCTGATTGTGAGAGTTCCAATGGGAAGTAATACCTGTGACTAAAATGGGGACAAATGTTATGAAGGTAAAGAGGAGAGATGCTGTGAAGGCACACAATGTCCCAAAACATAGGACCTAATTTAAAAGGCCAGCAATGTCTTTGAATAAGGGAGACATGTGAGACACCAAGGATGAGGAGTCAATTACACAACGAACAAGGGAGGTGCCCTAGACAGCAGAGACAGTATGTGTGCCCTGGGAATGGTGACATCAGAGGGTCAGGGCAGCTGAGGTGCAGCCCTAACATTAAACCCTTAGTACTTACCACAGTGAATGGCACATAGTAGGTGATTAGTAGTTCTCAACCCTGGCAGCACATTGCAATCACTGCAGGAGCTTAAAAATACCAATGCCCAGACCCTAGTCAAGACCAAGTCAAAATGGTTTGAAAGCACCATACCGCCCAAGGTCCATATGTTTCAAAGCTTCTCAGGGAATTCTAGATACAACTAAATAATCCAACAGGATTTGTTTTCAAGTCCCATTTAAGGGAGCTTGCAATAGGGCTGTAAGACTTGAGGATTTTCCTACAGCTAATTCACTGTCTAATGTCTCAGCCTATCTTCATTGTGATCCCCAGACTACATGTCACCAGTTTTAATTTTGACAAAAGAAAAACAGCAGATGAGGTAAGAAAAAGAGGTAAACAACCCATAGTGCATCACAAAAGACGAACAATACATACGAGGGCTGCCCAGAAGGTATCCAGCCATGTAATATGAAAACAGAGACATTTATTGAAGAAGTTACAAGAAACATTGGACATAGGACAATGATGCGTCAGTCCCCTTCAAAGTAGGCACCTGGGACCTCACACAGTTCTCCCATTTGCCATCAGCTACCCCATATTTTCCTGAATCTCATCAACGGTCTGAAATCTTTTCCCTCTCAAAGGTGATTTTAGTTTTGGAAAAAGCCAGAAGTTGCAGGGCAACAAACCTGGGCTGTAGGGGGGCTGAGTCACCTGGGGATTTGATGTTTCACCAAAAAACTGCATGAGACGTGATGCACGAGCAGGTGTGTTGTCGTGATGAAGCTGCCCATCACCAGTTTCCCATAGCTGCAGCCTTCTGAATCATCCCAATAGCTTCTGCAGAGGATTGTCCAAGCTTAACACAAAATTCGATACACAAGATTTGATAACACAAGATTCATTGTTCTACTGCCTCAGTCATTTTGAATGTGACAGTCACACAGTACACATGCTCTCTCAACAACTGCCCCAACTGAATAGTACCGTGAAGTCGTCATTGTTCACTTATACACCTTCCAGTCCACTCTCCTTGGCTGCCAGGTTACATCAATGCTGCATAAACCATTCTCATTATATTAACAATGGCTGGAATTTTCCCAGACAGACCTCGTGTAAGTATTGTTATACAGACATATGTATATGTATACATAATTGATATAAATCTAGCTACCTGTAAGAATCTCAGGTTTAACCACAATGATGTATGTTCAATCAACACATGAAAATTAAGTATGATAGACAATCCTTCTATTTTCTTCCTTAACCTGCTGTTATACAGGTGCTGGGGTCATGGACACCCTTTCCCTCTGTGAATAGGTAGGTGGACTTGTTGACTTAATGCCTCTGGAAAGCCTGATGTTCCCCAAGCTGTTGTAAAGCAAAATCTGGGAACCAACTCTGTAGTTGAGTTGTAATTAGAACTTATCTCCAAGTGGTTTCCCTTGCAATATATATGTTTAGTAACTGCCAGTTCACCTGTTTTATTTGTCATTTTTGTCCTGCTGAAAATGAGTTTCTAAACTTTCCTTGATTGGGACCTAAAAACAGTAGATTCACATCACCTCTTTCTCTGCACACTACACCCTATTACAAAGGACTGGAGCTCCCGAGAAATTCTGCTGGGACCAGTTTCCAGTGAGAATCAGAGCACGCACGTGCACAGCAAAGCCAACTCACACACGCCGTTTTCAGCCTGCTGCTCTGAGCATCATCACCCTGACAACTGCTGTACCACCAAACCCATCGGATATGTGCTCATGTGGACAGACGGAAAAGCCATCAGGAAGTACAGCCAACTCTGTGTTCCCACATTTCCGGGAGAGAAACCACATTCGGAACAGCGCAAAAGCCCTAGGGCCAGTGCCTTTAAATCAATGAAATGATTGATTTAAATGGAATGGCCTCTTCCCAGATATTGCACAAGCAAAGTCCACGTGCTTAGCTAAAGGCTTTGCCCTACAGAAAAGGACATGCGCTAGGACTAGAACAAAGATCCAAGTTCACCATGTACTTTTTCTAAAGCTCCAATTCTTCTTGTCTGGAAAATTATTATACAAATGACTTACTCCTGAAGAATACAACAAACAGCTGGTATAAAGCAACTTATATGCCAAATACAGTTACACCTCAATAAAGTGGGGGAAAAGCACAAGTATAAGGGTTAAAAGCCATTTTCTAAGAAATTATTGGTTAGCAATACTTTTTGTTAATTGAGCACATCTTATTTTGGGGTGATGAGCACAACACACCTAACTTCTTGACATTTTGGGGGGACCACTGATGCTAGGATCAAGACCAGTGTAATGAAGGAGAGAAGTATTTTCCATTCCATCCCCCACCATCCTGAGCCCAGCAGCCCGGTGGACGACTGGCCACACACTGCAGGAGGAAGGATGACCAGGAAGCATCGGAAAAGTAGAATGATCTTGCTTGCTGAGTTTTCGTTTGTTTTGCATTTTAAGATCACTTTGGCCACAATTTTCTCACTGAGGCTTGGGACCTACTTGGTTTTCCACAAATTAAGATCACTTAGCTCTTTTCAAATTCTCTTTGAGGGTGAAATCATGGTGATTTCTAATGTAGATACATAACATAAAATTTGCTTCCCAACTGTCCATGCGGGGATGTGTGCAAGCTGTAATCCTAGCACATACTGCCCTAGACCAAGGCCTGGCTTTGGAGAGCATGTCAGATCTTCCCACGAAGCCTGCATGTGCTTTCCTGCCCCAGGACCCAAAGAGGCTCAGAACCTCAGACCGAACCACAATTTAATCAGCTCTGCCCTCTATTCTCATTACAGTTTGTGTGAAATTTTCAGATATGAGTGTGCTTGCCTGTAGGCAGAACGCTTATGCCAGTTTTTTTAGGAGTATGAACAGCAGCAGAAACAAAGGTGCATGTCTGGAAGAGGTGAGAGAAGTGATGCTGGAGATTGTGAATGTGTCAGGAGAAAAGCTGGCTGGCTGGGGGCCATTTGCAGGTACATGGGGAATGAATCTATAGACTAACCCATGCCACACCACTTAGAGGTTACTTGAAGGATTTCAAGAGTTGCCTACCTTTATAAACGTCGTGAACTGGCTGGTGTCTCCTGTGCTGGGTGGCTGTGCTGTTGGGAAGGTCACATCCCAGCAACACCACCTGAAGAGTGAGGTCATCCCTGGCAGGAGTGATAGGGGGTCTTCTCCCAGGGTTTGCAGTGGGCAAGGCCACTCTGGCAGTGGGAGTTCAGACTTTATGCCCAATAATGGTGTGTTTTGATCCAGAAGTGATTCAACCCCCTAAACTCCTTCTGGATAAGGATAGGCCCGGCAACCCCCAAAGGGGCTACGAGCCCCCTCTTCTGGCACAGAACTGCTGAGGAATGTGTGTTTGCACAAAGTAAGTTCTGAATTTTGTTTTGCACTATCCTGGTTCCTTTTTTCTTTATGAAATATACAGTGAATACTCTTTAATACTTGTATTTTCTTCTCATATTCTGAAATATATTGATGATGATCTCAATGTCTTTAAAAAATTAACACTACAATGCTTCTGGTTTCACCATCCTCAAACAAGGGATAAACTGCTTGACTTCGTGCGGTAGGGATGCTGACTTCCTGCGTGCACACCGATCCCTCATCCGCTCAGCATTCTCTCCGGACTACTGACTAGCATGGGCGGGCTCGCCGATCATTTCCCACTGTACTCCTCCTCCCACCGGGGTCTCTCTTTGCCTTTTATGTGGGTGCCCCCAATTCTGCCTCCACTTGTTTGTACTCTTTCTCCCAAGTCCCCATTCTCCTTGGACCTTCTTGACCGCACTTCCCTCACAGCTTCCTTTCACACAGTGGCCCACACTGCACATGGGACGCTTCCCACAGGCAGTCCGGGATTACTCACTCCCATGTATCAAGTTCAACCAACGACCTGCGTGACACCACGTGCACATAGTTCAACCTAATATACGTGTCTTCTCAGCCCCAAAACAAATTTCTAGTGTCTGCAATAGTCCCTTAGACAGACTAGGTGTGTGCCATTAAAAAGAAACAGGCCTCAACCAGTCTTAAATTGGCCCAATAGTAGATAAACTTCATCTGCATCTAAAAATGCATCCTAACCCATTAATACACTGACCACAAATGATATAGGATGTTTACAATTCTTCCTGCCAAAATTTCTATAGCCTAAAATATAAATATAAATTTTATTTTATTTTTTTACTTTTAAAACTTTATGGTACTAGAAATTATGTCTAGAGGCATTGTTTTATAAGTACTTTTTATAGGGCTTTAATAGATTCTACATTTCAAAAATATTATTCACAGAATTTCCATTAGTAAATTCTGTAGTCACTGGAATATATTTCATATTTATGACATGATTAGTTATACAACTGAGTTAGGAAAGAACATCACAATATTATATTCATCTAATTATATTATATAGATTCTTCTGTCTTCTCTTATAGCAGTCTTAACTCTATATATAATTATATTATTATGATAAACTGAAACTGGGTAAGAAAAAATCTAGTGAAAAAGCATACATATTTTTTAATCTAAGAGACTTATAAGGTAGCTGATATTGATACCCATTGATTCCCAAAATAAAAATATGCATAATAGCAAATGACTGCTGAACTGAATTTAGTATTCTAAGGACAGAATACAGCTACAAGAGTGGAGAGAGCTGGGAAGCCTATTACTTGGAGTACATCTGTATTGGTAGATTCAGAATTATATAAGGAAATGAATCAGTATTCCATCCCCTCCTTGCCCTGGTGCTGTGGACACGTGGGAGAAAAACAGATTTCGTTTTGTGTGATTCCATTTCTTAGAGCCACGTTCTCCTCAGCTGATGAGTCATATCTGCAGAACAAAGACTTCTGGGAGCCAGGTCCACATCCACTGGTGGAGGGGGGCGGTGGTTGGAGAACAGGCTTCATACTAATTGATCTGGATCTGCCCCTGGTCCTTACTGAGGCAAAAACCAACTGTATAACTTTGGCTCGTGTTTCTTTTTCATCTTGAGTTTAACAAAGTTCTGAAGTTCTTGTCGAATAGGGTCCATCGTAATGTCACAACAATAGGAAGGGGTCAAATTTCTTTCACTGATGGTAGAAGGCTCCCTTTTAACCGTTAAGCACTTTCCGGACAGCCTTAGAGGACATTTTAAAAAGTGAGACTCTCTCTTCAAAGGCCTTCTTCCTTCATGGTCCCCAAAACACAGTCAGCTTCAGCTATCTTAATCTTGCTTATTCTTGGTAGAAAACTGGAATAGTCTTTCTGTTGTAAAGTAAACAGAGAAGTTAGAAGTATATATGGGAAGGCATAATTTCCATAACAATAGTAACAATAAGAATGTCAAGGATTTTAATATTTAAAAGGCAACATAAAGTAACATTTGTTTAAGCAAAGATTATTAGATTTTATTCTTAGTTACATTTAGGGCTGAGAGTGCCCCCTGCTGGCCTGCCAAGGTAGCCCTTTCCAGGAAACACTAGAATCTGCCTCTTATCTTTTTCCCCTGCCTTTGAGCCGTGAGGCTTTCAGCTTTTAACGTTACCTCAAATTTTTAGTGCACATGCCACACAAATACAAAAAATTTTAAAGTATATTATTTATTTTCAAACACTTTAAGAGCTTCTGGTTGCTACAAACCTTCAATTAGTGAGAAATAAACCCTCAATATCTTCAGTATTTATGAAATCTCACAGGACCATGGAGAATAAGCTTTGGCCCTGGTAAAATACATGTGGGGCACGTCAATGGGCAGACCAGCTAAAATTTTGTGTTTCTATGAGGGGTCTTGATGGAGAGACCCCATGACAGAGCGGTTTAAGGAACAAACTTTATTTGTTAGACAACAAATTCAGACTACCTGGGTTTGGACACAGGCTCCCCCACTCACTAGCTGTGAGAACTTTCTATGTTTTCAGCTCCCTCAGCTATAAACCGAGGATAACAATAATACCTGGGTTGTAACGAGGACTAAATGGATCACACATGGAAAGTAATCATGACAGTGCCTAGCGCAGAAGAAACCCTATAGAAAGATTTGCAGTGAGGTATAGAAATGTCTGATCAGTATGTTGTAGGCCTGAAACTAATACACTATTGTATGTCAACTGCACTCTGATTAAAAAGCTTATAAATAAATAATAAAAATGAAGGGAAAAACAGAGAAATATTTGCTAAAACAAGTTGGAATGCAGTAGGGTGGGCCCCCAGGCCCCCGTCTGACAGGCGGGCCCCGCCCCGGCACGAAGGACGCCTGCCTGCTTGGCCTGGCTGTTCCTCCAGGTAGGCACGAGAGGAAAACCGAATCAGCAGGCAGCTGTGCTGCGAGTTCTGTTGCCTGCTGTCCTAGGACAGAGGCTCGCACATCTGAACGTGCGTCGGACTGAAGGGAAGGGTTTGCTGGACACAGATGGCTGGTCCCCAGGCCCGGAGTTTCTGATCCAGCAGGTCTGGGGCCTGAGAATTTTAATTTCCAGTACATTCCCCAGGGATGCCGATGCTGCGGGTCCAGGGACCACACTTTGAGAACCACTATTCTAGAGCAATGGTCGCAATCCTGCCTGTACATTAACCACCTGGAAGCTTCTAAAAATTCTGTTGCCAGGCCCCCACCAGCCATCATTCGTTTTTAGATACCCCCAGGTGATTCCAAAGTGCAGCCAAGGTTGAGAATTACAGCTCTACATCATTACTATGCTGCTGAAATAGCTACATTTAAATGATGGAGTAATTACCTGTACGTTTTTTAAAAGATTTTATTTATTTATTCTTAAAGGGAAAGGGAAGGAGAAAAGAGAGGGAAAGAAACATCAAGGCGTGGTTGCCTCTTGTGCACCCCCTACTGGAGACCCGGCCCGAAACCCAGGCATGTGCCCTGACTGGGAATTGAACCAGCAACTCTTGGGTTCACAGGTGGGCACTCAATCCACTGAGCCACACCAGCCAGGGGGAGCCTGTGCATTTTATAGTTAAAGAAATTAAAGCTTGGTGCAGTGTTTCCCACTGAGCAGCTTGTTATACACTCTGATTCAGGGCCCTGACACCAGACCTACTGCATCAATCTGTTGGGGAGAGGCCCAGGAGTCTGCACTGTAATAAGTACCTCAGGAGCCCATATATACACTTAACTTGTTTTGGGGGGGCGCTGGAGACACATAGCCAGTAAGTGGTGGAGTTCTCATCTTGTGTCTCTGATCTATGCATCCAGAAATGGTATTTAAAAAAGAGAGAAAGCTTTGCATTTAGCCTGTTTTCATTTTTTTCCTGAGCTTATTCACTCAAGAAAAGACCCTATATACTTATATATTTATAAATACTATCCCTAAATACTAAGTATTTTTATATACACAGCAGATCCAATGACAGGAGTTGGACCAACAATAAATTCCATTCGAAAGCTACTAAGAGGCCAACTGGATCTTATTCACCTTCTCTAGGATTTGAACCTGGAAAGGAAGAGCTAGCCAAGGGAGTTCAGGGCACAGCTCTAGAGTCTGGTCACCTGCTTCCTGCCACCACTGACTGCTGTGCAACCTGGGGCAAGTCACTGCACCTCTCTGCACCCCAGTTTCCTCAACAGATTTACAGGGAGGTGGTGAGGAGGCATGCGTTCACCCACAGGAAGGGGCTCAGAGCGGTGCCTGGCAACACCAAGAGCCTACTGATGCTTTCTCTCATGATCTCTACTGTTACTGTTACCTGCACAGCGGACCTACATGCTCAGAAAAGTGTTTTATAAACTTAAATGCTGTTTTACGCAGAGTACACTAGAAAATCCATGAAACTAAAATACACAAACTAGAAAGTATTTTCCAAAACATGCACGGGGTGTAGAAGGTAATCATTAAAGAATTTTGTATTCTTAAACATTTTTTATGTAAAAACCCAGAAAAGCATTTCTCCTGGCCCTACTGGCTGCTACCAAAAAAAAAAAAAAAAAATACCATACTTCTCTGATGCCCTCTGATTGGCCTAACCTACAGGGAAGAGCTTCGTAAAAGGCTTGTTATTAAAAGCAGAATGACTCTGGTTCCTTCAAGGGTGAAAGAGGGAAGATTTATCAAAATTATAATGTATCACTGACATAATTTTATTCACCGACCTGGCTTTGTTGAATGTTGTACTTCTTACTTTTGCCTGGTTCCGGAACTTCAATCTGCTAAAGAGATTAGTGAAATGTCAGTCAGCACAGCCCGGAGAAGGAAGCACGCAAACAACCTATTTAACCAGCGCACATACCGCCTTCCCCAGTAATCCTCTTAGTGGCCCAAAGGCGGCCAGTCCGCAGGCCTACCTGCTTGTCATCCGCATGTTCCCCCTTCATTTGCAAGTGTCTAAATGGTGTAGTAATTGAGTTGCCAAGAGTTAAGTGAAGCTTCATGTTTAATCTTAGTGGTTGCCTGCAGATAGTATGATTTAACACATTCTAAAAAGACTTCACACAAAATAATATGAACTTCTAAATCCTGAAATAATCCATGGAACTCCAGTCCATATGCTGAATCAAAGCCAAATGGGGCTTTGATTAACCAAAAGACACCATTAATCCAGGGAAGAGTCAAACTGCAGTGCAAGACAGGTGAATCTACCTGGCGTACACAAGGTAAACCCAACACTCAGGGTCCCGGCAGAAAATAGATGGCGCCCTCTTGGGGTGATCGAAGAGAGTTTTTAAAAGGAACAATTTAATGCAGGTGCGGGCAGGATTAAAGTGAATCAGTGAAGGGAGGCTGGAGCCCCCAAGGACTAGGGTGTGTACTCGTTGCGGGGGGCAGGGGGCGAGGGAGGGTGATTCTTCCCACCTCTGGACCTGAAGGGGAAGGGGAGCAGCTGGTCCTGGAAGGGGAGCCGCTGCAGCTGCAGGAAGGAGAGGCCGCCCACAGGAGTGGAACCCTTGATACAGGCTGTGCCAACAGCAGAGACTCAGCAGGGGCAGAGTGGGAGAAATAAATACCCCAATCTCGATTTTCTCCCATGCTTTCACTGGGTTTCCCCCTTTGGTGAGCATGGCCCAAGGTCAGAGGCCAGAGGGCAAGATCACAGGACACACAGGTCAGTCTCCAGGGCACAGAGAGGGTGGACAAGACTGGAGAATGAACCTGGAATGGCAAAGAGTGTCTGGCAGAGCCAGTGAACTTGACCTAGGCAGTGTTTGGGGGAAAGAGTTCTTAGAGTTATAGAAAAAGAAGAGAACTACTATTAAACAATTATGTGCATGTCTCCACTTATCATTCTATAACTGTAAATGTCGCTTAACTCATTGCCTTTCTCCTCCAACCGATAAGCTCCTTGATGCTGGATCCTCAGTTTCTAGCCATTGCATGCAAAGGCAGGCATTCATAAATGACAGAATGAGGGGCGAATTAGTTAAGTTGTTGGGTATTGCTTATTATCCATGAGACTATACACCAGAACGTTTGCAAATAAGTGGGATAAATGACATGACACTGCAAAAGGGTAACTATGGCTAACTTACTTTTGTTATAAAATATGTTGCTTTGAAGTATGCATAGGACTTCTTTTAGGTTAGTATTCTTAATCAAAAGGTTCATATATTTGAGACCAATCTCAGCAATTTAGAAAATCAGTTATTAAGTTTTGGCAATGAGAAATTAATGCTCTGATGTTTTATGTGTTTCACTATTATTACTATTTCACAATATTACATTATAGTTTGTAAGAGGTCTGGTGCAGTGAAATACGGAGTTGAGGGAAAACAGAATTTTTTTCTCTCCTAATCTCATTCCCCTCCCCCCCATAGTGCAAATGGTAAGTGATTTCTGATACAATCTGACTTATTTCAATAAGGCTTTAACTGTTTTATGTACTGGAAGGAATAACGTTGGGGAGGGGGGTGAGCTAGTCCTTTTTCATAACGCAGTACGCCTGCACTTTCTCCTTCATCGACACAGAAGTTTCTGTTAATAATCTCACCACCCACTCCGGCACCTTCATTTCCCCTGGCTCTCTAAAACCCTGTCCTCCTGCTACGCTCAGGCCGTTCTCCTGTCGGCTGGAACAGGTCCCTACTTCTTCTGTTTTCTGAACTGGACGAACTACTCAAAGGCTGACAACTGCTGGGAATCGGCTAGCACTGCCCTTGGTGTGCCCCCTCCTCACCACGGAACAGGGACACACGTGGCCTTTCACGTGGTCTGAGCTTGCCCAGAATGAAAGAGAAACGGAGAGAAAAACAATTTATGTGGCAACAGTAGTTTGGGAAGTGGGTAAGAAAGAGGAGGCCAGCAGGAAGCAGATGCCTTCTCGTTCTCCCCGTTGTTTCGGTGGCTGTTTCCCTAGTTTGCAGACTGTTCATCTGAATAAAGCTTCTCCTCTTTTTGCAGCCGGGACTGGGAATTCCTGTTGGCATTAGATGGATGGCAGCGACCTTTTGTTGACGGTGTAACACACGAATTTGTTTGCAGAGACGACAACACACCCTGAAGAAAGACTAACTTAACCAGCTCCCTCGCAGCAAGGTGTGGGCCTGCGGTGTGACCGACCCTTCGCCAAGGAGCTGTAAGCAGAAATTTTGTGTGGCACTTCTCAGACAATGTCGTGGAGAAGAGACAGGCCTTTCTGCATACTTTCCTCAGGCTCGTTGCCCGGAATGCGGATGCAACGACTGGAGCTTGAGCAAGAGGCGAAAGCCACTGAAGACGGCCGGCAGCAGAAAGGTCTCCGGTGACGGTGACGGTGACGGCTGAGAGCCGCGGGGTCAGCCCGAGACTGCCGACCTCTCCGCTGCTTTCCGATGAGAGAGAAACAGAGTTTTCTTTTGCTGATGGCACTTTTTTTCTAATAGGCAGCCAAATCAACTCCTAATATACTTTATTTGAAAAGAAAATAATCCTTATAATTCTGTTCTAGCTAAAAGTAACAAATATTAACAAACCTTACTTAGGCATTGGTGTAGGAGCATTTTTTTATTCCTTCCAGTTTGCAGTTAATACTGCCTTAGAGAAGTTAACACGACTTTTTTATTATTGACTGTTTACATTGTTGTTGAGTGGGTTTAACTTCACATTTTAATGATCTCATCATAAACGTTTCAAATCTACCTTTGAAAGCATTGCCTAAAGCTAACTGCGCCAATTAACTTTAAGTTGGCACTCAATTTCTTCTTTTACTCCTTCCTTCTTACTCAGATAAAACAGTGCCGTTTAAACAGCTTTTAGGGACAATCTGCTTTATTTATGGGGCTCATTTGATTACAGTTTCCTCAATTTCTCTTTTCCTCCCCAGGTTCTTCACGATTATCAAAATCTTGGAATCTATTCTGCCATGCAGAAGAAAAACCTCTGAATCCTAGTCTATACCAGGTTTTTATGTGTGATACGCATCAGCTCAAACTTTACGTGGGAGGAAATGCCACAGCCGTACATTTATATGGCTCCACTAAGCTACACAAAATGAATTGTTCTCATCAACTGTACTTTGAAGGGAGGTCCAGATCAGTTGAAGTTCAAACAGCTGATCCGTTTTTTCTCTGCCAGGGTCCCATTCTACCCAGGGGTCTGTAGGTGAAATTCCACATTGAAATGGGGACCATCCCTACAACATCCTCTTGAAAACCCAATATTCAGGAAGAAGGCTCTTAACTTGTCCTTTCAAGAAGAAAAATAAGAAATAAAAAAATGTTCTGTGGAAATAAAACTTGTTGAGTATTTGGATAAAGAAATATAAATACTGACTAATACTGATTTTTGTGATCAGCCATAAGGATAAACTATAGATTTCGGTTTCTGTGCAGCTCTAAGGAATGTAGTTCCTGTGGTTGCTTTTCTTGAAAACCTTAAGTAGATACTGTCTCCTATTATTGAGCAAACTCTTCAGCTATTCATTGTACAAGTATTTCCTTGCATCAAGTAGCTTACATTTTATTCAACCACATTTGAGGACACTTCTCCCTTTAAAATGGGACTACTTCAGTTAATTACTTCTCTCTTTCTTCTTCTTCTTTTTACATCCATAATAATTAGAGCCTAAGGGGGTACATCCTGCCTAAGAGGTTAGATTTTATTACTCTTTTTAAAACAGCGTCCTTGATTCTTTTATTGCTGTGATTTGCTACTGAAGCACATTTTGAATTGTTTCAACACCAAGAGGCAGTGCACTTTTATTTTCCCTGGGACAAATATTTCAGTTCTGGAAAAGAAATAAGGGTAAAATGAAACTATTTTCTTAGGAAAAAAGGCTGCAAAGTCAAGAGAGAGCCATGTTAAACTAAGATGTCACCTATCCTCATATAAAGGACTAAATTTAAATGAAAACCTTAGGGAACATTTCCAAATGTTGTCTGTGGTACTTTTAAAGATAATGGTAATATTCTGGAAAAGAATTATGTTTATAAATGTCAACCAGGCATTAGTATTTGTAATCATAAAAAAATTAAACTATATTGTGCTATTAGGGACCTCCTTACATCATGGTGGTAACAAAACAAGTGGAAAAATAACTCTATCTTAGTAACTCTTTTTACAGCCTGCCACCAACCTTTCAGTGAGTTACTAGCCTTTTATTACAGGGATGTCGACTAGAAAAACAAAGTTTGATTTAATATTGAGAAAAAATTGCTGGCTTGAGAGCTTATTTTACTTGATGGTCTCTCCTGACTGCTAAAGACAGTTTACTTTGGCACAGTGGAAGCATCGCGAGGCTGGGGGTTCTTTCTAGAGACAAAACTGTAGAGCTTGTTTAAGATCATTGCTGCTGTTAAAGGCCTTTCCAGACCCTGACATTATAATGTAGCTTTTATGGTAAATCCAGATTCTTCCCTTTGGGGGAAGGCAGAAAGACAAGGATACAGTGTAGAGGTTAGAGAATTCTCAGCAATCCAAGGATGATTGTCGTCGTCGTAAAAACAGCTTGAATTCTAAAGTCGGAGCTCCCAGAGGGCAGAGAAGCTCCGTGCTGGATTCCTCTCTCCAGGTCCAGGGAGCAGACGAGGGTAGTTCAGGGCACGTTGATGGTGGGAACTTACGTGAAAACCAGACGCGGATAAGAGCACTCACCATTTCTGGATTCTCTGCAGCTAGCTTTGCCATCTTTTCTGAGATCATTTTTTTCAAGCAGTTGCTCAGCAAAAAAGCCTAAGAAATACAGAAATAAAGAAGTCTCTCAGCTAAAGAGATCTTTTTTCTCTTCCTTCCCTCTTCACACCACTAGATTTTGAGCTCTGCCCTCCAACAGTATGGATTTAGATTTCTTTTTTAAATTCCATAAGTTTATAAGATGTAATTAACAAGTAATGAAAAAGTTTTCTCAATTATGTGGATATATTTACAGAAAATTTTTAACAGGTGAAAATGGCCAGGATCTCATTTTTTCTATACTTTGTAAGCATCTCATATTTTACAAGGAATGAATAATAAAAATTGCTTATTATTGTAATCACATGAGCTGATATTGGTCAATCTTCTAATTACCTGCATGCATAATAACTAAGAGACCTAGGCATAAATAGCAACCTGTGTAAAAGAATATGGCTTTTACAACTCTTCATGGCTTTTACTGAAACTGAAAAAAAATTGTTGTTTTTCTTCCCTGTTTTATTTTTCTAGTATCTTTAATCATTCACTTTCAAACTGACAGTTGTCCCCAGTAACACCTGTGGCTTTACTGTTGGTTCACGGTGGTTAGTGCAAGATACACACTTTACCTAGTGCAACACAAAATTTGGGGTTCTCTTGTTCCAGGACTTGCACACCTACTTGCCAAGTGTAAGGTTCCCTGTGATTTTCCCAGTCACCCCGTTCCCACTAACCCTTTTCCTCTCTTGTTCTGCTCTGTTCCCGCTCACTCACTCCTCTTTCGGCCCCACCAACTCCTGGAATAACTGAAGCTCAAAGTCTGAGGTTACAGGAACTTCGTGTGCTCAAGAATGGTCCCTTTATGGGGGGCGGGGGGTGGGGCAGTGGTGATGGAGAGGAGAAAAGAGAAAGAAAACTCAGGTTGGGGGAGTAGCCCATGTGGAAAACTCTTGGAGGACAGTTCATAGAAATAATTAGAGGGAGAGAGGGTTGCCTAGAGAGAACAGCCCAGAGTCTTGCAGGACTGTAGCACATGACAGGAATTCACTGAATGTTAAGGGGAGGGAAACGTGGGAAGAGGGAAGAAAGGCATCGCCGCTAAGGAGGAAAAGAGCTCCCGGTTTTGGTGGGGACTAACCCTATTTGGGCAAAAATGCAGCCTACACAAAAACAGGTTACAAAATAGTTCAGAAACACCCCTTGAGCTGATGCAGCTAAGAAGGCCGTTTAATGATGTCCTGCAGGTTCGGACTGATTTCATATTACTATACGATGTACATAGATATGGAGGTCAGGACTCTGCTCTAAACAAGGAAAGGTTCATTAAGTATAAAGGGACTGAGCTTTGGTTTAAAGGGCCTAGAAAAGATCTGGGCCCAAGCCCTCATTTGTATGTATTCACGAGGCACACAAGCCACATTTTGGCTTTTTCCGAAAGTAGTCTCAATAAACCCACACTCCAAAGGAAATAAGACCTTACTAGGAATCCTTTAAAAGAGTGTTTATTATACCTCTGTATAGTGATTTAAACTCCTTTGCTACAGACTAGATTAAAAGACCATAATAAAGTTTAACTATTGCACTTAGCATTCTGGGGGAGGGAGGGTGGTTTCACTACTAAAATCTCTCTATGTGTCTCCAAGGCCTGCAAATCTTGCCTCAACGAACATCCTATCATTTTCCTAAGAATGTTTCATATTATGGAGTAGTTCCAACAGAGACCAAATGGACCACAAAACCTAGAATAGTTACCATCTGGCCCTTTGAGGAAAAAGCTTCCTGACCCCTGGTTTAAGCCGGTGTCAGTGGAGTCTTCTGTTATTTGGTGACTAAATTCATTTCTAATTGATATGAAGGCTATGGTGACTAGGAAAATAAAACAAAACAAAAAGAGTATTGCAGCCCCAAAAGTGGGTGCATAGCATACGCTAGTAACCAGAAAGAGTCCAGGTTATGAGCGTGTCCACCCCAGTAAGCAAGAGAACTCCCGGTGCAGGTGTTCATGCTCTTCCCTGAGAACTCACCTGTCTGGTGTAAATGACAAACCACTGCCAGCGACTGCCCTCGTTATACTGAAACCTGAGCTCCAAGTTCTGGTTGAGAGTTCGCTGGGGCCCGTCCATATCCAGCAGAGTCCCCTGTAGAGGAAAAGATATCATTTGACATTCAATAGAAATTTAAGTGGCACAGGCTGCCAGGCATGCGGGGGGTGTGAGAAGAGGCTTAGAGCGGCAAGTGAGGGCCAGATTTTGAAAGCTTGGTAGAAAGCACCTGTGGTTTTCGCTGTATAGCATCTCTCCTCTTTCTCCTAGCCATGCAGTCTCATGCGCCTGGGGAAACCATCGCGCATCCACTATGGGCATGTAGGTGGGACTGTTGGGAAAGCTGCCTTCCTGAGGGTGTCCCGTGACCCAAACTCAGACCCACTGAACAAACACTGGGCCCTCATCTGATCCCACGGCAGAGAGACCCAAGGAGGAGGTCCTGATACAGGATTCCTAGGAACCTGGAGCTCCTCTGGCTCCTGGCTTTCCTAAGCCTCTGCTCCAACCTTTCCGTTAAATCAGTGGGTTGCCCCATCTTCCTCCAATACGACCCCTTTTCACTGGAGCCACGGTGTTGGTTTCTATTCCTTGCCACCAAAGAACCCTAACTGTTACAGGTTTTATAAGGTAAGCTAGGAGTCTGGACTTTCTCTTGAGAGCAGTAGGCATTTCTTAAAAGATTTAAAAGCTACATAACAATTTAATTTGATTTATATTTTGGAAATATTGGTCTGATAGCATCAATGTAAAAACTGAACTGGAAAACAGCTGTTTTCGGGCATCGAACAACAGGTAATACGGAACTGTTAACTCAGGGAGAAAAAAAAACAAATGGGGTGAGCCCTACAATTCCCCAGCTTGCTGCCTGGAGGAGTTTCCAGGATGCAGCACAAGGAGAGGGAACCCAGCCCAGGGGTCATGCCGACTTAAGGAGAAAGAGCTAAACATTTGAAGACGTGGAGGTTAGAATTTGTGGGGCAGAAGACCAAAGACAAGGGCTATAGACGGAGAAGGAGCTCCAGAGATCTCCTTTCTAATAACGACCTGTGCACGTGAGGCTGGGGAAAGAGCCACTGCAAAGCAGCAGGCCGAACAATTCCAGGAACTCACAAACTGGTTGCAGCAGGCCGAACAATTCCAGGAACTCACAAACTGGGCTGGAAATGGTTTGCGTCTCTATCAACCAGAGTAGAGAGACCATAATAAACAAAGCGTTGAGAGAGAGCTAATGAGTAAAGGACTAAATAAGCCCTCAAGACTGCTCTTGACTGACCTTCAGAAAGCTTAAAAGCAAGTCAACAAATAAATAAATAAATACATCCAAACCCAAGAAACCTCCTTGCATGCCAGAACAAAGTTTAATACTCTTTAAAGGAACACAATAAAATCCAGCATTCAACAATGTAAAATCCACAATGTTTCTCACCATAAAAAGTTGCCTGGTATGCAAAGTATGCCATGCAAACAGGAGACTAATTAATCTGTAGAAAAAACCCAGGAATGACAGAGATGATGGGATTAGTAGACAACAGCACTAAAACAGTTACTTCAAATATACTCCACACACTCAAGAATTTAGAGAAAACACATCATAATCAGAAGAACAATGGAGTTATAAAAATGGCCCAAATGGAATTTCCAGAGATTAAAAATACAATAAAAGAAATAGAAATACATTGCATGGGGAAAACAGCATGTTAGGCACTACAAAAGAAAAGATCAATAATCTTAAAACCAGAGTGAGAGAAACTACTGACAATGAAGCACAGAGAGAGAGAGGACTGAACCCAAACCACAGTGAGATACCACTTGGCATCCAGTAGGGTGGCTATGATTTTAAAAGTCAGACGGTAAGTACTGTCAAGGATGTGGAGAAGTCAGACCCTCGTGCTGGCAATGTAAGATGGAGCAGGCACTCTGGGTAACAGTCTGAGATTTCCTCAAAACCCACCCATAGAGTTACCGCCAAGGGGGAGTTACCACCAGGGCAGAGTTACCAGCAACTCCACTCCCAGGTTTAAGTCCAAGGAAGGTGAAAACATATGTGCACGCGAGACTTGTACACGCATGCTCACGGCACTGATTCATAAACACTGAAAGATAGAAACCACCCAAATGTCCATCAGTGGATGAGTGGATAAGCCAAGTGTGTTATATTTGCAGAGTGAAATACTATTTGACCACAAAAAGGAGTAAAGTACTGATATGCACCGAGACAAGGATGAACCTTGGAAACAGCAAGTGGAAGGAGCCAGTCACAAAAGACCACATAAGATTCCATTACCATGAAGTGTTCAGAAGAGGCAAATCTAGAGAGAGAAAGTAAACTGCTGATCTCTTAGGGCCGGTGGGAATGGGGGGTTAGGGAGGAAAGAGGTAACGGGTGTGGGGCTGCTTTCTGAGGTGATAAAAATGTTCTGAAATTGATTGTGGTGGTGGCTGCACAACTCTGCGAATGTAAGCAATGCCATTAAAATGTACACTTTATGTGGATGAACTGTGTGGTATGTGAATTATATCTCGATACAACTATTACAAAGGAAGAGAATCGTCGTGTGGTGTTGGTGGAAAAACAGAGACACAGATCAGTGGGACAGAAAAGCCAGAAATGACCCACGCAAACACGCCCAGAACAAAGGCACAGGACAAAACACGCCCTGTTCTTGGCGAAGGCACCAAGCCAGTTCCACTGGGGAAAGAAAGCCTTCTCAGTGAACGGTCCTGCAGCAACTGGACTTCCACAGGCCAAAAAGGAGCCCTGTTCTAAGTTTCATGTCCTAAACCTCTGTATAGAGGTATAGAGGTATAGAATGGAGGTATAGAAGTATCAGCTCAGAACGGATCACAGACTCAGATGAATACCCCGAAACTACAAAACCTTGAGGAATAAACCCTAGGGGGGAAAAAACTTCAGGGGCTAGAGTTTGGCAAAGAGTTCTTAGACTTGACACCAAAAAAACACAACCTATAAAAGAAAAAACTGATGAATTATACTTCATAACAATTAAAAACTTTTGCTCCACCAAAGACCTGTTAAGAGGGCAGAAAAAACTAGAAAGTATTTGTAAACCACACATCCGACAAAGGACTAGTATCTAGAATGTATTAAGTGCTCTCAAAACTCAACAGAAAACAAACAATCCAACTAGAAAATGGGCAAAAGATATGAAAGGATGATACGCAGCTGGCAGATAACCACCTGAAGAGATAGATGTTCAACATCATTAGCCTCGAGGGAAATGCAAATTAAAAGCACAATGAAAAACCATCACACACTCATCAAAATGACTAAAATAAAAAACAGCGACCCTGCCAGACGCTGATGAGGACGCAGGGAAACTACATCACTCGCGCATCGCTGGTGGGGACGTAAACTGGCACTGCCACTCTGGAAAACGATTCGGCACTTCCTGCAAAAACTAAACATTCGACTCCCGTATGACCCAGCAATTGCACTCCTGGGCATTTACCCCAAAGAGATGAAGCCTGGTGCTCAGACAAAAACCTGTGTGTGGCTGTTTATGGGGGCTTTACTCAGAATGACTGAAAACTGAAAACAAACAACACCTTTCATGGGGCAAATGGCTAAACAAATCGTAGCCATCTCACACCATGGAACACTACTCAACAATAAAAAAAGCAAACCACTGATATACGCACAACAACCTGGATGAAGTTCCAAAGAATTATGCTGAATTAAAAAAAAAGTCAATCCCAAAAGGCTACATACTATAGGATTCCATTCATGTAACATTCTTTTCTTAAATTTTTTTAAATTTACTGACTTTAAAGAGAGAGCAGGATGGAGAGAGGGGGAGAAAGAGAGAAACATCGGTTTGTTTTTCCACTTATTCATGCAGTCACTGGTTGCTTCATGTATGTGTCCTGAGTGGGGATCGAACCTGCAGCCGTGGTTTGTTGGAGTAAGTCCAACCAACTGAGCTGCCTGGTCAGGAAACATTCTTTTTATGAAAAAGATAATCAATTCTTAGCTTTTATATATATATATATATTTTATCCCCTAAGGAGAGTGAATTCTTATTATTCACAGTAGTCATATTCTATGAAAGTCACCATAAACACTGAGTTACCAAATACTGAATCATAGCCCAAGGAGAAATATAGTGTTCGGTTCCTGTGAGCCCCTGATCACATTTTCATTAACTGATCAATATGTAACCTCATTTTATGTATATTTCTTTTTTAAAAACAGTCTTATTGATGTATAATATACAAAAAACTGCACACAATGAATGCGTACAATTTGATCCACCAGCAATTGAACACATAAGGTAAGAGAGAGAGAGCAGTCAGAGATAATTTCAACATCACCGGTTTGGCGATTAGGGGGTGGTGGTGGAAGTCCCACTTACCAAGACAGGGAACACGGGAGGGAGAACCCTAGGGTGGGCATGAGAGGGAAGGAAAGGTTGAGTGTGACACATTCGTGAGACACCTGGTGGAGATGTCCAGAAGGCAGAAGGAAACACTGGTCCTTCTGAGAGGGACCTGGATGATTGGTTTCCGAGAACGTGTAGAGGGAAGATGCTAGAAATAGAACCCCAAGAAACACCAGCATTTTCCAAGTGATGACAGGGAGAAAGGGTCCACAAAAGCAGAGGAGGAGAGCGAGCAAGAGGTTGAATCCTGCGCCGGATCAGAAATGCCCTTGGATTCCGTGCACTTAACAACTGGGTGTCACGGTTGCTCTCCTGGAATGTGTCCTCCACTAGGTAACCTCAGTTTCCTGGGTAAAGTGGATAATCCCACTTAATTCACTGAGTCACTGTAAGAATTAAATACTAGATGTGGCAATGCCCCGCAGATCATCTGGTGCAAAGTAGGTACTGAACAAATCTGACCATAAGGGCTTCTGCTGGGAGGAGGCAGCCATGTAGGTGTGATGCCAAGGGATCCTTAAGTATAGCTTACTGCTCAGCATCCAGTTCCCACGGGGAGAGATCTTGTCAGCTCTAAGTACATATGAAGTGCTCTATATATGATAGCTGTTATTTGCACAAGCTGTTATTACTGCAGCCACCCTTCAAGCAGCAGAGAAGCCTGTTATTGGAAGGTGGGAAGATGGCATCTCTGCTGCTATGGGTGGGGAGCTTGTATCAGACAATAAGTATGTTTTGCCGCTGGGTGGTGCTTACTGTGGCTTAGACGCGTGTTCACTGGAGGTACTGACTCAAAAGGCAGACCTGTCTCCTGCGTGAACTCCATCATCCAAAAACAACAGGACTTTAAATCAGGAGTGGAAATTTCAATCACGGGTGAGGCAGTGCCGAGATACTCACAAGGAAAGTGACCTGCCAGCACTTCACTCTGCTCATCTGGAAGGTGATGTCCTGGGTCTGGTCATCGGGCAGGGTGACGCGGCAGCTAATCTCGTGGCTGCCGACGGAAAGAACGGCCGCACAGCCCGGCTCCGGGTAGTCGCAGACGCAGGGATCCAGCTGCAGGTGCCCGTAGTGCCGCACCTCCCGGGACAGCTCCAGAAACTGCTCCAGAGGGAGGGGTGGGGACGTAGGAGGAAGCAAAGGGCCACGTGAAACAGATGAAAAGCTCATTGAGAGGCCACTGCCATTCTAGAAGAACACGGGGAACTGAGAGAGAGCGGGGCGCCTTTTTCTTCTGGACAATGCGAGGGAAGGCATTGCCCTTCCTGCTCCCTGACAGTAAGGCCTGGGGAAGTTCAGGGCGTGTCCCCAGGGCAGGGACCGCTCCTGCCTCATTCACCATCGTGTCCCTGCTCCGTTACTGTGCCGAGTACAAAGCGGGAATAAAACATTCAGTACGTGAATGATGAAGAAAAGAGTGAATCGATTAAGATGATATGATTCTATCGCAGGAAGTTATAAGGGCAAAATAGGCAAACACTGTACGTGTAAAATGCTGTCTTTTAAAAAACTAAACTGAGGTCTGTGTAGGAGAAAAGCAGTTCATTTGTACAGGCTGCTTTCTGTAATGGTGGTACAAATGGTCACAGAAAGAGATTTTGGCAACAGCCATGAAATGAGGGCAAACGTGAGTCTGCTTTTTAAGTAGAGTTTCCAGACAGCCCCCAAGTGCCAAGGGCACCAAGTACCAAGGGCACATACACAAGTATGTGATGTCTCAGGTTTCATTTCCTGCCCACCCCACCCCCCACTTCTGACATGACTTAAGGACAGAGGACAGTTACAGTCCACCACTGTGGTCTCGGCCTCCTGTCCTGTTAACGTCTGCTGAGGACTTCCGTTCCTTTAACAAAGTGATCGTTAATGATCATATTTAAATAAGCTGGTATCAGCTCGGCGAGGCCACCTTGTTCTTCCAGCCTGACGGAGGGTTTGTGAGACATGTGAGCACAGGTGGGACTTCTCGCCTTAACACAGGGTTGAATCAGAAGGACATTCCCTCCCCCCAACCCCCACTCCCACCCCCAGGGACAGCCCGGTCCTTTCCTAAAGCAAGGTGGCTTACCACTCCCTTGTATGCTTTTCCCTTTTCCTTTGTTTCTTTCCAGCTCGTCAAAAACATTCTCAAACTACCGTTTTGAGAATTCGTCTCTACATCAACCTAAGCATGAATGTGTCCTCTAAATTTTGTTTGCGTTTTGTTCAGGATCAATGCTTGAGTCGTGAACAATGGCAAAGCATAAAGATTTAAGAAGACAACACAGTGAAGCAGAGGCCACTTCTTCGGTTGAAATACGTCCTGTTTGTCAGGCTCGTACACACCGCTTGGGGACAGGGTTGTGTGAGTTGGTACCATCTTTATGGAGGCTTTAAAAATGGACGTTTAGAAATATATCCTGGAGGATAACAGAATATGAACTCGAAGACAGAAAATACGGCTGCAGTGCCCAGGGACCTTCAGCCAGGATCCACGCACAGGCAGGTATGAATGAGACAGCGCCCTGGGCCTCACAGCACTCGCTGCCCAAGTGACTTATAGCAGCAAGATCTGGAAACAACCCGACTTCCCGCAACGGGAAATTGGTTTGCTAGATGATAACCGTTAAATGGACTACTCTGCGGCCATTAAAAGTGTGGAGGGTCTATACTAATTAACTTGATAAAGGACTCACAATACATTGTCTGCATTTTTTTTAGAATCTTTAAAGAAAAAGCCTTTATTAATGTTATAATCAGAAAAATCAATGAAAAGTATTCTCATTTTTTAAAAGTCCCATTTTTAGTGCTTGGTGGGTTTATAAATTACAGAAACAGCCCAATTCTGATATGTTTCTTTAACTCCCTTCTGGGGGATTTCTTTTGGCGCAATATTTGATTCACCTTTGTTTGGTTGTCTTCTTTCTGGAGAGCCTCTAATTTCTGCCTCTGTGCCTGTGTGGGCTTGGCCCACTCTTTTTGAATGTCCTGTATTGCCTTAAAACAACATAAGTTGTAAAATTAGCAAACTTAGCAGAAATGAGTTAATCTGACACAAACACACTCAAGTATGAAAAACAGACCCAACAGACGTATATAAGAACACAGCTTTTTGTAGCAGTCACTTTTTAAATCAGTGAGTGTAGAAAGAGGTTGTTCAGTGGTTTAGAGACGACTGACAGTGCTTGGGAGGAAAATAAAAATAAAGTTAGCTCTTTCCCCAAACCACCCGATCAAATAAACCCAGGTACACTAAAGATCTAAGTGTAAAAACCATAAAAGAACCAGAAGAAAATAAGGGTGAATATTTTCATCTGAAAATAAAGTTACATTTTCATATAACTTTTTAAGAGACAAAGATGAAATATCATAATAAAGGAATATATAATACATGAAAATATAAAATTTCTACATATAAAAACCACCAAGAACAAAACCAACAAGTAAATGGCAAACCAGGGAAAATAAGTACATCATATGAGACAAAGAGTTAATACCATTTCTATAAAGCAATAGTAATGACGTAAACATTGGAAAGTGGGCAGGTATGTATCAGCAAACGACAAAAAGAAATTCCAATGACAAATATATATTTAATCTCACTAGTAGTCAAAGAATTTCTTCCCTCTCAACTTGGCAAAGACCAAAAAATATGTAACATTCAGGGTTGACAAGGGTTTGGGGAAACAGGAATTTTCAGGTAGAACTGATGGGGTTTAAATTGATACAGGTAGCCTGTCCTGCTGTATCGTGAGTTAAAGAGTCTTCCATTGGTCCTTGGCTGGACGGTTAACCCCTCAAGGGAAGACCCTGGGTCCTTGTCTCAGTGTAACAGGCCCAATGTCTTAGATACAGCAAACACGCACTAATTCTTTGCCAGTCACTGGGTGCTCATTTACACCATAGTCTGAATACAAGTCCACGTGTTGCGTCCCTCCGTGATCCTGGCAGGGAGCCTTATCTCTAAGAGGAGAATGAAAAGCCAGCTAAAGGTTTGACATTGCTGTTTAGGTTTGAAGAAAAGGAGATGAGTTTAGAGAGAAGAAAAATAATATTTGTTGAGACATTGTTTTAGAAAGATTTTCTCAATTACTTTTTCCAAACTATTCTGTTGAGGTAGGAAAATTACTCCCATTTTATCGATGGGCAAATTGAGGTGTAGTGAGGTTATGACTTTCAAGATGATCTGGCAAGTATGTGGCCAGAGTTGGATTAAACCCAGATCCGACCACTACACCACGCGCTAACCCACTGCAGCCGCGTCGCCGACGCTCTGGTCGAGGAAGGACCTGTGCTCCGTCTGAGTCCCACTGCTGCACCCTCTGCAGGGGCTTTAGTGTGTGTGTGACTGGAGCTCAGGAAAACCACGAGGTTTCACGTGGCCCTCCGACCCTGGCCCAAGCCACTGAATTCTGGCCACGCAGGCAGCCGCCCACCCCGAGACTTTCCCCTTGTTGCCATCTGCTCCCAACACTGAACCTCGATGCCGTACCAGCGTGGAATCAGCATGGGTGTGAGGAACTAAACACCTTCTTTCCCAAATTCTACTTGCTGTTAGAGCTCTGTCCACACAGGGCAACGATGTCGAAGAGGAAGCCTGGCTGAATCAAGAGACACAGCAACTGTGACAATAAGCACGAACTGAGGACACATCATTCATCTTTAGGGGACTTGGGACAGAGGTTTAAATGTCCTACAGAAGCAGTGACATAAGTTTTTGTTTCACTACTGTTGTCAGTGTTTGCCTCTGAGCGTGAGGTCACGAGTCATCACTCAAACACATCATACACAGTGCCTCACTCCCGACGAGGAGAGAGTTAGTTGGCTTAGGCAAATGTCTCGACCCTGTTACGTGGCTCACCAGTGGAGACTTAGGCAGGACCTAGTTTTTCAAACCACGTGAGATCACATGTCCTGGTTCTAGTGAACTTCAATCACACGTGCTCTAGTGCCCTTTACGGAGGGTGCAGTAGTGAGACGTGGTGCACATGTGCCTTTTGAGACAAGGCGTCAGCTGCTTGGTTCCAGCTGGTGAGCACGCAGCAGAGCAAGGCCAGGGATGCGCAAGCAGCCTGGGCCCTGGGCCAGGGCACGGGCCGTGGCGGTATGGGGAGGCTAGTGGTCAGCCCACACTCCCCTCACCAAGCCACAGGCCCTGCCTGGAGGAAGCGGCACCTTTTACTAATTTGCACAAAATTATCATACAGGCCAGTGTACTAACTTTTTAAAAGGATGATTGCTCCTCACCCATTTACATATCTAGGCACCCAGGACACAGCCTCTGCCCTTGGCCATTCAGAGCCGGTTAGGGAGATACCTGTGTGAACCAGTATTTATAACGCTGGGGGAGAAGTGCTGTAACAGAGGGTTTGAACACAGACCACGGGAGCAGAGAGGAGGGAGGTGTTCTCCTCTGGGAGGAGCCAGGGAGGGCTTCCCAAAGAAGGCAGTGATGGTGGGCCCCTCCCTCCCGCTGACCTGGGCCCCTGTCGATTTCTCAGCACCTCCTCTTGGAGTTGGGAATAATGATGATGACGATGACAATGGCACAGGTTAGTATGACATCAACTCCTACTTTTTGAAGATTTTGCTGGGAAAAGAGCTAAAATTTGAACAACAGTTTATTAAACCTGGGGGGCAACGAAGAGGCTGTTAATTCAACCTCATCACCTACCAGGGGGACGTTGCAGTTTCAGTTCCAGAAAGACAGTGTCTGGTCCGAGGTCACAGGGAGAGAAAGCCTGTGTGTGGCAGAGCAAGCGACAGCATGCATTTCTGAAGCTGCAATTCACTGTGCTTTCCACAAAGCCATCTTTCTCTCCAGCTATAAGCAGTAGAAATGCCACCTATTGCTCCCTGGTTTGCCACTCCTTAATGAGGACAGACAGAAATCAGACTTCGAGGCTGGCAGTGCCCACCTCTCACCACAGTGAATCCCTGGAAACCACGCCACAAAGACAGGAACGATATTAGACTGAGATGATGCGTTCTCAACCGAGGATGGAATAGCAAGTAAACCAGATGCAAATACTAATATATTACAACAGCAAGAATGAAATGGTGATGAGCCTCAGTAAACATTTAAACTGGTGAATTATGTGCCAACTTATATAACATGGGTATAAGTGCAATGAACGTGATTATACGTGCATCAAAGTATAATGTGAACTGAACTCCAAACCACAGACTAGCCATAAAAATACAGTAGTGAACATTAAACATTTATTGATATTTTGCTTTGCCTCTTTAGAATTTAGAAGAGCTTTGTAGGAGTGATTGGATCTTAGTCTCTTAAAAAGTCCCCTAAGGAAGGATGGGTATCGAGGCTGTAACTCCTCCTCCGACATTCTGGCCACTGGGACCTGTTGTGTCTGCTCAGCCAGGTACCCATGTCCTCAGCCCTGAGCCCAAACAGCCAAGTACCTGCATAAGTTGGTGGTCCAGTGGGGGAGATGTAAATATAAATGATGTTCTGTTTTGTCAAACTGATTCTCAGGTACCAAGATTTTCTGTGACACTAAGAAAACACTGTCGATTAAATGATGACATAGGCCCTGTACGGTCCAGAACCTGTCTGCCAGCCTTTTCTGGCTGGTAACTGCTTCCCGTTATTCCGAGGCAGTTAGTGACTTCTCCTGCCCTCAGCTGCACCACTCAGCCTGTGCTGGGCAGTCCATTTGCATATCTCTTAGTTTAAAAGAGAGAAGTTTCCTCTCTCTGGGCACAAGAACCACCTCGTTGTTGCTTTCCAAGAGAATATGGAACTGTAGTCATTTCTTCAAAGCTGAACATTTGCTCTACTAATATCAAAGGAAGCCCTGCCATTCTGTCTTTGTCTTTCAGTGTAAATGATAACTCTCATTCCGTGCAGAATCACGGTGTAAACTTTTTGAAGTCAATTTAAGTGACATGTAACATCAGCAATACACGTAATTCAACTAAGGAGAAAAATAATATAATGGCTTTGTATCAGTTAGCTATTGCTACATAACAAAACACTCCAAAAATAAAGCATTGCTTAAACTAATACAATTAAAGCAATGTAATTGCTTCAAACAAAAATAAAAAATGAAAGTCACCTTGAAGTATATGCTGAGGCTCTCTTCCCTTTCTATGTTCTTTAATAAGCTGAAACATCAAAAGCCAACCCTTTACTTTCTTTTCTGTACCCAAAGTACTACGGTATGCTCTATCAATGTTTCCTTGTCCCTTTGAAACACTCGATAAAAGTAATGACTGATCCTGTATTTCTGATCCTATAATGACTGATCCTTTCTTCCATTTCAGTTTATGAAAAGTTACAAAGTTTAGCAGCTTAGAATCACACAACATAAGAGCCACTTGTGGTAAGTATTGTTAAATCCCCTTTCTACATCTTCTCCATCCAGGCCTATTCAATCTTTTGTCAGCAAACTTTATGTTTCTTCTTACAAATGTGGAGGGTACCAACTGCCTTACAGAGTGATTCTGCAGCTTAAAGGAAACAAAGCATTTACAACAATTAGCATGAGGTCAGGCCCACCACAGGGCTTAATGCCGACATTGTGCCAGGAACAGTTAGTCTGGGGACACAGCAGTGACCTGACAAATACCTGATTTCACGGAGAAATCATTCTAGTAGGAAGAGAGGCAGTAAACAAATATTTAAAAATACATGTATAAGCTTACACATATACGTGTGTGTGCAATGGTGGAAATGCTAAGAAGAAAATAACCAAGTGTGGCAGGATGTGGTATTCAGTATGAGTGAAATGGAAGGACCTGGAGGGTGTGAACAGGGCAAGAGTCTGACCCAGCCTTTCTGCCTGCTGTGTGAAAGCAGATGGTGGGATATTCTCATGGAACTCCTTAAATGAAGCTTCCATGCCTCCCTTGAGCATTGTCAAGAGCGGCCCTGGAAAGGGTCAGGCCTGCAACGTGTTGATGTGGTGAAGCGAACACTAGGGGGAGCTGGTGAGGCAGGAGGGAGAACTGAGCTGGGGGACCTGGACGTGTAGGGCGCAAGCAGCACCTGCCAACCATCCCGCTGCCTGGCAGAGCCTTCACCACGCGAGCCCGGGGAAAGCAAAAGAGGTCAAGCCCCAAATTTATTTTTCTGGCAGCTGAGCAGTAGGGATAGGCAGGACCAACTTCATGATTTGCAGGGCCTAGTGCAAAATGAAAATGCAAGGTCCCTTGTTCAAAAATTAAGAATTTCAAGATGTGACAGCAAAGTATTAATCAAGCATGAGGCCCTTCTGAGCACGCGGCCCCAGGCAGCTTCCCAGGTCACGTGCCCAAGGAGCTGGTGCTGCGCAGCAATGCTCCCTGCAGGCTCAGGAAGAAGGAAGCTAATCCCTGCGTGACTGAATTATCTGGGATCTCCTTTCTAGGTTCGTGTAAATCAGTCTCTGATTTACACTCTAGATGAGGGTGTCTTGGTGGCAAATTCAGACAGCAATTGTCCAAATAGAGGTGGGTTCCTCTTTTTTATTTTGATTTTTTTTTACAGTAGTAAAATACACACAACACTTTTCACTTTAACAATTTGTGAGTGTACACTCCGGTGGCACTACAACATTCACAATGCTGTCACCATCACCACTCTGTACTGACAGCTTTTTCATCATCCCTGGCAAAGGTTCTGTACCCATTACCCAATAACACCTCCCCTCCCCCAGCCCCTGGCAACAACCTCCGCTCTCCTTTCTGTCTCTCTGAAGTTGCCCATTCTAGGGATGGAGGTAGAATTCACTGCTACATTTTTTTTTCTAATGTTTGAAACCCAAATGGCCTATAATACAGGGTCCTACAGAAATAATGCCCCTTTTTATTGCAAAATCTTTTATCACAAAATCATAAGCAAGTAATTCTCTAACATAACAAAATCACACTCAAGCACACCATATGACATTTTAGGTGAAATGTTCAAATTAAAACTGTAAATCCTTGCGCCCATATTATTGCCCTCTCAACCACACTGCTGCAGGCCTTACTTCTGCTGGACCCTGGAGTGGTGCTCCAGTGGCTCTGGGTTGCCCTCACCTGCATGTAGATCAGGTTCACAGCAGCTCTGCAGTCCATCAGCATGGAGTCGAGGGCTGGGTCCATGTACCTGCATGACCCAGGAGTGTTAAGTCGGTTCCCAAGACACAGCTCCCAGGTACCCCTGGGGGCACACCCACCATGGTCTCTGATGTGCTGGCTCTCTATACCTTGAACCAAGGCCCCCTTTCTGACAAACCCCTGCCCCTCTCCCTGCCTAGCCTTCAGTCTGTCCCTCACCTCTTCTCCCTAATTTTTTGATACTATAAGCTCTTGCCTGGTGGGCACGGACAGCAAAGATGCAAAAAGACAAAGCTTCAGGGGAATGGTCCGCAGCCCTGTTCACACGCAGCCCCGTTCACTCGGAGCCACCGAGTCCTGGGTGAGCTTCCCCACCCGCAATGCCTGGCACACGCTCTCACTTGCCCGTACCCACACCCATGTCACCTCCCTGCCCCCAGGCCACCCTCACCTCTCGCCTGAGCTGCTCTGGCAACCTCCTCACCAGGCTTCCTGCCTCTCTCGGGTCCCCTCAATCTCACGCTCCACATTCTGATGGGAGTGGTCTTTCCTGAGTAGCTTTTCATGCTCCCATAGGCTAGCAGTGAAATCATGCACCCTGTTCCTGTCCAGGGCCCTTCAGAGGACACCCCACTTCCATGTCCAGTCTCCTCTCTAACCCCGCTCCCCTCCCCAATATTCTGCCTTCCAGCCGTGTTTTCTCCCCTCTCCCTCTGCCTGGAAGACCACTCACCTCACCAACAGCTTTCCCTGAACTAACTGCTTCTCCTTGCAAGACGCATCCCCTCTTCTGGTGCCTGCTCCCCAAGGCTGTGTTAGGACCCCACCCTCTGTGCTTTCTCAGCCCCTGAGTTTAGCCTGACCACTGCTCTAATCAAGCTGATCAGAGGACCCCTGGGCCCCGGGGCTGGGTCCTAATCAGGGGCCTCAGCAAAGGGACTTGCAAAGAGCAGGGCTCCGTGTGTGTCTAATGGACCCAGAACCACCAGGATGAACTGTGTGCTGAGAATGGACAGAAAGGGCAGGAAAGGGTGTGGTACAGATGCTCTGTAACCAGTCTGAAGGCAGAGGTAAGCAGAACCACTGCACTCAGGTGTGTAGGGTGAACAGACAGATGGTGGTGTTGGCTTAGACTAGGAAGAGGATGAAAATGTTAGTTGAAGATCACCTTCAGTCTGGGGTGTGGGGAGAAACGGCTGAAGCAGTCCTACTCATATTGTTTACTATTTCACGCATGCATCCCCAGGCCCCCTTTGTGGCAGAGGACAGCAACTGTTAGAGAGTCAGACAGCCCCCAGACCCACCCTGGACTGGGGCTCTGAGAGGCCAGGGCGGGCACCCTCTGGTCTGGAAGGAACCGTACCATCACTGGAGAGATGCACCAAGGAATTCATGGTCAGAGGAAGATCCCTAAGATTTTCATTTTCCCTAATGAAGGTTCTGTACCTGTTAAACAATAACTCCTCTCCTCTCGTAGCCCCTGGTAACCTCTGTTCTACTTTCTGCCTCTCTGAATTTGCTCTTATAGGTATGGAGGTAGAATTAACTACTACAATTTTTTTTTCTAACGGTTTAACCCATTCCCAGCAGGGCGAGGCTGCACCTGCTGGGAATCCCACAGCCCCCTGCCCCCATCCTGTAACACTTCACCCTGGGCCGGGCTCCTGCGGGATCCTGCGCCAGGCTCCCCCTTTCCGGTGACCTGACCCTCACCTCTAACAACAGACGTGAGGCCTCCTTTCTTCCAGTTCCCGGGATCAAAGGCCCTCTGCCTGCATCTGAGATGCTGGCTTGTAAGTAGATATTTTTTAAATTATTTCTTTCCATTACCATTTACACTCCCATGTAGGTGGACATTTTATCTTGCACTTATAATCTAGAATTCACCTAGTTAATGAAGACATAGACCCTGGGAAAGCCCAGTTTCCAATTCAAGCTTCAAGGTGAGGAACAGAGGCTTCATCTCCCCTCTGACCTGATGCTCTCCCGAGAGCTCACGAGCAACAAGTCTCGGCCCCAGCGGTTTCTGCTGTTGTTGGCATTCTCCTCATTATCGTCCTCAAGGCAACAAGAACGAACAAGAGCAACATCTTCTGAGTGTACGGGATCACTTTGTTGAAACCTCACAATAATCCTATGAGGCTCATGACTCTGTTATGATTCCCATTTTACAAATAGAGAAACTGAGTCTTAAAGAGCTTGAGTAACTGGGCTAGGGTTGTTCTGCTAAACCTCAAGAGAGTTGGGACTAAGATTCACATACTCTGATCCCAGGAACAACTACACATGCTCAGTCACTCGCTGGACTGAGCAGTTTCCATAAGCACAGCAACGCTAGAAACCCTTAGATGGGACTGCTAAGGGTTCTTCCTTTTCCTTTCTCAGGGTTCCATGCCATGGATTTTGACAGTTACTCAGAATATTTCTGAATAACAGTAAATGAACTTCTAGCCTTGCTGGGAATATGCTTCCAAAATTCAAAACCGCAGACCAGAGCTCTCGCAGGGCATCACGAGGTCAAGATAACTACTATTCCTAGATTTCAGAATGCCTTCCTTTTAATCTGCGGTGCTCAGATTACAGAATAACTGAGCCAGGAGAGAGTGAACCAAAGACGCGACCCAGCACAGCCACGGCAATCAACCCGGAACCACAGGGTATAGGTTATGTGTGGGGGTGGGTCAGGGAAGCGTCCTGCTCCTATTGTTTTCTGTTTGCTTGCTCTCCGTAGGGCCCTCTGTTTCTGGGGGAAATGGCAGTGTTTTCTGCAAGGGTCCCTATCAGTGTAGGAATAGGGCTGGTCCTGGCATACATGCATCTATTGTTGAAATGCTTTTGGAATGTAAGCCCACTACTTAGAGTTCAATGCACTTCAAGTTGGCTGAGCCCACCCTTCAGGGAAGAGTTCAACAGATGAATCAGAACTGTTTGTATTCAACAAATTGCTTCAATTAATACAGTCAGTAATCCATTCCAAAGCAAGCCCACGCCTGCAGTCCCTCACCATTACCTGTTTCAACCCCAACCCCAGAGGCCTCGTTTTGCCTTCATGGCCACCTTCCTCATGCTAATATCTCTGAGTATTTACTGGAGACCAGTGAAAGTCACCCTCGACCTCCTACCCTTTAGGACAAACAGTGTCATCGTTGCCCTCTCTGCCTTCTTCACTGCTTTCCCTGTTGCGCTCCCCAAGCTCCTCCCTGGTCTCTCCCTAGCTGTCGGGCTACGAGTGGCGTGGTGAAAAGGATGGGTTCTGATCAGCGATGGTCATTCAGCCTCAAAGGCCCGCTGTCCCAACGCTTACTCACCACTTCCTGAGCCCGACCTTGCAGTCTTCCACCTCAGAACTTAGAAGACTCACGCAAGGGAGTTCGAAGTCCGCTAATTTTTTCATGACTAGAGGAAGAGGAAAGGGAGTCTCACTGGTTGCAACAGCACAGTCTACATCCAGTGGCTTTAAAGTGAGAACAGAACGCATTACTCTTGGAAAGCATAAAATATGATAATAATATTCTCTTGCATTTCTATGTAGTGTTTAGCTTTCTAAAGTGTATTTGAAAATAAATAACATCTTACCTTCATAAAATACCAGCACCCCGAGTGAGCAGTGTTTTACACTGAGCTACGGAGGAAGAAACCGAGGGCCGGAGAGGCCCCGTGCCTCGGCCGGCACACCCCAGATCCCAGCGGCCGAGCCGACACACCAACCCCTCCCCTTCCAACTAAACCCGCCCCCCCCCCACAGCTTCGTGAGGACACATGTGCACTACGCTGAGATCGCTGATCGCGTTTCACAACTAAAAAACTTGCACTATCTAGAAATGCTCTGTAGAGAAAAGCAAAAGCTATGGGAATTGGACTGTCATCTTTTACTGTCACATATCTTTTTTTTAATCCTTACCTGAGAATATATTTATTGTCTTTAGAGAAAAAGGAAGGGAGAGAGAAACATCGATGTGAGAGAAACATTGATTAGTTGCTTCCCATATGTGCCCCAACCAAGTATTGGACATGCAACCTAGGTATGTGCCCTCACCGGGAATCGAACCCACAACCTTTTGGTGCATGGAACAACACCCCCAACCAATTGAGCCACCCAGCCATTGGTCATATATCTTCTTTAAGAATCTGGGAACTTATTTATATCACCTGAACTTTATAGCCAATACTCCTTAACAAGGGAAAGGACGGTGTGATGGGATGCCCTGACGCCTGGGGTCTGGCACTCCGTTCACGGGAGGTTATGGTGTGGCTGGGGGTCAGCAGCCAGGTGCACTGGTCCAGGTGGGATGGACATCAGGATTGGGACCAGCGTGGGCACAGGAGGAGTGCAGGTCCTGGAAAGACCCTACTTCTCACTCCTGTCCATCCCCCTTCCCTGGGCTACTCGTCCCCAGCTCTCCCTGCCCACAGACGCAACCTCCCACCCCCAAACTTTCCGTCTAGGAGTAAGGGACAGCAGTAGGGACCATACACTGGGGACTTCCCCTGGGGGTGGGTAGCTCCTCAGCGGAGCCCCTGCCCACACGGCATTCCTGCTGTCCTTCTTACCAGAGAGCTTGCCCTCCTCACGAAACCGAATGAGAAACAGGCCAAAGTAGCCCAAGAGCTCCGGACACAGTCCAATTTTGTGCGACACCACCTTGAACCAAAGACAAGAAAAGGGGGCGGGGTTAGAAGTGTCCGCCGTGGGCACTGAGATGTTCCAACTCTGCAACTGCCTGTAAACACAATAAAACGTGCTTTAATGGGCTAGCAGATATTAAAGGAAATGTTTCAGAATCTAAAATGGTACATACTTGTTTTAGAAAATTTCAAAATTAATAAGAAATAGACTGACGGAAAAAAATCTGTCCCATCACAACAACATTAATTGGCCTCGGCTGAGGCTGGTTGTCCCCTCTCAGAGGTGGAGGTGTCCGTCTCCCAGGTCGTTTGGACTTTCTTGTCCACTGGAGGGCAGCACCCACGCTGCACGAACTCTGTCCTACGGTATTTACCTTCCAGTGGGCAGAGTTACCAGATATTGGGAAAAGGCATATTCCCCACTGCTTGGATGTTCTATAAAAGTCTACGAGCTACGAGCCTTTGATACCGGAGGCCTGCTTCTCTCTGATGTCGCCTGTGATGTTCAAGCCTAATTTACATGGCGCTGGCCCAGTGAAATCCTCAGATCCCAGGCATGAACTGCCCTTGTTTCATATTCTTTTTTGACCTTCACATCAAAGGGCTTTCATTTCAACACTAATGGGTGCGTTACCGATAGGTCACAAGGCTATAACCTCAAATGTTCCCTTAGCAGGAACTTCCATGCCACCCCAGACTCTTTCCCTCACCACTCACCCACCCCCACCTCTGCCCCTTTAAATCTGGGCTCCTGAGTGACTTCTTTGCACGCCCCACCTGAATCCTCTAGATCATCTCTAACATGCAAGGATGTACCCTTACAGCACTGAGAATGAGCCGACACTTTAACCACAGCTCCAAGTTCTCGTGATGGAAGTTGTACAAACACCAGGGAGACTTTCCTTGTTGGAGATCTGAAATTACTGTATTTTGCCGTGTATAATGCGCTCCCGTGTATAGTGCGCACCCACATTATTGGTCCAAACTTTAAGGAAAGATATCTTTCATTTTAATTTTTTAATTCAATTATTTCTTTATATTTAGAAACAAAACCAATTATCGTATTCTAGGGTATTATTTTGCATATGGATATCGTTATTGCTTTCTAAACTTATACTGTTAATGCATAAGCATAAATAAAAGAATTAAAAAACGTTTATATAGATAAGGAATTAGTACTACCCATGTATAATGTGTATCCTTATTTTCCCTCAAAAATTTAGTCAAAAAGGTGTGCATTATACACAGCAAAATACAGTACCTCATGAATACAGTCTTACGAGGCGGATGGTATGAGTGGGTGCTCTCACTCAGTGTAGACTTATAAGTAAAGAGCCTGGAAACTTTTCACAACTTTTCCCCAACACTTATCCCCACTCTCCTTTCTCCCTCATTCCCCACCCCCCACGCCCCTGCAAACAAAAACAAGCACAGGGCCCCACTGTGGGGGGTCGGAGTGGGGCGTGAGTGTGCGCTGGTAGGTACCAGGTTACGTCTGGTCCTAGAGCAAACATGGCCCATGTCCACTCAAACTAGATTTCTCTTCCCTGACTCCATCGTGAAAACAGCAGGCTTACAGGTGAAAGCCGAGGCCTGAGAAAGGAGAATGGAGCCACTTTTATTATTTATGACAACATAAATAAGAGCGCCTTCTTTGAGAGCAGTAAGCATCTACAAAATAAGGCAATAATATTTCCACCCCAGCAAATATTAACAATGCTCCACAACACAAACAGCAGCAATAAAACGACATTAGCACAAATGCATAAACAACAACGACAAAAAAGTTTTTAGCTTATTACTGGTCCTTGAAGAGCCCAGCATGATGGGGGGGAGGGGGTCGGGAACAGCCAACAGAGGGTGGCGGCAAGTATTCGAGAGGAGACGCAGACTGAGATTTTTAACTACAAAGTTTGAATTACATTGTCATGCAGGTGAGAGAATTTCCAGCCCCTGAAGGAGAATACACATGTCTGCCGGCCAAGGGCTCACTGTACCTGTTGGGGAAATGCCACGGCTTTAAGGGCAGAACCTCCAGTTAAACTTACCTGATGCTAATGACGTCAGAGTCATGGGTGAGTCTCTCACAGGCCAATGTGATTGGAAGAGAGGAAGTGCATCTTTCTGAGATCACAAATGTGTCTAGTTAAACTTATGCTCTTAGTTACAGGGGGACTGGGCAAAACCGGATGGCACTGTGGGACCCTACCCTCACTGC
>CM052544.1:99816406-99836513 GCA_028533065.1 Trachops cirrhosus
AGGCACCTGTGCCCAGCGGGCAGCTCCAGCGCCCTGGGATTTATGCACCCCCACCTCTGCTAATTCCGTTAAGTAGAAGCAGAATCCTGTCTTCTTTGTGTGCAATTATTTTTTGATTAACTGATTAAGTGATCTTTAAAAGGCAATTGTCTTCCTTGGCACGTGTTCATCAATGTCGCAGCTGCTCCCAAATCGGTTGAAATCACAGCAGCGTTGAGGCAGCAGGGCCGCCCGGGTGGAGCATCTGCAGGAGAGCATCTTGCAGAAGGCTCTACCCTAAGGCCAAGGTCTGGGGAGAAAGTCAACGAGAATCCAGGCTCCAACACCCACCAGAGCCAAAACTCTCCCGGCAGCTTTGACAACCTGAGCTGACTGCCCAGAGAACCTTTCCCCTCCTTTTCTAACACTGCTGGGAGGGGGAAGATAAATATATAATGAGCTGCCGGTAAGTCCGCCAAAAGTCACTCATCCCCTACACAGGTCCTTCAACTCTATCAAAATACAGCCTTTTCTACTGGTCTCAGACAGCACGTAGTTCAGGTGTGAAAGCCAGTAACATGCCGAGAATTATCTGGTATTACAGTTTAGCACACCCTTTCAGAAAACTGTTTCAAGAGATCAAAAGGAAAACATATTTCTTCTGTTCTTTTATCATGAAGTGTTTTTGTGAGTTTGGTCCTTTTTTGTAAGACAATGTTCAGACAATGTACATAAACAAGACAATGTCTCTCTCTATATATAATAGATAGATAAATAGATAGACATATATATAAAATAAAAAATATACATTTTTAATCCCAGCACAATCTCCTGCACCACTTTCTCCACTGTGCAGTTCCACCTTTTAACAGAAAGAAGACTAACTGACCGATGGTAGAATATCACCTTCTTCCTCACGCTGTGCACTCACGGCCCGCAAACCTATCCCAGAGTGGTGACCTGGGACAAGTGAAATGACAGACACAAACAGAGGCCTTTCTACAGTCCCTGTTGCTAATGTTGGCTCATTCATTCCACTTTTCCAAGGCCCCTTGTAATCAAAATTCCAGATTCTCGGGCTAAAGAGCCAAAGCTCAAAAAGCAACCTGGGCTGTGGCATCTGATACCAAAGAACATCAGCCTGAAGCTCGCACATCATCTCATTTATTCTTCAGAACTGCCTGTGAGGTAGACGGTCGTGGTCACCATTAACACTGCCGTTCTTCCACCGGGACAGGGTACCTGACAACGTTTCTCCACCTTGACGAGATTACTTGACAAGAGGAGTAACCTGAAACTCAGGGAGATGAAGTGACTTAAACCAAGGCCCTGCGATCTGATGAGGGGCAGAACCTGGACCCTGTCTTTTCACCGCTTTTTCACTTTCCGCCCCCTCATTTTCCTTCTCCCACAGCAAATCTCTACTGAGTAACTACTAAAGTGGGATCCTGGGCTGGGTGTGCATGCCAGCAGCCTTCATTTGTTGCCTTATTTAAATGTTTGGGGTTTGCAACTAAATAGTCAGGGGAGACAAAATATACACATGAAAAGAGGAACACAGGCCCTGGCAGCTGAGACTCAGTCATTTGGAGCATCGTCCACTAACCTGAAAAGCTTGGGGTTCAATTCCCAGTCAGGGCACATGACTAGATTGCGAGTTCGGTCCCTGACTGGGGTGTGTACAAGACGCAACCAATCGATGTTTCTCTCTCACATCAATGTTTCCCTCCCTCTCTCTTTCCCTCTCCCTTCTTTTCTCTAAAATCGATAAGCAAGTCCTCTGGTAAGGATTTTAAAAAAAAAAGAGGAACATGATAAGGTCTAAACAAGAAGTGGCACAGGAATCAGAGGAAGGCATATCATGCCATCAAGGGGGACTTCCCAGAGGAGGTGAGGCCTGAGGTGGGCCTTGAGAAAGGGCAGGTCCCTGACCAGTGGGCCAGAAGCAGGGGTCTTCTCAGCAGGGGGAAGTGAGCCGGGCAGAGACAACGAGTGGGCCAGCCTGATGTGAATAGAGGGTTTGAATGGGGAAGAGGGGAGATCGGGTAAAAGAGGGCAAGGAGCCAGGCTGGGTCAGCAGCAGGCAGGGAGGAAGAGTGAACCAGTGCATGAGGTCTCACAGCCCTCCTCTCCCCCTGCAGGATTCTTTGCCAGCATCCATAGCTTGTCCCCATTGCCAAGTCTGGTGCTAGAATGGTTGCAGAGGCAAGCATCCTTTCACAGGGTTCAGCAGCACTTACACAGACAGCCTCACGCTTGGCCACAGTGAGCCAGTTCCTTCACTGATTTCATTTGCAGGGGGCATACGTCACACTGGCTTTAATCATCTGAAGACACAGAAGAAGAGGTCAGCTCAGTCAGTTCACCAGGCAGAGAGACGGGCAGCATTCCTCACCAGAGGGGCAAACTACCAGACCTTGAGGGAGCCTCACTTGGGGACAGGGCTGCGGTGTCTTAGAAGGGCTCAGGTCACCACTGACCTGTTGGAAACAACCGTCTCTCCTCAGTTTCGATCCTATGGCATTAGCCTCTACATAGCTTGGCTGAGGAGGCACAGGGGTCACCTCACCTGAGCCAGGTACTTATCCTCAGTCTCAGTTATCCAGCTTGCAAAATAGAAACTCAGTTCTTACAGTCAAAAATCTCCTGTGCTCAAATCAGAGTCTTCACTTAATTCAACACAGCGCATGGCATCTAACAGGAAGTCAGTAGATATTTCCTAAGTACATGAATAAGTCAGCTAATTCTGTAAGATAAAGTTTCTATTCTATGAACATGCAGAACTTCCCAGGAAACCAACTAGAAATACACTTACACTCACCAAATACACACACACACAAACACGAATGGGGCCTTTCTATTGTTTCCCTCTTTATAGTGCTTTGTATTAAATCAAATTAAGAATTCTGAGCTGGCCCTGGCTGGTGTGGCTCAGTGGACTGAGTGCAGGCTGTGGACCAAAAGGTCGCCAACTCGATTCCCAGTCAGGACACACGCCTGGGTTGCAGGCCAGGTCCCCAGTGGGGGTGTGTGAGAGGCAACCACACATTGATGTTTCTCTCCCTCTCTTTCTCCTTCCCTTCCTCTCTCTCTAAAAATAAAATAAATAAAATCTTTGGGGGGAAAAAAACAAATTCTGAGCTGGTTCACGTTTTCTGTGGAATAGGAAGAATAAAATCTAGATGAGAAGAGGTCGCCCAAACTTTTGGTCTCAGGCTCACGGTTGCCAGACAAAATACAGAGTGTCCAATGTCCCAAATATTGCTTGGGACATACTTATACTGAAAAGATGTATGTTGTTTATCTGCAATTCACTGGGGATCCTGTATTTTCATTTGCTAACTCTGCCAACTGTCCTCAGACTGTCTATGAAACAGGAGTAATGAGCTGGAATTAAATCCTGTGCCTGGAACTCTGATGACAGAAAGCAGATGTCAGTTGCCTGGGGCCAGTGGTGGAAGGAGGGGATCAAGGGCGACAGGGACAAAAGAACTTTTAGAATATAGGAACTGTTCTCTGGTGGTGGTAATTGTACACGTTTACCAAGATTCATCACACTAACCATTCCAAATTGGGGGATGTCATTAAGTTATTCCAAAATAGAGAAAAGCATGATAGTTTAGAGCTCGAGGATTTGACTCAGTTGTTTTATTGATGCAATTTATTTTGTCAAGTTTGGTGAAAAAAAAACACAAAATGGAATGGTTCTGAGCAGGTTCTGGAAACCAAATCCTGCTTCCAACACTTATCAGCAGGATGACTTGGGGCAAGTTGTGTGCCTCAGTTTTCTCATCTGGTAAATGGGACTAACTATAATCCCAGTTTATGGGACTGCTGTAAAAATTAAACACGTTAGTCATGTTCTTGGCACCAAGCTTAGCACACAGTATCTGCCTAATTGTTAATTATTGTTATAAATTAATAATAAATACCAATAGCCACCTAAGATCTAAATTTATTTAAAATGGAGTTGTTCCTACAGAAAGAGGAAACAATGGGGCAAGGTATGAGGTAGTTTGAAACTGAATAATCCCCACTTTAGGATTTTCAGAAATCTGGGACAATCATGAAGCATTCACTAAAAGTTACTGCATGCCCCACAGAGGGCACTGGGTATGGAGCTCAACATTTAAGACTCCACTGCAGTGAATTACAAATGTTCATCACTTGAAAAATAGAAGACCAAGAACACAAGTTAGCTCACTTTGTGTCTCCGCTTCTAGACCTGCTAGGATTTGCTTGGTCTGAGTGTTTCTGAAAACAAGCACTTTCCTGAATCTGCTGGTTAAGGAGGACCAGGAATTCTTCAACCCTGAGTTTGTCCGTGTTTGCTGAGCGTGTACTGCGTGCCAGGCTGTCTGAGATACTGGTCCCTGAACTTCACAAGTACATTGTGACAATGACATCCATAACCACCTATTTGCTTATTCTTTCTTTCTTTCTTTTAAAAATCCTCATCCAAGGATATGTTTACTGATTTTAGAAAGGCAGGGGGTGGGTGGTATTGGGAGTAAGAGAGAAAGAGAAATTGATTGGTTGCCTTCCATACGCACCCCGACCAGGGATCAAACCCACAACCTAGGCACGTGTCCTGACTGGGAATTGAACCCACAACATTTGGTGAACGGGATGACACTTCAACCAATAGGGCCGATAGTAAGTAGCCAGCCAAGGCTACTTACTATTTCTAATGAGAAAACTGAAGATCAGAAAAGAGGTGAGCCAGGGAGTGGTCACCCAATTCCACAATCTCCCTGGGCCTCCCTGCTGTCTCCTGCTTACCACCTACCTTGTAAGGGCTTCCTCCCCAGTCCCACCTCACTTGCAGGAAGACAGACAAGGGGAGGGCAGGAGATGATACCTCAACCTCCTCCTTCAAACTCTTAAAACGCCTACCTACCCTTTCTTTTCCGTCTGCAGTCTTCCCACCCCTCCAAACAAGTTTTGGCCACAAGTAGCTTCCCACCTTTCCCAAGTCTGAACCTATGCCCTTCCTCACCCAGTGACCCGACTATCATTGCTGAGCACCCACTGGGCGGCAGGCTGCGTACCAGGTGCTAACAACCCAAAGATGACCCCACAAATGAATGTCACGGCTGGTTTTTGTTGATTTCAAAGATACTTAATCATACTTTGAAAACGGGCTTTTCTAACACACATGATGTATGAGCAAGAAGACTGGCTGCAGTGAGATTTCCCACAGAAAAACGGGACCGAGCTGTCCACGGGCAGAAGGCGGTTCAGGGAAACCCGCGGGTCTGCTCACTGGAGACCTAGAGCGAGTCTGAAAGGACTCTGTCCAAAATGGTGACAGCTGTTGCCTGGGCAAGAGTCTCTTTCTCTTTTCTTTTCTCGTCTTTTCTCTTTATAATCAGAATATAAAATCTAAAAAGTAAATAAACAAAAAGAAAAAAACTGCGTATGGGGTGGGGTCGAGGACCTGGTGAAGTTTATTTCTCAACTTCACTCCTCTAACCTATTTTGAAGACTTTCAACATTTCCTCATTAGGACAAAAAAAACCCAAACATTAAAACAGGCTAATAAATCAGTCTGCGTCCTAGAGAAAATGCCATCAAGACCTCAGGGGGAGAAACTGTAGTGGGGGATGCCATCCTGTCTTGCTACTGTCATCTGTCTCCAGGGTTCCCAAGTCTGCCACTACTTAAAGCCTATGAAACCAGTCGTTTGAAAACAAAAATACAGACACACCTTTTTAGAGAGGGGTAAACTTAAGGGGAAGGGTAACTGGGAGGAAGAGTATTAAATGCCCATGTACTCGATTCCTGACCGCGCCTTGGTCTAGACTTGGTTTGCTCATGGTGAGTGGGGACGTCGTCCTGGGGAAAAGCTGGCCGTGAACCGGCCCTGCCTGACGGGGCTGAGGGGGCGGGAAAGGGGTCGGTCATTGGGCTGGAAAAGATTTGGAAGTAACACCGGCACCCTGGTCCCCATCTCCTAGCTGCAGATGATTAGGAGCGGCAACGTGCATTCACCGAGTTCTGTGCCAAATAATTCACAGCCGATCCTTATCACGACGCCGTCTCGAAGATTTGGTGCCCGGAGGCCTTAAAGGGCCTGGGATTTTGACACAGCCTGGAGCCCAGAGCCCACTGGGCGCAGTTTTGCTCACGTGCGTCAGGTGAACGAGCTGGTACCCGCCGCGGACCCGCTCACCTGTTGGTTCCAGCGGTGCAGCTGGCTGTAGCGCACCCTGCAGAAGAGGAAGCCGTCCAGGTACACGGAGTAGAGCTGCAAACACAGAAAGGTCCCTCTCGGATGAGCCCAGCGAGCAGGTGAGCCCCGCGGCGCGGCCTCGTCCCTGCCCGGTGGGAACCCGCCCCGGCCCTGGCGCACCGTGTAGCGGCCCCCCAGCGCGTCTGGCCGCTGCTGGGACACCGGGATGCAGAAGTGCGTTTTCATGGCCCACGTGGCTGCGGAGGCGCGGTCCGCGAGTCTCCGCTGGGGGTGCGGAGGAGAAGCCCGACCTGCGGCGCTAGTACAGACCCCGAGTCCGGGCTCCGCCAACAGCCCAGGAGCCCGACCTGCGGCGACGCGTCCTAGCTCTGAGCCCTGGAGCGGTGGACGCACCCGGACTGGCCACGCCGTCACGGGCGGGGCCTGCTCCCGATTACCCCTAGCCCCTGGCGGCCGCTGGTGGGGCCGGGGGTGCTGGGCGGTGCCTCCTCCTGGTCCCCGCCCCGCTCTGGCTGCGCGGCTTGGTCCCGGACTAGTGGAGGGTGTAGCGTGCCTGCGGCCGAGAGCCCAGCACCGTACTGCTCACTCCCCAACCTTGCAGGCAGCCTGCACGGGGGCAGGGCTCCCACGTGCCAGGCAGGCCCTGGGACGGAATTCAGGGTAGAGAGACGTCCTGGAGAGTGCCAAAGACTTCCTCCAGCCACAGGCTTCAACCCTGGAGTCTGGCGACTCGGGGGGCGTTGGGGGGTGGGGGTGGAGGTTACGACTGTGCGTGGGTGAGTGGATGGGGAGATAGAATTCTTCTGGAAAGAAGGTCCAGGGTTTTTTATCAGATTTTCAGAGGGTGCCTTGAACCCACAAGAGTTAAAAATCATTGCTCCAGCTGCATAGATAGCCTAAATATATGCTAAAAGAGTAATAATTCACTACTTTCCATTCTGCCCCCAAATCTCAGGGTTGGACTCTTTGCTGGAGGGTAGCAGTCTGAAGAGAAGCGGCCTTCTCCAAGGGTACACGCCAGGGCCCCGCTCTGACCTCTGTGGCTTGTAGAATGTCCACTCTCCCTGAGGATGGATCTGCCGTCAAAGACAGAGGCAGAGCTCCCTCCCATTGAGACCCACCCTCAAACGACAAGTGTTGACTTTGTCTTTAAGTACCTTGACAGAGTTGAAAAAAGTTTGTCTTCCATTACTTGCCAGCACTGCCTGCAGTGCAATGTGAATTAAGATGTTTTAAAAAAATACATATATCTAGTAAGTATTCTGTGATTACCATAGTATTTTGTGTTAACATTTGTTAAATGTAACACTTAAGGCCTTTTAAAATCCTTGTAGAAGTGGACCCATGCAGTTCAAACCCGCCTTGTTCAAGGGTCAACTGTATTTTGGATGTGAGGTTGGGAACCCCAGTACTCAGAGGGCTGATTTAAATTATACCCGGATTTTCAACTGTGAGGTGGGGTGAGTTGGCACCCCTAGCCCCACACTTGCCGTTCAAGAGTCAACTGTATTTGTAACCCTGCTCTACTATTTTTTAGCTACTAAATATTTTTCCTTTAAAAATATATTTTTATTAATAGACCAGAAACCTGCTTAACAAGTATACTGATGAAAATAATACTAAGCACAGCTCACCCTGTAAGGGTTTTCTCCGTGCCAAGCACTCTCTACTTTAAAGCAATATACTAACTCATTTAATCTTCACAGTGACCTTGAAGGTTAAGGACATCTGAAGAAACAGAAGTACAGTGGGGTTAAGGACCTTTCCAAAGGACACCCCCCCAGTCCTCCCTAATGGCCTCTTCTGGGGGTGCCCTTCCTCTTCAGAGACTCTCTGCTGTCTGCGTGTGCTGGAGGTCGGGCTGCTCACTCCCCTCGGAGAGACAGAGTGACTCTGGGCCAGGCCGCAGATCTGAAGCTCTGATGCGCCTCTGTCCGTCTCTGCGTTTGGACCTTCCGCCACCCCACCCCCCGTCCCCGCCCTTGCCCCGTGGAGTTGAATCACTGAGGGCAGAGCAGGATTTTTTCAAGCAGGAAGGAACTGGAAATTACAAGAACACAAGCAGTACAACGCGGAGATCCCCCAAACCAAGTGTCTTTCTGAAAAATGAAAGGATACCACGGAACTTTGACATCTTAAGGCCCCCTTCCTGATCCGTGTTTGTCCCCAACGTTACCAGTTTATTAACATCTGCTTACGTCCTTACACAAGACCGCATATAAGCTGCCACCTGTGATCTGTTATGGTTGTGGCATTCGGTTTAGGTGCAGGCAGTGCTTCTCAGCCTGGGCTGCACCCTGGAATCACCTGGGACCTTCAAAGGAACACATGCCTGGGTCCCACCTGAGGGATCCTGATTTAATTGGTTTGGGGGGTAGCCTGGGCATCTTGCTTTAAAACTCCCCGGTTTGAAAGATACTGGAGGGTAAGAGCCACTCACAGCTCCTGGAAGTCTGAGGGCTGAGATTCGACTCCCGCTGGCTCTGTAAGAGATGAGGTCTAGTCTTGGAAAAATGCCTCCCGGGGAGGCTGCATTAAGAACTTCACTCAAGCAGCTTGCTGGGATAAAACTAAAGTCTGTGAAACATTGCCCGGGATTTTATTCAGTCTTTTTAATCCATATTTAAAATGAAGATTTCTCTCATGTGCTGCTAGGAACCTATAGACAGACAGCAAGTGGCTGCTCAAAAGCGGAGCAGAGGCAATGGCCAGTAATAAAAATAACAGATAACAGGCAGGGAGTACTGACTATGTGCCGGGCACTGTTCAGAGCGCTATGCTATATTAATTCACTCAATCCTCCCACAACCCTATGAAGTAGATAGCACTTTGCCCATTTTACCAATAAGGAAACTGAGATACAGAGAAGTTCAATATCTCACCCAAGGTTGCACAAGCGGTGAATCTCACTGCCAGGATATGAAATTCAACCATTTGGGCACTGCAGAAGACAGGAGACCACACAGTGGGGACAGCTGGAGTGGACTCTGTGTGAGCCCGCCCACAGGAGAAGCTTCTGGGGATCACACACTTTTAAGAGGTTCTTTGCAGTGGATCCAGGTCTGTCAGTGGAGCAGAGAGCGCCATGAACCAGTGACAGCTGTTTCATCACTCTTGGTGCAGCCGCTCTGGACCCGCTGGCTGATAGGTTTGGGGGTGTCAGGGTACAGCACAATTGGTTTCAAGCTGAGTGGGGCAGGCAGAAAACATGTCAATTTAACAGTTTATATTCAAGTATGGATTACAGAGCAAGATCTAGCGATAAAGAACATATAGAGGCTTGGGGGGGCATCACCGTCCTTTCCCCCGTGTGTCACGGGGCACAGCAGGACCTTCCTGAGGCCACCCAGTGACACAGCTCTCAGAGACAGACGTCTGGGCTGGCAGATCATGCATAGGCTGGAGGCATTTTATTTTTCTCTTTGTTTGCAGCTGATGATTATCTTTATTGGTCAGAGGTAACGAGAATGTTTCCTGCTTTTTTGAACAATGCTAGCAATTCCAAACCAGAAATACTTCAGTTTTGATTTTTCATTGTTGTATTGTTTTTGCTTTCTTATTGCAAAAACAATAGCCACTCATTGTAGAAAGTTTAGAAAATACAGATAAGCCAAGAGAAGAAAGTGAAAAGCTCCCCCAACTCCAGGTCTAAAAATAACCACAGATAGTGATTTGGTTTGTACCTCTTGGCTCGTATTTGGTACAATTTTAGTTTGTATCTTTCTAGTCCTTTTTACTCTGGGTTTACAAACTCCCTCCAACCCTGCCACCCAAATGAGTTCTTTTATGTTGTTTTCCTGCAACCACCCTTGCAGGCTCTCAAGAATGATACTGAATCATTTTTACCCGAAAGATTAAGCCAGGCCCAGCTGGCCAGGCAGCATCAGGCTTTGACTCTCTGAAGCGCAGGGGCCTCTGGGCAGAAGGAAGAAGCGTCCGCAGGGGGTGGACTTGCTGCCTGGGAAGTTCCCGTATAACAGCGCTCCGTGCTGACCCTGGCCGGCCTCTCCAAGTGGCCTGGCCTGTGTCCCTCAGACCCTGGTAGCCCTCAATCCCTTCTCTCCACAGACCCGGATGGTTAACCGGAAAAATGAACAAGGGTATTCCCCCACAAATCGTGAATCTGAATAATTTTGTAGAGGGGCTGCCTTAAGAGGCATGTAGCAGCAAGTTCTGGTGGAAAACACATCAAGTGTTTGAACTCACACACCGTGTGCCACCCCCTTATGCTCGCCCCACCCTGTCAGTGTGTGAAGCGCTCGGATGAACGCTCTCGCCTTCAGTCTTCACGACAGTCAGAAAGGCAGGCAGCTATTACGATGTCCGTATTACTGATGAAAATATGGAGGCTCAGAGAGTTCCAGAGACTTGTCCAAGGTCAGAACACTAGTCAGTTATAGAACCTTAAGTTCTCATAAGTGGGAGAGAATCATAAGATTCATCCTAACCAGGGAAAACCACATACAACTGAAATTGAGTGTTGACTCTAATTCAGTAGTGTTAACAAGGATGGGGTAATAGTAATGGCTGATATGTCTTTTTCTCTGAAGCAGTTTAATTGAGATATCATTGGCATACATACAATATTCACCCATAGTTAAAGTGTGCATAAAGTTTGACGTACGTGCATCCTCGTGAAACCATCACCACAATTGGGATAGCGAACATATCCAAAGCCTGCAAACGTGTCCTCTCGGCCCTTGGTAGTCCTTCCCCTCCCGTCCGCCCCTGCCTCCCCTTCACAGGCAGCTACCGACGGGCCTTCTGTCACTATGGACCAGATTGCATTTCAAGGCTTCTGTGTTAATGGAATCATGCGCTAAATATACTTTTTTTGGTGTAGCTTTTGTTCACTCAGCAACTTTATTTTGAGATTCATCCAGGTTGTTGGGTATGTTAATAGTCTTTTTCCTTTCATTGCTGAGTAGTATCTATTGTATGTATATATCACAATTTACCAATCCTCTTATTGATGGGCACTTGGGTGGTGTCTAGTTTTTGGCTTGAGAGCTTATTATTTCTTTTTTTTTAAGATTTTATTCATTCATTTCCAGAGAGATGGGAAGAGAGAGAGAAAGAGAGGGAGAGAAGCTTTGATATGTGAGAGATATGTCGACTGATTGCCTCTTGCATGCCTCCAACCAGGGACCTGGGCCACAACCCAGGCATGTGCCCTGACTGGGAATCGAACCAGCGACCTTTTGCTTTGCAGGCTTGTGCTCAATCCACTGAGCCACATCATCCAGGGCAAGAGCTTACTATTTCTTGAGTACTTACTTGGGCCAAACACACTTCCAGGTGCTTTTTATATACAAAATCTTAGTCCCTCGTAATGTTGTGACATGAGGTAGGCACTCCTCTGCCCCTTCACTGATGAGCTAACTGAAGCACGCGTGGTTCAGTAAACTGCCCAGGCCACGCAGCTGCTAAGTGGCAGAGCCAGGACTCAAACCCAGACAGTGTCGCTTTAGAGCCGGCATTCTCCGCGGTCCTGCTAAACTGCTGTGATCCCTTAGCGATGCCTGTCATGGGCGAGTTGTGTCATGGTTTGCGGTACCCAAGCTCTTACCAACTGCCACCATTTGTCATCTAAACTGTCCTGCCCCATGTTTAAGTCCCCTTATAAGATCCATTTCAGCTGTTCACAGAATAGAGAACATTTCTAGGTATGACTTTGTTCAACATCAGGAATTTCTGCCTCAACAATTGAAGCTAAATCAATGTCATTTAGAGACATATGATTGTCACTGAGTAGTATCTTTGTATTGGAGAGTTTTAAAAGAGAAAATAGATCTTTTCTCAACTACACAACTGGAAATGACTCAACCACTCCTTTTCTGAGTGCACAGGGCTTTTGACGAATGCCTTTTCAGAAAAGTTATTTTGCTTGATTTTGATTCTTTTTGACTCCTCTTCTTCTTTCTCAGTTATGAGGACACTGTGTGAACGATAGCCATGCCCCACAGCTCTGCAGCCGAGCAGGGCTCTCCCTGCCACTTGTAATCCTGGTGAAGGGTTCATATAAAGACTTCGTTTCCTTAACAGAAACGAGAGCCGCAGCTCCACGGCTGGGGCTAAGGGGCATTACTAGCCATGCCAGCCCGCACTGTAAATAATAACATGCCAGGGTTCGTCCCACCTGCTGAGCCTGTCTTACCATTCAGCTATCAGACCTTGATTTTAGTAAGTCAACATGAACTTGAGGACAACCAGCTTTTCTGCATCTCTAGTCAGGGAGTTGTAAGAACAAGGTTGAGCTGGTGGGTCCAGCAGTGAGCTTGCCAAGCAAGGTGGACTGGTGTCCAGCCAAGAGTCAAGAGAGTGGTTAGTGAATATCCCCCACGTTTCTGGCCCTGTGCCTGGGCTGTGGGTACTGGTGGACGCGCCAGATGTTCCTGTGCTCGTACGGTCTCATGGGGAAGGCGGACTCTCAGGAAGAAAGAACACAACTGGAATAGACTCCAAGTGTGAGCCCTTCAATGGAGGAAAAGCTTAGAGCACAGAGCGCAGAGCATGTGCCAGGTTTGGGGTGCGGGTCAGGGTTGCTGCCCTGAGTTGGGGGCACAGGGAAGGCTTATCTGGGCCAGGAACATTTAACTGAGACCTGAAGGGTGAGTAGGGCTTAGCCAGATCCAGGGCCTGTGTTGAGGGTTAGAAAGAGGAGTGTTTAAGGCAGACAGACAGCAAGTATGAGAAAGCCTCGAGGTCTCTTGGAAAACAGAAATAAGGCCATTGAACTGGAGCGGAGAGTAGGAGGCAAGGCAGGGGCAGGGAGACCTGTCTCACTAACGAGGAAAATGAGGCCCTGAGAAGTCAACCACTGCGCCCAGGCTTTTACAGCTGGGACTCGCAATCACTGTCATCTTTGTATAGGCCTTGACCATGTCATCCCACTTTACAAGAATAAATGTGCCCATTTTAGAGTTGGAAAAACTGGGGCACACACACAAAAAGATGTGCTCAAGGTGACAGAGCCAAAAAATCACAGCCAGGACTTAAATGCTGAGCTTCTGCCTCCGAAGTTCTCCCGCTGCCTGAGCACTGACTCCCAAACTTGCGTTTAGTGTGAAAAAAATGCTCAGGTGTTTTAAAAATTGCAAGGTCTCTGGCTTCATCTTCAGATGTTTTGGCCTCAGTGGGGCCTTGGAAAAGTCACTGAGCTTGACCCACGTTAGCTTCCCAACCTGCAGAATCAAGGGGCACATCCTCATTTTCCGTAGTGAGAGGTCAGGAGAGAATGCCTAATCCCGAAAGAGTAAGGGGTGGCCTCACAGACAAGGATATGGTGGTGTGGAGGTGGCCAGCCAGACACAGAAAGGACCGCCTCTCAAGAGGGAGAGGCCGCTGCTTGTCTTCATGATCCTTGTAGAATTAGTTAACTCTATATGCCACTTAAACGTTGGTAAAATATTGATATTTACAAATTAAAGATAAAATTCAAGAGGAGGCTGGACGGATGGACTAGATAACCTCTAAGACCCGATCCTCCTCTCTCAGCTGATGCTCTGCCAGCATTTCTGATTAAAATCCGAGTCCCAAAGACGTGCTGCCTGTTGTGCGGCAGAAGTGGTTAACAGCTCCGTGAGCGCGAAGTGGCCAAGAGGGAAGGGAAACATTTATTGAGCCCAGATGAAGGTCCAGACGCTATGCTGAATACATTGCTGTCTTCATCTCCTCTCTTGTGTGACCTCTGATTAAACGAAATGCAACACACATTACCTCCCCACGCCCACCCCCAGCCCCACCCGCAGCCTCTGCAGGGGGCTCTGCAGGGGCTGACCCACCCCCTCACCCTCGCCATGCTGTGTGGCTTCCTGGTGACGTGATCTGATGTGAGGGGAGAACACAGACTACCTGTAGGAATTAGGTGTTAGCTTAGAATTCTTTAGAGACAAGTGGAGAAACCCACAGGACATGTAAACAAAAGGCAAAACTTAAAGACGCAGGTTCTTGAGGAACCCAAGGTACACGGGGACAGCCTTGGCTTGTGGCTGGAGTGCCTGGATCCAGCTTTTGCCCATGAGATCGTGGGGACAACAGGGCCATAAGCGATGCTCTGGTGACTTTGACATGACACCAGAGAGCACGGCAGAAGGAAAACACAAAGATTGCGCCCACTATCTGAGGTCTCTGGAGAAGATTACAGATGGTCTTAGATGTGTGTTTCATTAGCCTTCCCATGGGCTTGCAGCCGTGAAGATGAGCTAACAGGCCTCTTCCACAGAGCGACTGGGCTCCTCGGTGCCTCTCCGCTGCTCAGGCCAGGCTGGTTAAGAGCTCTTTCTCTATCTGCCCCAGTCCTGTGGGACACACAGGTTTAGCCCCACTGGCCACCGGAGTCAGGTCATCTAGAGGTGTCCTCTGGGTGGCAGACACAAAAATGGGGGTCAGGCAAGTGTACAAGCTCCCTTCTGGGAGATACCGGAAACCCAGAGGAGGCAGGGGGAGAGTGCAAAGACAGCGTCCACTGCCTCTGTCTCCAGAGGGCACCTCACTAGGCCCCTAGATTTGCCGCTCAATTTTACTACACGTTGAGTTGTTCATGGATACGACCGTGTGCAAAGTAAGGGAAAATCGTTCTTTCCTTTGTTTCAGACTTCAGCAAGGGCGGTTCACTGTGTCACTGTTTCAGATGCCACATCACCAGTGGTGACGTCACTGACGGTATTGGAGGCTCCGTGCGGCTCACCTGCGCACAGCTCCGCCCATCACGGGCTTGCTCACGGGGATTCTCCACGTCTGAAGCCAGCTTCCCGTCATCTCACTACGTCTTCACGTGTAGGTGTGCCCGGGCACTCACCTGCCGATGCACTGTTAATTTGTTATAAACGTATTTTTGTTATTTTTATAAGCTATGTTTATTTCTCTTCTGTATTAGAGTTCAGAGAGCCTATTTCTTAATAACATATGCATTATCTCTGAATTCCCTTCTGGTGTATTAAAGGGATAATGACAAAATAATTGTTTATTTATAAATGGAAGTATTAGTTTTCAGAACCGCTGTCGCAGAGGAAGAGAGCAGTCTGCTCCCTCCTGACAAGCATTGATCTGCCGACTCATAGCGAGGACCCTGGTGGTCGAGAAGGGGTGAGGACAGGTCCCCAAACCCAGGGCTCACTGTGACAGGGGGAGGAAGTGCTCTTCTTGGTTAGCAGAACACCCTTGGGGCAAGGGAAAGGAGAGAGGGAGGCGGGGGGTGGGGGGGGCCGCGGGGCAAGATGCCAAGTTACACAGCTCCACTAGGGCCCATGGAGATGGGGCGGGAGTCCCAAAGTAAAAGTGGGGTGCTCTAACTACATAAGGGAAGCTTAGCAGGCTAATGTGACCATTACCCACAAAAACCAACACACACCAACTTCAAACCTAAGTAATGGAAGAAGATTTATGAAGCATTCCCTAACACAGCCTGCAGCGCTTACAGAACAAACCCACAACAAACCAGATTGTTACAGATTAAAAAGAAACAGAAAGCTATCATTAAAGTGCAGGAGAAGCTGCAGAGCAAAGCCACGAGCCACCCTACACAACAGTGATGGCACAATAATAGCGAAGCTTCCACCTAAAACTGGCAGGAATTCCGACTCTGCTGTGTGTGCGCACACAGCGGGAGACAGCAGCACTCTCAGCCGGGCCTGCCGGCCTGGCTGCTGCGCAGAATGTTAAATCAGCCCCCAGGAAACTCTCGCAAAGCACCAATTTTGGTAACCCTTGACTGCATGTAAGCAGTTGTACATAGTAATGGCACTCTAGGGAATTGTATCCACTCACCAGTAAGGACCGAGAAAAAGACTTGCACTGTTCCTATCAATTGGTGGCCCTCCCTTCTCATGGGCTGCAGGCTACGTGTTTATAAAACAAAGCCTTTGGGGAGCTCCGTAAATGTCACAGCTCCCCACTGGGTTTTATAGGGAGCTAGGGAGTGAAAAATTAAGCCTAGCATACTGATATTCTAATTTACTGATGGAGGAGCTATACTTAGTTGGCTTTTCCTTTATTTAATAAATATTTCTGAGCATATTCCATGGGCTGACATGGAATGACTAGGTGCATGGAATGTACCTACTGATACAAAGACTTGAGCCTCAGAGTCTGGTGGGAGATCACAGTCCGCACACAGACGTGCTGGGCGGCACGATGGGCTGCTGCCCCCCACCCCCTCCCTCCACTTCGTACGGTCCAGCCCTCTCTTTCCTGGGCCAAGCAGCCTTCTGCTTCAGAACCTTGTTTTTTGCTGATCTCTCCTCCCCCAGGTATTTGATAGATCCATCTCTCTGTACCTTGGGGTCTCTGCATAAATGTCACCTTCTTGGATGACCTGACCACCGCAGCTACAGTAACAGCCCTGGACCTCACCCAGACCAGTACAATCGGGCTGCTGCCGGCCTTGGTCCTGGTGAAGCTCCACAGTGGATTCCACTGTGCAGCCAAGTTCGAGAACCACACCCACAGTTCAGCCTGACCAAGCAGGGAAGCAAGCGGTGCAGAGGCTATAAAATATTGTCTCATCAATCCTGGGGATAAAGTAGAAGGAAATTTCAGAAAAATTAGGCAATGCGTAATCTGACTCTGAGGGATGCAGATTATTAGACTCCACCCCACCTCAACCTTCCTTCCTTGGGGACTCAGCTTGCTCCTGCTTATCATTTAAAAAGAGAAACACACAGAAACTCTCCCTGGATCTCTGCATCTTCAGAACTGGGGTCCTGGACAACTCTACCTGATTGAGCAGCAGTCTGAGCCCCGTCAGTGAGAGTGTGGCCTCGGTTCACCTGGGGTGCCCCCTTTCTCCTTACTGGGTGTGTGACTGTGCCTCTGGAAAGTCTTAAACTTAATTGTATAGATGATACGGTTAAATGCGTTGTATTAATATCTTTGTGTTAGATTTAGAAATGACCTATGTTGTGCTAACCAGTTGGTACCTACAATGTTTGTTATGTTTCAGAGGACCTGGCATGTAGGGCATCCAACTTTCCGACTTGTGAGCCTCCTGCTTCCAGTGTAAAATGTGTAGTTGAGCAATCAATTGTGGACTCTAGATTTTTAAATGGAAAACTATAATAGAATTTATCCCAGTTTATTAACAATAATGTAATGTTGAAGATAACTGGCAAATCACTGTCATTACTCATTTAATTTATTAGATTTTCTGTAGTTGCTTAAGTATTCGGGAAGGTTATGCTTACTAATCTAGCACATTCACTCTTCAGCTGAGTGAAGCTGAGGTTCACAGCTGAAGACGTGTGTGGGACTTGAACTAGGCTGTAGAAGGGGCTGGTGTTTACTTTGGAGATAGCCTTGATTCATCCCTTTCACGTCCCATTTCTCATCACCGGCAAAGCTGATGGCTCTCCCTTGAAGGACATGCAGATTCCTATCCCTTCCCACCTTCTCCTACTTCCACCCTGGTTTAACCACCATTATCTATCTCCCCCCCTGGATTTAAAACACAGCCTCCAAACTGGTCCCCCTGCTTCTACCCCATCCTCTCCTATGAGTCAGGTCCTATCACTTCTGTTCCAACTTTCTGGCAGCTTCTTTCTGGCTCAGGTCCTGAGCCCACCCACTGCCCCTACTATTCTGACTCCTACCTTACTGCTCTCCACCTTGCTGAGTCTGGATTTGTGGCTGAGCCACATACCGTCCCCCGTTCTCAGGCCTTCGTACTTGTTGTTCCTCCTGCTGGAAGTGCTCTTTTCCCAGATGATCACAGGGCCCACCCCTTGCTTTCTTCTGCTAGAATGTCACCCTCTCAGATGTGTCTTCCTGGACCATTCTATGCAAACCCTCAGTGCCCTCCTCCCACCCTTCGCCCTGCTGTGTTTTTCTCTGGCACTGACCACCATCTGACAGGTTATATACCAAATATTACATTGAGTTTTTACAAAAATTCTAGGCACAAAAAGTGCCTTCACAAGCAGCAGCAAAACTCACATGGACATGTCAAAGGGAGATTATATTACATTTTTAATGGTTTCAGTGCTGATTATCTTACATTTTTAACATTGATCATTCCTATGATAGAAAATACAGGAGCCGTACTATATAAACAACAAACACGAAGTGCTTACCACTTGCTATGCGTCATTCTAAGCTTTCTAACCGCTCAGTTTGTGCTGTGTGAGTTGGTTGCTATTACTGCCCCCATTTTTCAGGTAAGGAAGTTAAAGCACGAAAAGGTTGAGTGTCTTCCCTGAGACTCTACAACCAGAGGTTGGCCGAGCAGGAATTCCAGGCCAGGCCACCCGGTTCCAAGGCCCGTGTCATGCTGGTAACCACTTGGCTGGAATGTTTCACCAAGGCCTCCTTCCTTGCGGAGGGGAGGCCTAGGCTTGTCTCTGCCACCCGCTGACCCAGTGACCCCAGACAAACTACTCTGCTTCCACTTTGCCTGCAAGGGGCTCCCTTTCGTCTCTAATTCTTAATTAACTGGCATTAGACAACAGAGTTTTCTGCCCAGGAAGAGTGCCACAGAGAAGTGAATGGGAAGAAATTGGCTACGGAGACGTGAAGGCTCTGGCTCATGGGCCCCCTTAGAACCAAGATCCTCTCCCCTGAAAATATAGCCTGCACGTGCATTTTAGAGAGAGTTTCAGGCAGCTCCGAAATTCCCCGGAGACCCGGATCCTGAGTGAAGAACCCCTGGACTAAATGATAAATCTCAGACCGTTCTGAAGAAATGTGGGTCCTCTTTCTTTGAGGGGTTTGTGGAAAAAAGTCTTGGTTTTACAAGTTGGAAATTGTCCAGCTAAGGTTCACTTGCAAGAAGGGAGAATGAGGACCCTTGGAGCTTCCCAAACCTCCCTACTGGGCACCTGAGTCACCTCGGGGTTGGGGGTTCGAAACCCGGGCACTGCTGACGTTTCTGAGGGGGTATTTTTTCTGTTGGGGGCTGCCCTGTGCATCACAGGGTGTTTGGCAGCATCTTGGCCTCTGTTTGCTCGATCTAGGAGCATCGTTTTTGCAGGTGTGACAAGCAACCTTATTTTCCTACATTGCCAAATTTCCCCTAGAGGACAACATTATCCCTATTTGAGAACCTCCAACCTAAGGGAACGCTTTACATACAGGTATTGTCCACACAAACATTTGCACAGGAATGTCCATAGCAGCAGATTCGTAATCGCCTAACCCTGAAAACAACCCAAACAGCTGTTAGGTGATGAATCGATAACCAAAATGTGGTATTATCCATACAATGGAGTATTATTTGGCCAGAAAAAGGAATACAAGATTGATACATACAATTCAGATGAACTCTGAAAACACTGTACTACATAAAACAATTCAATCACAGAAGACCACAAACTATATGGTTCCATTTATATAAAATGTCCAAAATAGGTGTATCCATAGAGACAGAAAGTGGGTTAGTGGTTGCCTAAGGCTGAGGTGAAGAAGGGATTAGAGACGGACAGCTAATGGGCACAGGCTTTCTTTTGGGGCTGATGAAAAATGTGCTGAATCGATCATGAGATGGTTGCATAGTTTCATGAATATACTGAAAACCATCAGTCATTAATCACCACCTTGCAGATCCCACCAGGCCAGATACCAGAGGACACGGTCCTGCTGCTCCGGAGGCCCCTGAGATTGTCCAGTTCACCGTCGTAGGCACAGACCTGTAGGGGGCACTGTTACTCTTCTCACTCACTTCCTTGGTCCCTGAAGTAGCCAACCAGGGTGTCACTTTAGCTTAAATCAGAAGTTTAAAGGGCAGAGGGATTAGTTCCAACAGTTTCAGCCAAACTGGGAAGTGGCAGAAGAAGCTAAAGGAGTGTGACCGCACGGGAACATTTAGTCCCAGCTTCGCATAAACATGCGCAAGGACACACTCGCTCACGTGCTCCTGGGCGTTCTTCACATCTTTCCAGTCCTGTCGGGGAGATGTGGATCTCAAGAAAAAAAAATGCCCTTTGTATATCTTAGGTGTTT
>CM052544.1:99837013-99904991 GCA_028533065.1 Trachops cirrhosus
GGGACATGCATTCAGTGAATGCCCTTTGATGTTCTTTCCTGCTTCCTTTTCTTTCTCCTTCCTCCTCCCAGGAACACAGGTGCCTCCTTGGAAATTTGGGTGCTGCTGGAAGGACACAGTTTGTCGTGAAATCCACGTGACTGCGGTAGCCAGGCATTCGCTCAGCCCTTTGGCTTCTCACTTCCTTCATAGGAGAGGTCACTGCTTCCCACCTCCTCTGCCCTGGAGGTCACACTGCCAGGGCCATAAGCCTAGCCCCATGTAGTGTCACCCTGGGGAGAGGGAGCACCCTGGGGAGTTCTTCCTTTTTCTCTGCCTCCTCACTTGTCTCTGTCCCACCCTGATGGCTTGCTGAGATTGTTCCTCAGGCAAGCCACACGTCCATAAATCTCTGGCTCGTGGGTACCTGCCCAGGTGTGTATCTGGCCAGGCTCCTCGTTTCCCCAGCTTGGTGAGTGTGGGACAGGTTCAGCGAGTTTTGGGGATCCACCCTCCTGACTGAGGACCTGTTTGCTTATTTTCGGGTGCACGGGGGGACCGGCGTGCTCCCTGGTGTCACGTGCCGAGGAGCACTGGTTTGGCCGTGGACGTCTCGTCAGAGGGCATGAGAGGGGGAGAGAGAAGAGGAACGCCTTAGCGCTGCCATCCGTCGGGAGTCGCTGTGGTCAGCTCTAAACGAGCCCACATGAAAACTAAGTTTAAATGAAAAAAAAAAAAGCTGCCTTTTACAAGTTACTACCCAGCAATAAAACTGGTAAAGACACAAAGAATTACTATCTGTTGAATTTTTTCAGTGTGAAGGATCAGCTAGAGGAATAAAAGCTAAACTGAAGCAAAGTAAAAGTTAATGGCACAGAGTCAGACAGCCTGGACTTTTAGATCGGGTTTGCCACTTACTTGCAGTGCTATTTAAATAAAACATACCTCTTTTGTTGGACATTTCTTTTTTTGGCAACAGCAATTGGCATTTTACCTGACATGTTGATTAATAATTGTTGAGAAAATGCTGACGCCTTTCTAACTGGCACAAGTGCAACACAAGGTCAGAAGGTTAATTCCACAGGTTTTATTGAAAGCTCTTTGATAATTAGAAGGTTTTGGTTAAATCCATTTACAATCCCAGGAGAACCTAGAATGGCAATGTGAAAAAGTTCAGAAAAAGGATCACAGCATTGCTAGAGAAAATGTTTGATATTTCCAGGCAGTCCAGGATGCTTAGAAAGAAGGAAAATATTCTGATTCAGAATTTTAAGCTCGGCCTGGTTAAAGACCTCCTTTTTCTTCTAAAGAATGACTTTCTCTTAGTTTTTTGACTGCCATAAAATGTTACGACAGAAAGGCATTTTGATGTTTTGGCTTACTATTGTGCACTTTGATATACCTGTGCCGTTCTACCTTCCACCCCCCATTCCCCAGGCTGAAGGTAGTCCATGTACCTGAGATTTTATGGAACTTCACTTGTGTGTGTGTGTGTGTGTGTGTGTGTGTGTGTGTGTAGTTTATAGGAAGAGTTTATTAAATAGAGCGTAGGAGTGTAAATTGTACAGCTTGTCGGTCTGGCTTCAAATCCCAGCTTCACCACCACTTACTATGTGACTTTGGGCAAGTCACTGCACTTGTCGAAGCTTTAGTTTGCTTACCTATAAAAGGAGACTATCACTGACCCAATCTCATAGGGCGGTTATCAGAATTAAATGCGATCGTGCATGGAGAGTTCTCTTGATAAGGAAACAGGTAGCACACGGTCCCTATTAGCATTTACAATGATTGATTCAAAAGCAGGCATTTCCTTCACTATTAAAAAAGATTCTATGATCTTTTCAAACAACACATGCCACCACCTTAAGAACCGCTGCTGGTGCAGGTGCCCACAGCTGCTGTCCCTTTCAGTGACTACCCGCTGCATTCCTCAGATGCTTGTTTCACAGTGTCATTGTTGACCAGAATTAAGGTGCCACCAAATTACCAGTGCATCACAACTGGCTTTGTAAATAATAGTCACTGATATCTGTGACTATTTAAAGATTAGATCTATTCAACAATGAAGTTGGAAAGATAGGTTCAGCATACAGTTTAGCATGTGACTCATTTTACATTGTAACTTTCTGTGTTGTTACTTTAGAAAATGGTCAAAATGTCTTAGATTGATTTCAACAGTTTAGGAAATATTAAACACTTGGGAACTGAGCCGGGAGGAGGTGGGGGGAGGTGGAGGACGGATAACTGGTAATGGAAGGAGACTTCACGAACACACGGCACAGTGCACAGATGATGTGCTGTGGAATTGTGCACCTGAAACCCGTGTAATTTTGTCAACCAGAGTCACCCCAATAAATCCAATCAAAAGGAAAAACACATCTGGGGACTGCTGAAGTACTTTAGGAGGTCTGGGGGTGGGCATTGATAAATAAAAACAAAACCCCACCACCAACCATAAATCCACCTGCTCACATATACCTTATCAGTGGTTATATATTTTATGGGATCTTTCTAAAAATGCAAGTATTTTTTACTTCAATGTGAAGAGTCTTTTCAGAAAAAAAAATGTTAGTTAGGCTAATGAATATCCCATGCTTCAAAATTTCTGGGAATATTATTAGTAACAAAATCAGTAAATTACATATTTTTCTATCTTTGTAGATAAGACAATCTTTCCTCCCTCCCCCTGCCTCCTCAAAAGTAGCCATGATTATGAGGGACAGGTAAAAAGCTGAATAAGACAACACTTAAAATTCGAAATTCAGTTACCCTTTACTTCTACCATGTGTATACATGTAGCACTTGAAACTAGGTGACTGAGAAGATCTGAAATGTATCAAAATGGTAACTGAGAACCCTTAAATGTAACCAATTAAATTGTCAAACTTTGTTTGCAGAAGGAAGTGAGTGAATACGAAGTCTAGATTAGGGGAGACAGAAATTCACTCACGCAGCCTTGGCCCTGCCCAAAGACGTACCTGTTCCCGCCGGGAGGCGGCAGGATGCCTTCGCGACGGTTGGGTTTCCCAGCAGAGCGGTGAGTATCCCCTGTGCATCGGCCAATTCCACCCATTCTGCTTCCAGCTTGACCCCAACTTCTGATTTGGCTGTTTCCACGAGAACTGGCTCAGAGCAGTCCCCTCTTATCTGCAGTTTCGCTTTCCATGGTTTCAGTTACCTGCAGTCAACCAGTCTGAAAATACAACTTAAATAGAAAATTCCAGAGAAAGAAACAATTCATAACTTTTACTATTGTTTAAGTCCTCACCCAAGAGTATGTTTACTGATTTCAGAGAGAGAGAGAAGGGGAAAGAAAGACAAACACCGATATGAGAAACATTGATTTGTTGCTTCCTGTACGCAATCCGACCGTGGGTTGATCCGGCAACTCAGGTGTGTGCCCTGAGCAGGAAAGAGCAGGAAACAAACCTGCACTCTCTTGGTGTACAGGACAATGCTCCAACCAACTGAGCCACCCGGTCGGGGCATCCATCTGTAACTTTTAAATTACGCGGTCCTCCGAGTAGTGCGATGGAATCTCATGCCATGCTGCCCGGGACAGGGCTCATCCCTCTGTCCAGCGTCTTCACGCTCTACACCTCCCGGCTCGCCGTTCGCAGCCATTCCTGTCACCGAGTTGACCGTCACGTGTTGCAGTGCGTGTGTTCAGAAACCCGTATTTTACTGAGTAACGGCCCCGAGCACACGGGTAGTGATGCTGCGATTTGGGTATGCTGAAGGGAAACTGTAAAGTGCTTTTTTAAAGTGAAAATATAAAAATTCTGTGTTATCCATGGCTTCAGGAATTGACAGGGGTATTATGATATATCCCATGTGGGTAAGAGGGGACTCATGCATGGGGACAATGCACTCATCACACACAAGTCTGTAGGTCCTCTTCAGTCATCTACTCACTCCAACTGCATAATCTCAGACTATGCTTTCAAGTTAAAAAAACAATCTTTCAAAGCACTCTCTAAAACGTCACCTGTAGCCCCTTACTGTCATGTCCTGCATAATGACGCTTTAGTCATTGACAGACTTCATCTGCAACAGTGGTCCCGTGAGATTATAATGAAGCTGAAAAATTCCTGGTAATGTCGTAGACATCGTAACATCACAGCCGAATGCACTGCCAGTGTCTGTGGTGTGCTGGTGGAACCAACCTGTGCTGCCAGTCACAGGAAGTGCAGCACACACAATGACGCAGTGCGTAATACTTGATAACGACAATCAGTGACTGGTTTCTGTATGTACTATACTGTATCATTATAGTCTATTTAGAAAGTTTCCTGTAAAGCAGCAGGCTGTTATGTCCGCAGCAGCCTCATACATCTTGTTTACTGTGTCTCTTGATTAAGTCATGCACAGAATGACTCAGTCTCATGTTTGTTCATCACAGCCCCGAAGTGTACAAAACTCACTATTAGTGTTGTCAGAAAGAGGCCACGTCCAGTGAAACGACCTGGGAACAAAATTCACAGTGATTACGGAGTAGGCAGGTGGAAAATCAGTGACAGTCACTGCTCGCCTGTCAGGCATGTCCCATTGCCCCATAAGTCTGATCTTGAAGAATAAGAACAAAGCGATGGAAACTGTTGAAGGATGTGTCACTGAAGGCAGTGAAACTAAAAAAATTGTAAAGGACCTGAGACATGGAGAAACTTCTAGTGACCTGATTGAAGATGAGGCACAGAAAAAGATCCCCCTCAGCATTAGGATGACCACGCCCCCCCAAAAAAAATTTTTTGCAATGTTACAAGAAGACCTGACAAAGATGTTGAATTTACTGCTAGCTCCAGGTGATTTAAATGATTTGAAAATTGTTATTCATTAATGTAAAAGTGAGTAGTGAATCTGCCAGTGCTGATATGAAGGCGGCAGAGAAAATTTTGGAAAAACTAGAAAAGCTGCAGAGGAAAATTACTTGTCCAAGTACATATTCAGTATCAATGAAAACTCCATACTCCAGAAATGGATGGCTGGAAGGATTTTCATCCACAATGGGGACAGTAATAACCATCACTGATTTTCCACCTTCCTAGTCACTCTCAATTTTGTTTCAAGGCCAAGGACATAAGTCTAGCTTGCAATGTTGCAGGCTACCAATGAAAACCCTTTGTGATCAGGCACAGTGAGAACCCCAAGGCCCTCAGGCGTATCAGTAAACACACACTGCCAGTGTCCTACAGGAGCAATAAGAAGTCATGGATGACCCGGCTCCTCTTCCAAGATGCCCTCCAGAATTGCTATGCCAGTGAAACGAAGTGCTGTTCGGAGAATACCTTTCAAGATTTTGCTCCTGGACATTCTCCTTTTGTTGGTGATCGCCATCACATTGTCAATGTGGTATTTCTCTCTGCAAACACTACCTCTTTGATCCAGCCAATGGATCAGGAGCTGTATGAGCTTTGCCAAGTCGCTTCAGTTGCAGCGACTATTGCTGCAACTGAAGACACTAATGCAATGCAATCCCGAAAATTTACATCTCTGACGGCATAGTGAACTTTGCTTGGGTTTGGGCTGATGTCACCAAGGAGCGTGGACACCTAAACGGTTGTCTGTGACTTCAAAGGATTTGCCAAGGATGAGGCTGCAAAAATCAAGCCTGTGGCTGAGATGGCAAACAACTTTAACTGGGTGTGGATGAAGACATTGAGGAGCTCCTCCAGGGGGTTCCTGAGGACTGGACTAATGTGTGGTTGGGGCTGGAATAGGAATGCATAGCTGAAGAGAAAGAGAACTTCAGAACAAGAACCCCCCCAAGAAAATTCAGAGTAAATAGGTTAGCTTAGCAGCTTTTGCAGATCTCAACAAGGTCCTTAAAAAGCTTGAAAACATGAATCCCAACACCTAAAAGGTTTTCATTAATAGAGAGGAATGTTCGGGATGCATTACCTGCTCACAATAGAAAAAGAAGTAAACCAAGCAAAACACCAGGAGCAAATTTCTTAAGAGTTAACAGCTTCAGGAATAACCCTAAGGCAGGTCCTCCAGGAGGTCTTCCAGAAGGCAATCATCATAGGACATGACACCTCCAATTTGTGTTATTGCCCCTGAAGACCTCCCGGGGGACAGGATCTGGAGGTTGAAGGCAGTGATACTGATGATCCTTTACAGGCCTGCACTAATGGTATGTTTGTCTTAATTTTAGACAAGGTTAAAAACTTTTTTTAAATTAAATAGGAAAAAAAGCAGAAATTAAGGATATAAAGAAAATATTTTTGTACAGCTGTACAATGTTTTAAAGACAAAGTTAAAAGGTTGCAGTGAGCTAAATTCATTATTGAAGGAAAACATACTTCATAAATTTAGGGTAGCCTAAGGAAGTGTTCAGTGTTGAGTCTAGAGTTAACGTCCTAGGTGTGAATGTTCTAACATTCACTGAGACTTGCTGACTCAGTGAGAGCGACTTCCAGTCCTGCAAGCTCCACTGATGACACACAGGTGTTCATTTTACCTGGAATGCCATGTTTTCACTGTACTTTTTCCACGTATAGATACACAAGTACTGTACAATAGCCTACAGTATTCAGTACAGTAACATCCCACGCAGGCCGTGGCGTTGGAGCAACAGGCTACACCTACACCACAGCCCACGTGCATCGGGGTCATCCACGTTTGTGTGAGTGCACACTATGATGTCCCCACACAAACTGCTCAATGATGCATTTCTCAGTACGTGTCCCCATCATATATCTGTTAAGCTGTGCACAGGACTGGAGTTTGATGGCAGGGAAAACAGTCATGCACTGTGTGACACTTCAGTCAATAACGGACCGCACATATGATGGTGGTACCGTAAGAGAACGGAGCTGAAAACGTCCTACTGCCTAGTGACATCACAGCCATCCCGGCACGGCACAGCGCATTCCTCCCGTGTCTGTGATGCTGGTGTGAACAAACCTCCTGCACTACCCGTCCTGTTCAAGTACCATTAGGTTTGCCTCAGGTGTGCTCCGTCATGTTCAGGCAAGAAACTGCCTAATAATGTCTCTCTCAGAACGCAGCCCCATGGTTCAGCTGGTTAAGCGGCGCATGCCTTACGTAATCACAGATAGCATACGTAAACAGGATACATTCCTTTAGCTGATACTAACCATGCAAATCTCAGTATAAATGTTGAAATGAGGAAAAAAGTTCTAGGTAAAAAAGCAGTTTCAGTTAGCTGATATACATCTAGTACCAACAGAATGCCACCCATTACAACTTCCAATAAAAGCAGCCCTAAGTTTGTGAAGTGAGTTTACAAACACAGAACCAAACAATGAGGATGGAGTGTATGTTTGTTCCTAAAGGTCTTGTTGGCTCCTTGCAACAGTCAAGTCTGCTTCATCTAAGAAAATAAAGGTATTTGCAGAACAGATGGAGACGATTTATCTCCCTGTCACATGAAATCATATAAAGAAAACTGCTGTCTATATACTCTATGTATCTGCAACTCTAGATTTAGAAGTTTTAAACTGTGGGATGTTTACAGATACAACCCCTAAGGTAGCTCAAACTAAAGTTTACTCCTTTAAAACCTCAAAGCTTGAACCATTTTATACTCACACTTTGAAAAACAGGATATAAACTTCTCTACCTTCCTAAAACATTGAGGGAAAACTTTCCTGGTGACTGAGAAATTATTTTCCTCTTAATGAACTGTCAAGCCACTTAGAAGGTAGGTCTATGACTAGATGAAATATACAACAGTCATTCGAATGCTTACAGGGTACACGGACTTAAACCATGGGGTAGAGGTGGGGGGGATTTGAGTACCAAAACAGGAAGCCGAAAGTGAAAAGCATTCCAGGTACAGAGAATTTATAAGACTTAATCATGCAGGCTGACAATGTCACAGGAATGTTATTTTTTGTTTTAAAAGATTTTCAGAGAGGGGAAGGGAGAGAGGAGAGGGAAAACATCAATGTGTGGTTGCCTCTCGTGTGCACCCCACCGTGGACCTAGCCCCCAACCCAGGCATGTGCCCTGACTGGGAGTGGAACCAGCAACCCTTTGTTTCATACATAGGCTGGCACTCAATCCACTGACACACGCCAGGGCAGGAATTATTTTACTCGGATTTACTTGCTCCCAAAGGCAACAGAGCTGGTGGTGTTCAGACTATTCTCAAAAGTGCATTTAAATTGCTAGGGCTAGCCCTGGCTGGTGTGGCTCACTTGGTTGGAGCGTCATCCAGTAAACTGAAAGGTCAGAGGTTCAATTCCCAGCCAGGGCATATGCCTATGTTGCAGGTTTAGCCCCCAGTTGGGGTGCACATGAGAGGCAACAAATTGATTGTTTCTCACATCCATGTTTCTCTTTCTCTCCCTCTCATTAAGAAGCATATCCTCAAGTGAAGATCAATAAATTTCTTACAAGTATAATACCTTGGATAAGGTATACTGAGATGAAATTGTAAGAATCAACTATCTTAAGACCTTTCAAAAACTAGACGGCCTTTTTAAAACGGCTGTGGCTGGTGTGGCTCGGTTGGCTGGAGCATCCTCCAGTACACCCAAAGGTTGCAGGGGTGATTCCCGGTTGGGCAGGGTGTGTATGGGAGGCAACCAACCAGTGTTTCTTTCTCCCTTCCTCTCTCTAAAAGCAACAAAAAAATGTCCTCAGGTGAGAGTATTTAAAAAAAAAACACCTTAATATGAATCCTAACTTTTTGACATTTAACCAATATAAAAATCACACCAAAGACATCCTCTTCTGTACAGAGCAACTGCTGTTACTGTCTTCTACCAAATAAACAAGGGCTGGAAGTAACCATCTCCCAACCTATTAAAACTTCAATAACATAGTTATAAACTGGCATCATCTCAAAAAAAATGTTAAGATTGTTTAACAAATACAGATACACCTTCTTTAGGAATTCACAAGGAACTCTAAACACATAAAATACTTTAAAGGAACTGTCTTATGCCTCATCTTTCCCATAAAACCAAGACACTCTTAATTATTAGTACCTTTGTCGTAAGAGAGGCTCTTATGCTAATTTCACCTTATCAACTATTTACACAAGCCAAGAGAAATAAAATAGCATAACATCACTGTGCACTGTTTAAGGAGTTTTTATTAAAGCAAGAATTTTATAATCCAAATTACGATTCCATGCTCAGTTATCAATTCTGTTATTTAAAACAGAATTGACATTCTGAGCTATTCCACAGTAAAGAATTACAAAATTAAAGAAAGGAATGTTTTAAATTTTTGTACTTTGTTGAAAATTCTTTTCCCAGGGTCTATAAAACATTAATTTGTTTTTATATTTTACTATTTTTTTTGTTTTTGTTTTTTTGTTGTTGTTTTTAAATCAGTCAGTAATCTAGGCCTAGCATGTTTGCTAGACCTGGCATTTGCTCGGTATATAAGGTCCAAAGTTTCCTTTCCTTTTTTTTATTTATTTTCTATTTTGCAATGTTTTTTTCCATAATATTTAAGTTTTTCGATGTTTAGATATTTTTCTTCGGTGAAGCAGAAGTTTCATGGTCCCTGATCAATCTGTAAATGTGGGGGAAAAAAAGATTACAATCATCAAGCTTGCAATGCGACCCAATCTTAATTATTCCAATCACTAAAAAGAGAGAATCTTACCTAAGTGATAGAGGAGCTAAGAATACCCACAATGGCAATCATATCACAATACAGAAATGTATCAAAATTAACATGGTACACCTTAAATTTGCCTGTTATATATCAAATATACTTCAATAAAAGCAAAGCCAACAAAGTAAGTTAGATAAGAAGACCAATACTACTACTTGTCAGCAGCAAATTAAAGCAGTGGGCCAAATTCAGCCCGCAGCCTATTTCTGTGACGTTTTACTAGACCTGAACCACGCTCACTCATTTACACACTGTCTGTGGCAGTTTTCACACTGTAACAGTGAGAGTTACTGCCAACAAAAACAGGGCCCACAGCTCAAAATTCTTCCTATCTGGTTCTTGACAGAAATGCTCTGTCAATCTCTGGTCTGGTTATACAGCTACATTACCCAGCGTAGCTTCTTGGGAGTCACGAAGGGCACTAACAGTAGAGGTTCAAGACCACTTGTCATTGCTGCCACCCAAGGAAAGGTATAAGCTAGGAAAGCCCCCTGAGAGTAAGTACAGAAAGGGCCAACTCCTGTTAGAGGCCATTTAATAAAACTTTCTATACGGAATGTTTAGTCATGCTTTAATTTTAAAAGTTCAAGTCAACACCAAGGTAACAGGTAAAATTTAATTCTTTTCTATTTCTACTTCTCCTTGAAGAATTAGCAATACACTTCAATTTAATAGTAAAATAATTTTTTGCTATGTTTCAAAGTATGTGCAAACTGTTATAAAAGATTAAGGAAACAAACTTAAAACAATGACCACGAGGGCAAGCTCACTTTAAACAGTTGGAACACCGGTGGCACTGTTCACTGCTTTCTGGGCGGCCTCCTTAGCTTGGTGGGCTTGTAGTACAGCTACAGCTTCATCAACCTAAAAAAAAAAAAAGGTGGCTCTGAAAAGGAGTAACTAGAAGAATCTCAACTTGACTATACACAACTGTCCATCAAAGGTGAAAGTGGAAAGAATTCTTAATCCAAAAACCACTCTAACTGTATGTATCCCTATCTGTTGGGTTCTGTTCCACCACTGTTCTAAGAATTATGACCCTTTTATGCTCCTTATTCTCTCCCACCCAAAATCCTCCAGAGTTGAAAAATATTAGCAAATATCGTATCTTTTTTCCCAGTAAAGAAGCAGCAGTTAAGAGAGCCTGGATACTAGAATTAAACTGGATGTGAAACCAAGTTCTGCCACTTCCTAGCTTTGTGAGTTTGGGCTAATTATTCAACCTCTACATGCTTGTTTCCCCACTTATAAAACAGGAATAGGTCACTGTTAGAACTTACAGTTAATACTTCCAAAGCTCTCAGAACAGTGCATGGCTTGCATAGGGTAGGGCAAAAATAGGTTTACAGTTGCTCGTTTGGAAAATAATACATTAATAAATAATACTACAAGAATAAACTGTTTCATGTACTCGCAACTGTAAACCTACTTTTGCCCCACCCTGTGTATAACACTTCAAAAGCCCTCAAATACACATAGTTAAGAGACTATTAGATAAATGGTAACTTTAGATTACTTTAGAACGGAGAGACTCCGGAGACTCAAGCATATGAAGCAGTTCTGAATTATCAATCTCCAACAACATGCCAGTGATTTTACCAGCAAGAGTAGGGTGCATGGCTTGAATAAGAGGAAACAGCCGTTCACCTAAGGACAAAAACATTAAAAAACTCCTTCAATCAAAACAAACAAACAAACAAAAAAACCGAAGGGCATTTACCATGTTAAAAATGGAATTTAAGAAACTTTTGTATATAGCCAATATATGCTAACCCATGAACGACTATATCAATGTATCTTTTATGGAAAAGCCGTTAATGAAACAGAGTAAGATCCACCCCAAGACAATTAATTCTTGGCAGTATCAGTTTATATTAAATTATTCAAACTCCTTCCCAATATGCGGTGGGAGGACACAGCAAGTAGGGTGCAATACCCTATTACCCTATCCGTCAAAAACAACACATCGAACGCTGTCTGGGCTTTAGTCAGGCAGACAACCTGTGCCGTCGTCCTCACGCATGCCAACCCAGAGCACTCTCACCCTAGCATCACTATTAGGTGCAAAGGAGGTCTATGTTTCCGTTTTCTAGTCTCAAACTGACAAAGTGAGACAAAGGTACCTACCCAACATTTGCTTTTGCTCTTGAGGAGGGGCAGATGCCAACATGGAAGCAGTCAAAGGCTCCTGACCTTGTACATGAACAGCAGGCTAGATATAAAATGGGAAAATTCCTAAGTTTACAGTAGAGAAAGAAGTAATGGCAAGTACAAATGGCAGTCATCACTGAAAAATCAGTGAAGTTATAAATATTGCAATCTAAACAAAAAAAAGCTCAGTGAATCAGAAATATGGCCTAAGAAAGCTATTAATACTTATTTACTCAATAACCACACAGGATAATTCCCTTTAAAAACGAACAAACAAACAACCTGGAGTACTCTTTGGAACCAGTTTTCTGTTATGATCAATGACAGTTTTGGTCCCAGGGGGTCCCACATCTCACAAACTTGATTTTATTCTTTCTTCCTCAGAGCTGTGCCAAGCAGAGCTCTCAAACCACACGAGTAAATTCAGAATAGGAAATGCTGAATGCTCACCTAATTCCTACAGTATAAGGCAGATGAGATGTTGTTACATGCTATCACATTTTTACATGCTATCAATTAATGGGACAATTAACAAGATGTTCTAGATAGCTTAAGCTCTCCCCTATCATACAGTCGTCAATTTCTTTGATCGCGACCAAGGTTCCGTCGTGTTTAAGAAATCCGTCAGTCCGTACCTGCTGCATGGTAACTTGTGGCTGTGCATTAAGATGTTGTTGAGGATTGCGAACTCCCGCGGCGTATTTATACTGTGGAACGGTGCGGACAGCAGGAGTAGCTGCAGCAGCAGCGGCTGCAGGACGTGGACCCATTGTCTGTGTTGATGTGTTAGCTAAAAAACCAAAAGAACAAACGCCCCACATATTTTTGTACATGTACTCCGCAACTTCAAAACGGAGACCCATTTTTACAGACAGGGCTAAGACTCACCAACACGCTGCGTGGACATGACTCGTGGAACCTGTGAAGAAGTTGGTCTCATAGTACTAAATGGTGGTCTAGGAGCGGCTGGGCGGATAGCACCGGGCATATTTTGGAATGCTGCATTTAAAGATACAGACACACATTAACTTGTCAAAACTCAGTGAAATGTCCATGCTATTTTAGAGCTGAGGCTTGCACAAAAGGCTGAAAGTGACTCAATCTAAACATGATTTTAAAAAGCTTAAGTCTCACTCGCACCTGCACTTTCTCCAGACTTACCAGGTCAGAGCAGCAGTAAACAAACACTCATTCACACAAGTACTTAACAACTGAACGCAAACATGAACCTCATCCCAAGTGCTTCTGCAACACAGGGCTGTTCCACACAGGCCGGGCCGTAACTGCCAGAACCCAGACCCTCGTACATGGGACAGAATCTTTAAAAACTACTGCCTAACCAAGCATGAAGTAAGAAGTGGATCTGAACAAAGTAAAACAGAAAGAAAAAATGAGACCAAACCCCACCCCCACCAAAAAAAACTTCAAGAAACAAATAATGTAAAAAAAAGAATTAAAAAAAAATCAGATCCATTCTCAAACTTATAAAGAATAATCACACCAGCATAGAAATCACTGTCTCAGTAAAGACAGGAATGATGAAGTGTTTTTCACATCTTTTTTAAGACTAGGATTACCGAAATGAATACAACCATAAATTAAGAAACACAAGTTAATATACTATTATTGAACTACAACAGCTAATTGGTCACATGTATATTTTTATCCCAAATAATCCATCCCCTTAAGAAAAAAATGAAAGGCTTACGATGAGGTCTGGCACCCTGAGCAGTCCAGCGAGGACTTGGTCGTAGTTGAGCAATTTGGCTAGGAGGGTAGTATGCAGCACGGTTCTGAGTCTGCAGAAAGCAAGCAAATATGTCAGTGAAAGAGAAAAGCAAATTGCAACTAGCTATATGCTTTCAAAACATTTAGCAGGTTCTCACACTCTAAGAATTTTAAAAATTTCAATCACTCACATATATTATCATTTTTGGCACAAACAAAACATGAGCAAATGCAAAACTCTACCTGTGGGATAGCTGCCATGAAGTAACCTGAAGGAGGTGCTGGCTGGTAGGGGTTGATCACGGGGTTCGGCACAGCTCTCACACTCGCCATTCTCTGCATATACTGGTTAGTGAGGTGAGCCTGGCGTTCTTCTTTGCGCTGAGCTAAAGCTACATACAATGGCTTGGTAGCCACGATCCTACCATTCATTTCTGTAACTGCTTTAGTGGCTTCTTCGGGGGAGGAGAAACATACAAAACCAAACCCTTTGCTGCGACCACCCTCCATCATAACCTATTGAAAAGAAAACAATATTAAACAAGGTTAACGCAATGGTAGAAAGAGACACAAACGGAGAGTATTACAATTACAACCAAGTAACTGACTCAAATAACTAACCCTATTAATACTTTCACCATTTTCCCCACAATTTTTCCTTAACATCCAAGTATTAATGGCAAGCTACACACACCCATCATCCTAGCCTAAGGAGGAAGTGAAGGGGTAGAGGCACAATAGCAACTTCTTAAGATATTCACTTAAGATATTATTAAGATTTTCAATAAGGTCTAAATATCTAATACGTTCAAGGCCTAATAAACTTAACCCTTAGCACCACTAGAAATATCCACAATTAAAATTTGACTCTTCTAGCAAATCAAGCTAACAAATGCTTCACTACTCTTTAGAGACGAGGAGTGGGGGGAGGGAAAACAATAGAATCTTATAAAACTCATACAGCAATACAACAGACTCTAATAATCTCACTTACATGTGAGAAAAAAAGACAAAAGAAAAAACACCCCCCCTCCCCAATCCCAAATTCATGGACACAGGAAACATGGTGGGTGCCAGTGGGGTGGAAAAATTGGGTAAGGGGATTAACGGTACAAATTCCTAGCTACAAAATGAAGCATGGAAAGTATACAACACAGGAACTATAGTTAATAATAATGTATATTTGAAGGTTGCTAGATCTTAAAAGTCTTTTCATCACAACATACACAAATACTGAGCAGCTGTGTTGTAAACCTGAAACTAACATTTGTAAGTCAATTACATCTAAATTTTCACCAAAGATTTTATTTACTTATTTTAGAGAGAAGGGAAGGAAGAGAGAAAGAAAGGGAGAGAAACATCTGTGTGCAAGAGATACACAGATCAGTCGCCTCTCACACACCCCTAGCTGAGGACCTGGCCCACAACCCAGGCATGTGCCCTGACTGGGAATCGAACCATTAACCTCTCTTGGTTGACAGCCTGGCACTCAATCCACTGAACCACATCAGCCAGTGCTCAATTATATCTAAATTTTAAAGAGTCCAGAAACATACCCATGCAACTATGGGAATTTAGAAAGTTCAAGTAAACATTTTAAAAATAGTGGGGAAAAGAAGACTTTTAACTATTTAATACATGGTACACTGGGATAAGTGGAAAGAATTAAGTTAGATCTCTTATTCATATCACATTACAAAATGAAATCGCCAGACAGATTCTCAATCTGAACATAAAACGCAAAAATATAGGAACACTCTAAGGTGACACAAGATCCTAAAGTCCAAGACTGGAAGAAAATACCTGCAACACTAAACAAAGGGCCGACATGAAACTGTCCCTAACTCCAAAAGACAACCAGTGCAATACAACAATGTGCAAAGAAAGGCAAGAATAGTGAACACGAGAAACAGGCCACCATTTTCTACTAAACTGATAAGACTAGGAGAAATCCATTTACCCACAAACTGGCAGTTTCAACCCTAGAATTTAAGAAATATGGGCATGTGTGCAGAGATCACTGCCGAATACGCACAGCACGATCCTGTTCTCTAAAACACATATGAACTGTTTGGACAAGCATGAAAAATTAATGCCACCCGAACTCCCTCTCGGAGACCGAAAATGAGGAAAGGGTTGCCCTTTCCCTTTTTTCCTTCTGCCTTGATGAATGTGTTTTCTTAGCAAGCATTATTAAATCATCAACATGATGACCTCCTCCTCTAAAACAAACTCCTGCCAAATTTTTCACCTCCTTTATATTATAATCCACAAAGGACTTTTATAAAAGGGGTCAATAAAGATTCTCCTTTGTGAACATGTATGCATCATCATACATTCAAAATAAACTGATGCACAACGTTCAGTTTAAACAACTCTCAGGGAACAATGAGGATAAAGACACTCAAGAATAAATTCTATTACACTCCAGGTACCCTTATAAGAAAGCACAGGCTGAAACGCAAGGCAAAACTTGCTGCCTCAGTCAAGGGGGTTGCCAGAAGCTGAGTCGAAAGATGAGCCACAGGTCATTCCAGAGCACTGAGTTTTAATTCTTCCTACACTCTTGAGAATACAACTAAAGTTTTAGACACTTCTCCCACCTCCTTCACCACCTCCCCGCCCCGCCCCAAATACACATGCACAAAACTACATACAGAGGGACTCTTGGACCTTGAACACCATAAAAGCCACCTAGGAAAGAGGTACTTCAACCAAAATTCCAGAAATTAGAATATTGCTGTATTTCTCACATTCTGATTCCAAGTAAAAAAAAAATGACCCCTCTTTACTGCTACAGGGCTTGAAGTTTGACTCCCCAGAATGAGTAAGTGAATACAAATTTAGCCCAGTAATTAACAAGTATAGTTCACTAATAAGCTGCCTACTTTAACCAGTAAAAATACGGGTTTAACCGAGTGTACAACGGTGCATATCACTAAGGATTAATTAGTCACAGCCATCTACAGCAGCCTTCCTCAGGAAAGAACTCAGAATTCTCCATCTGCAAAAAGACACCATGGGGCTAACATATCCACTTCAAATTTCAATGTTTTTGAAGTGATGAAGCAAAAATTTGATTTCCAGAAAAATAAAAGATTTTTTTTGGGGGGAGAGAGGAAAAAACCCTACATGACTATTCATTACAAAGTAAGAAAAAACTTTTATTAATGTGAAATTTAAGTATCTATATCCATGGACTTTTCCAGAGTCTTAAACAAATCATCCCATGTTTACCTTTGCACTAGTGATTGTACCAAATGGAGAAAACTCTTTCCGGAGACGTTCGTCATCAATGCCATCATCAAGATTTTTCACATAAAGGTTAACACCCTGAAAACACAACAACAAAACACTGTAGGAAACAGGAGAAAACATGGTGGTACTTCAGCACACTTCCTAGTGTTGTATCCCACGTTCTTCTCCTTTCCCCCTCTAACCCCCCAGTTACCTGGCAGTAAATGAAATGAACGTAAAATAGGTTTCCTCATCCCTGTCTTATTTTGCTTGTTCAATTAAAAATGAACCTGGTATCTGGTGATCCTATCTTGCTTCATCTGTTCAAATTTGCGCTTAAGTTCCGTCTGCCGTTCCACTTTTTTCTGAGCTCGGCCAACGTAAATTTGTTTTCCGTTAAGCTCCTTTCCATTCATCTCATCCACAGCCTTACAGAAACCACAAAAATTTTAATTACTAACTTGAAATATGGAAGTTCGTTTCTTTAACAATGAATAAAATATATTAGATTATGAAAACTAAAGATAAGAACCATCACAAAAACTAAACCTTGAAGTTTTTGAAATATAAAGGTTCCCAATTTATACCCTCAAAATATATAAAATGCACAATACATGTGAAGATAAACATGTAAAATAGCCATTGGTATGCATGCAAATTTCAACCTAAGAACAAACCAGTTTTATACTCCCCCTCTGCTAAAAAAACAGAGAAAACCCACAGTGCCTTTAATTAGTATATTAAAGTCTTACTTTCTGTGCATCTTCATGCCTTTCGAAGCTTACAAATCCAAAACCTTTGGATTTTCCATTTTCATCGGTCATTACTTTCACACTCAAGGCAGGCCCTAAAAAAGATTTTTTTTTAATGACTAAAAGATATGCCACACAACATTTAGTTCATACATTTCCAATTCCAACACTCAAAAACAAAGCCCTGCCGGGGCACTGAATATTCTCTTCAAAGACCCTTTATTTCTACTAAGAAACTAAGTAAATACTCCATTCCCCAACACATTCCTACTTCCATTTATGGAGGTATGTTTTCGACAACCGTAAAAAATGAAGTTTTATTCTTAGTATTAAAAGAAAACAGATGTGTGTGTGTTTTTTTACCCAACAGTTCGTTTTATTTTGATGTCAGAATTAACAAGAATTCCTCATGCCCTGGCCCACTCAATTTCAACAGGTAGTGAAGGGAAGACAGTCTACCGTTTGGGAAGACAGAGTCACCTGGAGGAGGTGGCATGTTTCTGAACTCACACTCACACGCCTCTCCCCACCCCTCAACTGAAAAGACACTTAACTGAGGTGTGTGGGGCAAAAAGGCAAAAAAGAAACTCTTATTTGATGATAAAGAATTTACAAGACGTATGGCACAGGTAGGTTGTAACTTTTGATGTGCCTCAGCCCTAAGTCTGTAATTCCCATCTCTGCTACGCAAAACCACAGAGAATGTAACCAATGAACTTACACACTGGTGGTCAACTGACAGCATTATTCATCTGGGATACTAAGTGGTTAACAATACCCAACCCAACTCTAGAAATAGCTTCTAATTAAAAAGACGGATGAAATATACAAACACCAACCACTAAAGACAATTTGAATAAGATACAAGACACAATGTCACATTTTCCACAGTTCATCTTTGTGCAAAATAACAATTTTTTGCTTAAAGGAGTGGTTCAATGTGGCATGTTAGCTTGGCAATAAGAAATTATTAGATATCCTAATTCTTTATTATTTGAACTGCTTTTTAAAAAAGCCATCAAAGTTTAACACAAGGGGAAAAAGGGTATGGGGCAAGCAAATCATTTAGTACGCTTTAAGTTCCAGGGGTGTCCAACCTTTTGGTGTCTCTGGGCTACACTGGAATATTTAATGTGTCTTGGGCCACACATTAAATATACAAACATTAATGAAAACAAGCAAAAAAAAAAAAGGTTTTAAGTAAATTTATGATTTTGTGTTGTGCTGCTTTCATAGCTATCCCTGGGCCACATCCAGCCTGCAGGCTGGACACCCCTGGAAGGCTGGTTACACTTCATTAATTTTAAGTTTAATGATTTTTAAATACAAGGGAAGAGTTGTTAAGACATCATGGATTCGGAAGACGACCCCACCAAGATATCCTTGGAAAATCTGGGCCTAGTTTTTAAGTCAATTTACATTCATTGCTCAGACACAATGCTAAAGATGAGACGGACCAGAGCCTAAAGCCCGCCAGCTTCCCTGTCCCATCATTAAAGACTGCACTCCAATCTGAGCTGGCTGTCACATGCACACCCCTGATGAGATGGTATCTGTGTGTGAGTAAGTCCATCACAATTTAAGATAGCAAAGCCTTTCAAATCTGGTCCAAATATAGCCACACCTTACTGTGCTAATATAATGCAATTAATATTTAAATGGGATAGATTTCTATTTATATATCATTTTGCACTATAATAGACTATCAGTAGTTTATTCCACGTAACTGCAAATATTTTAAGTACCATGTAAGTCTCATTTCATTTAGTTTTAGCATAAGTAGCCAAAACTAATATTGAGCAATTACTCAGAACTTTGAGTGTAAAAATTTAATTCAGACACATTACCAAACTTGCCAAAGAGATCCTTAAGGCGCTCATCATCCATGTCTTCTCCGAAATTCTTGATGTAAACGTTGGTGAACTCTTTTGCCCTAGCTCCAAGTTCTGCTTCTCGTTCTTTACGAGACTTAAATCGTCCAACAAATCTAATAAAATATGTAAGGGCTATAAAATTAGGTTCTGTTTTATGAAGTTCAGATTAGTTAAGCCTGATGAATTTGTAAATGTCACAGATCATCCAGAATCTGTAATAAAGAGCACACTATAAAATGGAAGTATGGCCTCAAGTGAAGAAATGAAAACATAAAATATAATAAACTTCATAACTACAATCACAAAAGAATATTTTTCTTTTTTTTTAAAAGAATGGTTGTAACTTTTATTTTATTTTAAGATTTTATTTATTTATCTTTAGAGGGGGAAGGGAAGGAGAGGAGAGAAAGGAGAGAAGGAGAGAAATATCAATGTATGGTTGCCTCTCATGGGTCCCCTGCTGGGAACTGGCCTGCAACCCAGGCATGTGCCCTGACTGGGAATCGAACCGAGACTTTTTGGTTCACAGGCCCGTGCTCAATCCACTGAGCTACACCAGCCAGGGCAAGAGTATTTTTCTTTATTTGACTTTTGAGAGACAGAAAATGAAATCCACACCAATTTGTTGTTCCACTTACTTATGTATTCATTGGTTGATTCTCATGCGCCCTGACTGGGAATTGAACCCACAACCTTGGCATTTGGAGACAACACTCTAACCACAGAACAACACAATCAGGGCAAAGAACATTTTTAGTACACGCTTCTCTCTCTTCTGTCCAGCTAAGCCAGGGTTAAAGAGATCATACCTATTATTAAGATGAGTGGGACACCAATGAAAAGACTTAAAAGCTTTCACTCTGCTATTTCAAAGTGGCTCTTGTACTTTGTTTGCAATCTCCTAACTTAAAATCTAACTTAATTCTGTAGTCTTAACACACAAAAACCTGGCATAATTTTCTTTGCAAAATTACCAAGAAAATGCCAATATAAAAGTAGTACACGTCACCAAAAAATATTTATACATAAAAGTAAAAAAAACATTCCCATTCAAATCATGATTCATTTTTAATGTAGTATCTTTGTTTTCTGTGTTTAAAAACATTAAGGGAAATACCTATGTTTTATTTCCTTGTATCACCCTCCACCCACCCATATGGTGGTGCTTTCTTCTCCATGTTATAAATGTTCTCAATGGGAGCATATTATTATTCTATTGTGGCCATCATTATTTACAAAACCTTTCTACCTTTGTAAATAATGCTGGAACTTTATGAAACTATTGTTTGTTCTTAAGGCAGAGTTGCAGAAATCAGTGGTTCAAATAGTGTATAAATGATCGTAAATTTATAGTCAAACTGTTTTCCAAAATGGTAGTATCATTTTATAATCAAAACAACAATAAATCAAGTCTTTATTTAACATAGACCAACGCACAGGCAAACTATGTCTTCATCTGCCAGTGCTAATGGTTGTGAAGATTTTTCATTTAAAGATGTACTCTAAGCCCTGGCTGATGTGGCTCAGTGGACTGAGTGCCAGCCTGCGAACCGAAAGGTCACAGCACCTGCCTGTGGTGTGGGCCAGGTCCCCAGTTGGGGCCATGAGAGAGAGGCAACCGACTAATGCATCTCTCGCACATCGATGCTTCTCTCCCTCTAAAAATAATGAAATTAAAAAAAAAAAGTGTACTGAGCCTTTGTAAATGTTCATATTAAGGAGTTGATGATTTTCTTAGACTTGGGCACTTCACATATTAGGAAGTCTTTCCTTCACCGCGTAATTGACACAGAATGCAAACAGCCAACATGTGCATGACTCCTCCGTGCAGACTGACGACGCCACTTTGATGGGCTGATTTAAGAGAACCACGCCTTTAGAGTGACGCAGTTGCCTTACAACCAAATCCAATTTGTATACCACCATTACACAGCAACATGCACTCACAGATCATTTCCGTATGACCTCACAGCTGAAACTGGCCAGACCCACTGGCACTGAGGGTGAAACATTTGATTTGTCATTTGTTTGGGCTCATAAAATCTGTATTGTTACAACCTGGAACAGAAATAGTCTTACACGTGTTTCATCAATGTCATTATTTTAAGTTTGCAACTTTTAAGAACAAGTTTATTTCAGAAAGTTTAATCATGAAGACTTCTGGTTTAATTCAGCTTTTTATTTAAGGGGATGAAGGAGTTTCAAAAGGTTGGGAAAAAAAGCAAACCAACTTTAAAGTCCACCAATAAGTGCAGCAGTATAACCAAGAGCCACTGTGGGCTCAGAACTTAAACCACTGGGTTTGTATCCTAGCCCAACTGGGTTTGTATCATGCCAGCTTTTAATTATAGGCAAGTTAGTTTAGCCTCAGTTTCCTCAAATATAAAATGGGCTAATTGCTACTTCTGGAACTATGATCAAGTTTCTGTCTGAATTCCTATTCAACTATGCACTTATTTGAAATAATTTTATACCCCTATATATACCCATTTTCTCTTTTTTGTTTTTGGTTTGAATGTTGATCATTTCATCAATTCACTTTATTTGTATGTTACATTGAATGTAGAGAAAAAGTAATTATAAAATCTCTCCCAAGATGTGGTTTATTAATTTTCATTCTAACTGTATCTCTTTTATTTTTAATCCTTGCCCGAGGATATTCCTTTTTTTCTTTTTTAATTGCCTTTATTTAGAGCAAGAGGAAGAGTGAGAGAGACAGGTGCGTAGCCTGACTGGGACTGAATCCACAACCTTTTGGTGTGAGGGGTTAGACCCAACCCCGGGTAGCCAGGGCCTAACTGTATCTCTTTAAGAGCACAAATACATTAACTTATAAAATTAATTTGTTGATATAAACTATTAAAAAGAAATTTGAAGTGTGATTAAATATTTATACTTACACTTTGCGATCATTTAGAAGCATTCCATTCATTTTTTCAATAGCTCTTTCAGCTGCTTCCTGTGTTTCAAAATGTACAAATCCATAACCCTTGGAGCCATTTTCATCACAAACCACCTAGGGAAAAATGTGTACCAATTTTTCATTACTTACTATTAATTGCTAATCAATACTCAGAGGACAAGGGGTGGCTTAAGGGAGCTGACATACCAGCACATACTCATATTTGAAAATTCATGTGTAACTTTTGACTCCCCAAATACTTAAGCTGTCCCTCAGTATCTCTGGGGAGTTGGTTCCAGGACCCCCCACGGATACCAGAATCTGTGGATGTTCAAGTCCCCTATATAAAATGGTATAGAACAATGCACAGTCAGCCTTCTGCACCCAGTTCCTCAACCACAGGAAAAAAATCTGCATGACGTGATCCCACAGAGTTCAAATGCGTGTTAAGGGTCAACCATAACTTGTCAGTCACCTGGGTATTTGAGAAATAAAGATACTCACTAATAGACAGTATGGTTGCCATTTTAAGGAATAAACTACAAGAGTTTGCTAAAACACTGTGAATGTTTCCCTGTCACATTTTTGCTTACCTTACATGAAAGGATGTTACCAAAAGCAGAAAATGTATCATACAGTGCTTTATTATCAATAGATTTGTCCAAATTTTTAATGAATATGTTGCCCACTCCACTTTTGCGAAGTGATGGATCACGCTGAGACCACATGATGCGAACTGGCTTGCCCTTTATAACATCAAAATTCATGGTGTCCAAAGCACGCTCCGCTGCAGGAAGAACAATTGTCATAGTGACTTACTACTTCGAAACTTTTATGAGTCACTTGAGATTTTCTAAACTATTGTGGGTGGGAGGAGTGGTTGGGCCCACAGTCTATTTCTTCTAATTTCAAGATGGTTGGACCTTACCTCACATTAGTTGAGATTTAAATGGTATGACATATAGAGAATAGCAAAAAGCTCAAATTTCCCACTGGTAAAAGAATGACATCACTAATAATATGTTTCTAAAACAACTTATTCATTTAATTTCCATTATGCTTATAAAAGCACCCTTTTGTTCCTAGTCGATGTAAAGCATGATTCCCTTCACATAAAATCTGCTTAATGAGCAATATAAACGACATTAGGCAATTGAGGAGTATCCACAGAATAAAAGTAGTCTATGAATTTATAAGCATTTTAACTTCTTATTACTTGTCAAAATTGGTCTTTTCATTGGCAGCTTATCACTGCCAATATTACACAAAAATTAGTCAATTTTCTTAAAAAATAATTATTTTGAGGAATTTCAGTGAATCATGGGCACAATTTCCTATTGCCATATAATCAAAACCAGGAAAGGCTGTATCTATTGATATCCAGATTTGAATCAGGCCCTCAAAAACTAACATGAAGTTGGGCATACTTAGCCCTCTTAAGCCATAATTTCTGAACTACCAGGTCTATGATATTTATAACTCACTATTAATGCTTCCTTGACCTATAAAACAATTTTATCTTAAATCACTTTTGTACTTAACAACTGATAAATTAACCAATTATTTCTGGATAGTGCTAGAAAATTTCAAAATCAATCCAGTGATTTCAAGATCTATGAAGAAATATGTGCACTCATACAATTAAAGAAACATTTATTAAAGAAGTTGAGACTCTAAATTAAAAAAAAAATTCCTTGATTAAAAAAGACCAGTCCCTTAAGGGGAGAAAAACAGTTCATTTTAAGTTCTACAGTACCTACACCAAGTTTCACAAATTTCATGCCAATGTAACTGTAAAGTTATTGGGAGGACAAATTTTCTGGCCACTTCTTTTTATAAATGAAAGCCTCATTTTCTAAAAGGTAATGCCAATCCGCTGTCAGCTCATTATCAATTGACCACACCTATTCAGCTCTCTAGTTTTTTAGCTGACTTTGCTTGAGCCTCTTTTGAATGAGTCACCTCTTCCTGTTAAATTGAAAACTAGTCACTTTCAGAAACTATTCTACAGGTCCATCCATGCAGCAATAAGAAAAAGGAAAAAAACCACTGAAAAAAACTTTTTGGAAGGACAGTAATTTGTACCTATAGAAACCAAATAAATGGAAGATGAAAAACGCTGCCTGCTTTTGAGCAGTCATATAGCACTACTCTACTGGTACAGAATACTGTAACCATTGTAAGCCAAAATTCGACTTTTCAAATCCCAAGAAATTTAAAAAGTTGTTTGTTTGGATTCAAAATGGTTAAGCTTAGAAAAAATAAAATCCACTTTTCAAAAGTTACCACTTTCCAGTCTCTAGGATTTGTTAAGGTTTTTCTGTAACTCTTTAGATTGTGATTACATGATCCAAAGTTATGTTCCCTACTAAGACTTCATCTTCTATTCAGTGATCAATCTTGCCCAAAGTTGGGAAGAACTGCTATGGAGGGACATTTGGAGCTACTGCTTACAGAGCAAAAAGGGCACAAAATCTGCAGTGCAGTTTTACAACTTCTGGCTGTCACTCAACAGCCTGCATACCCAAAATCTCAACATTCACTTTACCCAGTGAAAAGCTGATCTTTAAAGTAACCTAAGTTCTACTAAATGAATTTAATAAAATTAAGGTTTAAATTCCACCCTTTAAGCCTTTTCTACAAAAACAAATCCATTATATATTTTATAACACTATTGATGTGTATTTAAGTAGCCTGGGGGAAAATGCAAAACTGGGCCATAAAATTGAGTGAAGCTGACTTGCAATTCAATTGATCCGGACATAAAGAAAAAACCCTGGCAACAAGCATCAAGTCACATACCTTATCTATCAAATTTTGTTTTTGTGAACGGTTTAACTTCAAAATAAAAATACAAGGTTAGCAATATATTTCCCCATAAGACTCAAGCTAATTCGAAATCTGTTATTCGGTACTCAATTACTCCCCACGTTTTATGGATATTCTGGTCCACTTTTAAAAAAATTAAGAAACTTGAACTACTCCAATGCCACATGATAATGATCCAGTCCACACTGCGCTCACACTAACATTTTACATCCTATTTTTAAGTAAAACGCCTCAAAATTTTAGAAACTATTTAGGAAAAGGAAAACTGAATTCTGAATTATCAGTACTATGAAACTACACTGGTTAAGAAAATGATTAAAACGATACAAATTGCCTGAGAAAACGATGGCCTTCAAGGGGTCACCCTCCGCATGCCCTCCTCCAACCTTGCGTGAACTGGGGGAAAACCCCAAAAGCACTGCTCATTGGTAATTTACATTTTTAGAGAATCATCAATCCCTGACAAGTTATTATGAATGGAATCAGAAAACTTAGGACCTCCACTACGTCACCATGTTAACTTTCTTCTAAAGCCCTGTGGCTTTCCCAGGAGATTGGGCCAGTAGCACAAACAGGCCTCGGGCCTGTAAGGTTACAGGGTTCAACACGTGGTATTTTTCGAGCACCGACCGACAGCACTTCCTCCCGGTGCCGGGGTGCAGGCAAGAGAGCCAGGTGGTAGGAGCGCCTCTACCTATTACCGTAAAAGGGGGTTCGGCGCTCGACGCCAGAATCCCGCGGCTACCAGCGGAAGCGCCGTGGAAGAACCCAACCTCACCAACCCTTCCAGCGCGTCATCACCCTAAAGTTTGAAAGCGGCTGAGGCCGAGAAAATGGTTGCAAAGGAGGAAATGGCCAGGCGTGGAAGTGGCGTGCGGCTGCCAGCTGCGCGTGTTCCCGCGGGTATGGGGAATGGGGTCCGGGCGCCCGAGCCTCTCCCCGCCGGTCCTCGGAAGCGGTTAAGAGTGACATGCCCTCCTGCCCTCCCCCCCCGGACCCGCCGGCCTAGCCCGCCAGCCTGCCGCCGCCTGAGCCTCACCTCTACCCGCCCGCCCGCCCGCCCGCCGGGCCCGACTCTCACCGTCCGCCGGCTGCTGGAAGTTCACATACGCGTAGCCCAAGGAGCGGCGGGTGATCATATCCCTGCAGACCCGGATGGAGAGGATGGGCCCGGCCGGGCTGAACTTCTCGTAGAGCATCGCCTCGGTCACATCGGGGTGTAGGTCCCCCACGTAGAGCGAGGCCATAGGGTAGCTGGGGGCGCTGGGGTTCATCTCGGCACGGCTGCCCACAGGGCCACAGGCCGCGACCTTTCCGTAAGAGAGCTAGTGCTGGGGCCGGGGGCCGGAGCCGGGGGGAGGGGTGCGGGGGCAAGCGCAGAGGGACAAAAATCAACCGGAATCGAAAACTACTCAACAGCCGCAGAACGAGGTCGATCCGCTGCCGCTGGCCACTGGCTGCCGGCTGCGGCTGGGGAGCGAGGGTGGCGGTGTCGGTCCGGGCAGCGAGAAGGCCTCGGTCTCTTGGTTCCTCCTTGGAGCTGCTGCGGGGCCGCGGGCGGGTCGGTCTCGGCTGCTTCACCGGGTTATTTTATAAAAAGGAAGAAAAAAATAAAAGTCTCCGGCGGGGGAGACGCGGATTCTTTGTAAATTTTTTTTTGGTTTTTTAAAAGATTTTTTTAGATTTTTTTTGGGTTTTTTTAATAATAAATGTGTGTTCCGAGCCCGGAGCACACACTCCGCACTCTCAGCACTAACCGCCGGGGAGAAGGGGAAGCACCGCCTCCTGCACCCTGTATTTATATCCCACGCGGCACTCGCCCCGCCCCAGCGCGTCTGACGCTAGGACCCTACGTGAGCGTCAGCGCTGGAGGAGGAGAAAAGAGGGTGAGAGGGAGGAGGGAAAAGAAAACGGGAGGAAGAACGAGCGGAGAGGAAGGGAGAGGTGGCGACCGCGGCTGCCGCTGCGGGTAGGGGGTGGGGTTGAACCGGAGGGATGGGGGTTCTGCGCACGCGCCGCGGCCGGGGGGCGGGGCCCGCGCTGCGTGGGGGTCCGTGGGGGAGGGGAGGATCTACTCGCCAGCGGCTCTCAGAGTAGTCGGGCGGGACGGCCCCGCCTTTCATACACCCCGCCCCGACATCCACCCGGGGGAAGCGTTAACCCGTCAACACCGCGGTGGGCGGTGCGCAAGGCTTCCGGGTTCCTCGGCACTAACCACTCTACACGTGCACGGTAGCCCGGGCCTCCTCCCGCCGCAGCCAGCCCGACTTCGCTTGCCCCCGCCCCTGAGGAACGCCGGGCCTGAGTGGGCTGGCGTGATCCCATCCAGGCCCAGTATCCGAAACGTGCGTGAAAGGAGCCAAGGCTGGCTTTCCCCTTCTCCTACCCGGACCGTACTACGAATCCCAGCGGGCAGCACCGCCCCGCGCGTCGGCCGCAGGAGCGGTGCCTGCTGGGAACTGGAGTCCCCAACGGCCGCGGCGCCCGCTGACCCTAACTGGTCGCGGGTCCTGGCGGCCCCCAACCGTCCTGGCGGTGAACCCCGGTTGCCACCCCCGCGGTGCGTTCAGTAGAGTGGGGGAAGGGAGGGGTTCGTGGGTCCTCGTCCTTCGGCTTTCTGCCTTAGATTTTCTCAGCCTCTTCATTGGATTCTGTCGTTGGGCAGTGGCTTTAATCTGGGAAAGCTGTTTTGGGGTCTTTTCCGCTTCCCTTGTTAAAGTGATCACTATTAATTTAAGACGCTAGTTTGGAATCATTGATTCGTGCTATTTCTACCAGAAATTTTATTTGAGGCAGAAGACAGGACTCGAGAAAAATAAATGTTTTTCCTTAAAGTATGAGTCTATTACAGTTTTACGTGGCACCACAGACTTGCAACCATTTAGGAATAGTTTCAAACGCAGTATTACCAATGTTTAAAACAATTTCGTACATTAGTTGTGGCCTTTAATAGGGCTGGTAAATTTAATGAGTTGATAGCCGTAGAAAATGCCGGTTAATAGCAATGACTATGTCAACATACAAATTCCCACTTTAAAGTAGTATTTAATAGTTTTTAAAGGACTTGCATAAACATTCTACCATCTGTTTCCTACAGCGATCTTGTGTGGGACGTGGAGCAAGTAGTAATTTATTTTACTGTTAAGGGAACGGTCTCAAATTGCCAGTGCATTCTTCAATTCAATAAACTTCAGTGCATGCCAAATAAATTGGCAGGTATGGACTGGGTACTATATTCTCATTTAATTAAAATATAAACCAGCAGAGTCCTATGTAAGTGCTCTTTTACCCCTGTCTTGGTAGGAAGAAGGTCATATTTTCTGAAAAACATGTTGCCTCATGTGATTTATTAGGCAAAAAGAGCAAAAATCTTAGGACTATGCATTAAGAAGACACACCTATCACTAGATAAATCACCATGCAATTTATTAGAACTCTGGTCAAATACAATGTATCAATATATTTATAGAGTACCTACCAAGTGGGTAAGTGAGGAAGGTGGATGACAGGCTGAAACAAATTCCTGTCCTCAAGAGGCTTGTGATGAGTTCCTCTGGTAATTATAAATATAAGCATTGAAATTAGTATAATAAACATCCAATCCCAGCATTTTATCCACGACCATTTTCTCTTAGATTCTATCTTTGCTTTCTTTAAAAGAAATGGGAGAGTACAAATTCCATTGTACTTTAAAAGAAAATAAGACTTCATTTAAGGATTTTAATTAAATTACTGAACAGAGACAACATGAAAAACCAAACGGGTAAAAGAATAGTTGTTCTCAATAAAGAGGTGAAGGGAGATCACCTCCAATAACTTGTAAATTAAATTACACTGAGTTAGAACTAAACCATGCATAATTACTAAGATTATCTATCCAGAGGGGTTTACATATACTTCTGGTAGGGGAAGATGAGGGTACAGTTTCTGGTGGACCTCACTAAAACTTGATTGTAAATAACAAAGTTAAAAAAATGGTTTGCTTGGAATCTAGAAAATTTTGTCAGAGAATGGGAGTTTGGCAAGCACTATCTAGGGTGGGATTGAGCCCTCCAGTCACTTGAAAGGGCTTACTAAGGTTTCACTAGAGCTAGGATTAATTAACTCTCAAAAGCCCTCTTTGTTATGAATCCATTTTAAACAAGCAGCTTCCCGATTGATAAGTCCAATTAATAGCTGAGCTTCCACAGCACCCTGACTCAAGCAATGGATGCCCTGTATGGTAGAGAGAATTAGTCTAGTCACTAGAAAGAGATACCAGTTCTTTGTAGATTAATAAATCCTTTGGAAGGAAACTGATCATCAGGACTCTCATGCAGCTGTGGCTCTTGCCATTCAGGGCTCACTGTTATATTTTAGGGAGGTACAGTTGAGTATGTACAAAGGAGACTAGAAGCAAAGTCCATCCCCGAGGGGAGGGTGCTGCTGGTTGAATCCAGAGGAGTCGGAGCCCATCTCAGTTGGAAACAGAAGCAGGATCTGGAACTGGAACCAAGAACCTGTTCCCTTTGTCCATCAATCAAGTCACCTCTGTATCTCCAACCAGCTCATTTCTCCCGGATTAGAAACTTTTCTGATTGAAAATTAAAACAAAAAAACAAACTCTCCCTAATGGCATATTCTTCTCTAATTTACTCTTTTTCACAGCCAAACTTGTTATTTCCACTTCTTGTCTCCCCTTAATTCCTCAACCCCTGTATTAATACAATTCCTTCCACTCTACTCAAACTACCCTTTCAACAGTCATCAGTGATTTCTCTTCTCTTTGACATATCCAGTGGACTTTCTTCAGGTTCATTTTGTTCAGTATCCACAGAAGCTGGCCCTGTTTTCCTCCCTCTCTTTTTTTAATACACTCGCTTGGTTTCTGGGCTACAACTCCTGGTTCTGCCCAGCTCTCAAAGACTACTCCCCATCTCCTAATCACCCTTCCGAACCACCAGATTGGGCTGGGTACTCTTCCTTCGAGATTTACCCTGACCATCCCTCTGCCACTATGTTTACCACATTATTTTAAAATAGGCTGCTTATGAGCTGTCTCCCAAAATAACTTGTAAGCTCTAAAATGGAGTCTGTGTTCCGTTTATCTGTATTCCTACCGCTGAGTACAAAGCCTGGCACATTGCAGGTGTTTTTGTTGTTGTTTTGTTTAAATTTAACCTCAAGGAAAAGGCCAACCAGGCTTGTAGACTGACCACCCAAGGATTGGGGTTAATTGGGAGATCTCAGCCTGAAGTTCACATGGGCACCTAGGGCCATCCGTGTTCAAGTCCAGACTGCTTGGCAGCCTGCCTCAGTGCACGGCTTCTAAACTCCACAGGCCATTGGAAGGAGTATTTCCTAACATGCTGGCTGGTTCCAGTGCTGTCCAGGTAAGTAGTAGACTTCTAGTACTCAGTCAGGCAAGGATGGACAAAGAAAGACCGCTGATAAAAGGAGTTTCTGGACCTCCAAAGCTGAGAACACTGTACAATGGCAGTCCCATTAATGTTCTGTCACCCTTCAGGAGCTATCAGCCTCACTCTTTGACTTTAGCAGTATGATAGCTTCTGATAGAGGTAGTTAAGACTACAAATAAAAGTCAGAAGATATAATATTTGTCAATTCCTTTTCGCTTTTTGATTCACTACTCTCATTTTTCTGATCATTTCTTTTTGGTCTTAAAAATGTGCTGTCTATGTTTATCTGGCTTGTCTGTGTCGATCTAATTTTAGATCGTGAAGCTGTAGGACAGAATAATGTCTTTTTATGTGCAGCATCTCACTGTGGGTGGCTAAGAATGTCTAATGACATCAACACCATTCAATTAACCTGTTTTAGCAAATAAAAGGTAGAGTTTTCTGGAGAACTTGTTCACTTGAACTCTACTAGAGATGTATAAATAATTTTCAGGCTATATCCAGGATATATTCAGAATATATCCAGACTGCAGTGTTTCACGTAATATATGACAAAATTGACTGGGCTTTAGGTCAGCGAAGAGATGTATCTGAGCTGAATCCTAAGAGGATATAGCAGTCCCTTCCCACCGGAAGGGAAATACTTTATGTAGATTCTTAAAATAGAAAAATATTAAACAATGCCCATTATAAGACCCCAAACTATACAATGTTTAAGAAGATGCTAAAAGCTAATGTTTGTTGAGCCTCCTCATCACCACCCTATCGGTTGTGAAACTACAATATTGTAAAAGGTAACTAAGGCTTAAGATGTTGAAAAATTGATTCAAACAGGCAAGCCAAGTTTAAAAGATGAGGTCTTTCATTTGGGAATTAAGTGGGCAGTACTTGAAATAATGAGAGGAAAAGGCATTGTAAGGTGGAGGAAATAATATCAGGAATGTCATGGAGGTGAGGATAAGGAAGACATGTGTGTGTGGTTTTTTTAGAAAGGGAGAGAAACATCGATATGATGGAGAAATAATGATCAGTTGCTTCTTGGATGCACCTCGACTAGGGACTGAACCTGCAGCCTAGGCATGTGCCCTGACAGGGCATCACACCAGAGGCCTTTCACTTTTTGGAATGAGGCCCAACTAACTGAGCCACACAGTCAGGGCTCAGTGGGATTTTTTTTTTTAAGGTAGATTGAAGTCACTTTCAAACAGGTCTCTGGTAGGTGACTAAAGGGCAACTATTCTGGGCTGGTGATTAAAGAGGGGTGCATATACATACATACACACACTTCTTTCTTTTAATATATATTTACTGAGTGATAGAACCTTGGAGAAGCTTGGAACACTGCAGATACAGAAATGGAGAAGAGAATCTCTACCTTAAAGAATGTATAATGACATCAATACCATTGAATTCACCTCTGTGTGGATTTTTTTAATCATAGTGAATGGATTGCAAAGTTCTCTAAAATAAATCTAGAGATTTATAAATAACTTACAAATAATTTTTAAAGATTTTATTTGTTTTTAAAGAGAGGAGAAGGGAGAAAAAGAGGGAGAGAAACTCAATGTGTGATTGCCTCTTGAGTGCCCCCCACTGGGGACCTGGCCTGCAACCCAGGCATGTGCCCTGACTGAGAATCAAACCAGCGACCCTTTGGTTCACAGACCAGCGCTCAGTCCACTAAGCCGCAGCAGCCAGGGCCTTACAAATAATTTTAAGTTAATTCTCTCTAGGATTACCTAGAGTAATTTATAATATACCTTATGTAAAATAAATCAAGAGTTGTCTGGTCTCATGAGGTATTTAAGTCTAACATTAAGAGGCCTATCTGATGTGAACAATGAAGGAATACTGCGACTCCCAGCTGAAGGGGTATGCTGTCTGGAGGCCTTTGTAATGGTAAAATATTACATGAAGGAAGTATAGTCTAATGAGATGACAGGCATGATTAGCAACAATTGTAATACAACAGAGTAAGTGGTATAGTAGCAGGGTGAGCACAAGGTGCTCTGGGTAAAAAAGCAGGTATATTGAACTCTGCTTTGGGTGTTTGCAGCTACAGACATGAAAGGAGCAATCAGGCCAAATTTCCTGATTTAATAACATCCACCATTTAGCAAGTTAACCTAGAAAAGGTCAGCACATAGTGAGACCCCAGGTCCAGGCCCATTAGCAATGTTACTCAGTGATGGTGCACTCCTCTGGGTTAGGCCCCATAGAGAACTGCAGTGGCTTTTGTGAGTCATAAGTGACCTATCTTTCCTATATTAGTCTTAATATCCCCCTGTCTATTTTGTGCCTACCAGTTAGACTTCTTAATCCCTGCACCTTTTCCTCTATTCTCCCCCTTCCCCTTCCCAGCTGATAACCCTCTAAATGATCTCCATATCTATGATTCTGTTCCTGTTCTGGTTGTTTGCTTAGTTTGTTTTTCTAGATTCTGTTGTTAATAGTTGTAAATTTGTTGCCATTTTAATGTTCAGAATTTTGATCTTCTTTTTCTTAAATAAGCCCCTTTAACATTTCATGTAATAATGGCTTGGTGATGATGAACTCCTTTAGCTTTAGCTTGTAGGAGAAGCACTTTTTTGCCCTTCAATTCTAAATGAAAGCTTTGCTGGATAGAGTAATATTGGATGATGGTCCTTGCCTTTCATCACTTTGAACACTTCTTGCCAATTCTTTCTTGCCTACAAAGTTTCTTTTGAGAAATCAGCTGACAGTCTTATGAGAACTCCTTTGTAGGTAACTCTCTGCTTCTCTCTTTTAAGATTCTCTCCTTATCTTTAACCTTTGGCATTTTAGTTGTGATGTGTCTTGCTGTAGTCCTCTTTGGGTCCAACTTGTTTGGGACTCTTTGTGCTACCTGGACTTGTATGTCTATTTCCTTCACCAAAGTAGGGAAGTTTTCTTTCACATTTTTTCAAATAAGTTTTCAATTTCTTGCTTTTCCTCTTCTTCTGGCATCCCTATGATTCAGATGTTGGTGTGTCTGGAGATGTCCCAGAGGCTCCTTATACTATTCTCATTTTTTTTTAATTCTTTTTTCTTCTTGCTGTTCTGGTTGAATGCTTATTGCTTCCTTATGTTCCAAATCATTGATTTGAATCCTGGCTTTATCCCCTCCACAGTTGGTTCCCAGTAGATTTTTCTTTATTTCACTTAGTGTACCCTTCATTTCTTCCTCATCTTTTTTATGTTGTTGCTGTACTCAATGAGTTCTTTGAGCATCCTGATCACCAGTGTTTTGAACTCTGCATGTGATAGGTTGGTTCTTTCATTTACTTCTTTTTCTGGGGGTTTGTTCTTTATTTTATTTGAGCCGTATTTCTTTATCTCCTCAATATGGCAGTCTCCCTGTGTTTGGCTGCTTTGACTCCCTGTCTTAGTAGCATGGCCTGTTGTAGAAAAGGGACCTGTAAATTGTGTGAGGCAGAGCCTTAGGTAATCACCAGGGTGGGGCAACCTGCTTCACTGCTTTGTGCTGTATGTGGGGGGAAGACTACAAGAGGGGACAGTGCTGCTGCCTGGCTTCTGGAGGTTTGCCTAGCACTCCCCCGTTTCCAGTCACTTCACTTACTCCCTATATGTGACTGGCGCCTTTCCAGTTGTTTCCCTGGTGCTGAATCCCAGAGGGGGTGGGCCTGCATACGCTCTAAGTCCATGCAGGCCCTTTAAGCAGACTCTCCTGAAAATCCAGCAGTTTCTTCCACTGGCCCATCCCACACTGATTTTTACAGCCAGAAGTTATGGGGATTTATCTCCCTGGCGCTGGCTTCCTGGGCTCTGTGGTCTGGCCTGGGGCTGGGATCGCTTGCTCCGAAGGTTTCCCTCCCGATTTTTTCCCACAACACGTGAATGTGGGATCTCCTGTTACTGCCTCCACCTCTCTGTGCCACATCTCATCCTTGCCCCTACTGCCCACCTGGATAAATGTGGCCTCTTTAAATCCTTGGTTGTCAGACTTCCATACAGCTTGATTTTCTGATGGTTCTGGGTGTTATTTGTTTTGAGGTCTAGTTGTAATTCTTTCTGTGGTTACATGAGGAAGCGAAGCGTGTTTACCCATGCCTCCATGTTGACCAGAAGTCCTCTTAAGCCTACTTTTAATCTGTTAAAATTACTTAAAGTTTACCCAATACTACCATTGCCTTTTCACTAATAATTTTAGAACCCTGTCCATTTCTTCCTGTACAAGATTCTATTTTTAAAAGATAATGTAAAGATAGCGTATCTTCCATTTAACTATTGATGACATAATTTACATTTGAAAAACAAAATCCTAGTTTCTCAAAGGTGAAAGTGAGAAGCTGAAAGCCACTACATCCAAGAACTCAGAAGTGTCAGTTGTCTGTCTGCTGATGCTCTTATATGGACAAAGACAAGAGGATCAAACCACATGCCTATAACTATTATGTAAGCATGCAAAATGAAGACTTATTATGAGCAGTAGAACAATTGGCTGGACATCCTTAGTGAGATGCATTCTCAGAGAAAAGCAATGAAAAATTTGAATGTTATATAGTAGTTCTAGTATTAATATTTGTATTAATATTTTATGCTTTTATTATCAGATAAAGGAAATGAGTGATTTTTCTAACTTTGTTAAGAATCCAACATTTTTATTTAGTGTAATAATTGTGTTTCATTGAATTATTAAAAAGGGAACTATAATTATAGTTTGCATAAATAATTTAAAGTTGAAGTAACATACTGTAATGTGAGAACTAAGTTGGAAATAATAATATAAGCTAATAACATTTGCTAAAATATGCCTTTTCTAGCTTTCTTCAATGAACTGGCCAAGGAACAATAATACTCCATCATCACAAACCTGATGATATGCACTCCTGATACCAAAATTATGGGGTCAGATATTTTTTTTCACTTAAAGGAAACAACATGCTTTAGAAAAATGGCTGATTCATGTCTGGGTCTGGGAAGGTACAGGTGAATCTTGGAACATTTTAGGCCAGAAAGCAAGAATGCTTAAAAAAATAATGGTGTTGCATGGAAGAACACAGAAGCCAGTTTAGGGGACAACGACTGGCTAAATTCTGTCAATTTGATTATCAGAAGGAGAACAATGACTATGGTTAGTTGAGATGTGTTAGTTTGTAAAAAGTTGAGTTTATAATTATAGCCAAAATGAGAAAAGTTGACAAATTGCATTAAAGACGTTGAATGTTATAGAATCTCATTACACTTATAATGTTAGTACTATTTGACTCACTGAGTCTGTGCAGAATATCAAATTCAGCAAATATCAAGTATGTTAGTTTTACTTAATCTAAGCTTGCAGTTAGAAGAATAATTCTTAACTCTTCGTGCATAACTGCCAGTGTCTATACAAGTGCAAACTGATATTTTTGTAGTGGCAAAATTGTATTCTTAACTGCCTTAGAAATCTCATGCTGGGAGTTTTGATTGCACCTCAAAGTGCCACACTAATGTGTCATCTTGGGAAAATTAGTTTGGAATATATTTGAGTTTTTGTATTCCTGAGTCTCTATGTATTGATGAGCTAAGTTTTAAAGCTAGTTCATAACCCTGATTGTATTTTGCATAAGTCTATAGCAGGCTGGCTGACAGAACTTTCTATGATGGGGACATGTTCTATACCTTTGCTATCCAATAGGGTAGCCATTAATCACATACAGCTAATGGCTATTGAGCACTTGAAATGCAGCTAATGAACTGAATTTTAAATCTGATTTATTTAAATTAATTTAAAGTTAAATAGGCATGTGGTTCATGAATACTGTATTGGACAACATAGGTCTTGATCTTAAACCTCCTTTTAATTTTATGGGATAAATTTAGGTTTACCCAGGAATACAAATTCCTCACTAATTCTAATATTGTGATTTCCCTTAAGATAAGGATCTATATTGAAAAAATTAGGATTTTAATTTTTTGGAATAGGTAATACATTTGCATTGTTTAAAATACTAAAAAATATAAAAAGGCAGACAGTAAGAACTCTCTCCCTCTCTAGTCCCCAGCTACTCACAGGTGTGACCCATGTTATCAGTTTCTTCTGTGTCCAGAACACTTGATGAATACAAGTACATAAGTAATGATAGCATGCCTTCACTGTGTGCGCAGGTTCTTCCTCTTAATTTACGAGTATTTTAGGGACCACTTTGTATCAGTATATCAACAGTCTCCTTCCTTATGACTGTATAGGCTTAAGAGTCTATTTTGAAGGATACCTGAAGGTGGCCTGTCTGCCTTCTTGACAACTGATGAAGTAGCTTGCATTTGTAATGTGAAGAATACAAATTTCACAAGAAAGGTAAGAATAAAAACAGGTAGAACCTATGGCAGCGCCTACTCGGGCACACCACCCATATGGAGGATGGCCAAATTTAAAAATGCCTAGTTCTTTTCTTTTAAACTTGTATTTTGAACCAAATCATGCTAAGCTTTGTGAAGTGACCCAGGGTAATATATTATGATACCACTATGATTTAGAAAAATAATTATAATTTCAATAATATGTAGGCTTCTTTAGCCCCATTGCACATAGAGTAAAATCCAAACTTCTCACCAAGGTGTCCCAGGCTTTGTGTGATCTGACTCCAGACTTGTGTATAATCACTAGACTCCAACCGCATAGGCCTCTTATCACAGCCGGCCCTCTCTGCCTCTGGGCCTTTGCCCTCCCTCCTCTCTCAGTCTGGCGTGCTCTTTCCTGGGCTCTTTCTGTGGCTCTCTACTTCAGCCTCCAACCCCAGTTTAAATGTCATCTCCTTCTTGATGTCTTTACTGAATGTACCATCTATAGTGCTCTGTCACCCCAGCTCGCACTACTACTATCTTCATAGCACTTACTGTAACCTATAGTTATTTTGTGTATTTGTTTATTTTGTTATAGTTATTTTGTTTATGATATCTCCCATTGGAATGTAAGATCCCTGATTACAAGGAACTGATCTGTCTTCACCAGTGTATCTTCAGGACCTAAACCAGTGCTTGCCGTTTCAAATAGTCCTTCATAATTAAATAAACATAGTGAATTACTCTTAAAGAAATACTGTTTTTAGATGAGTTTTTAAAATTGCATTAACACCTGTCTGGAGTCCTGTTTACTTCTGTAAGTAAGAGACATTCAGTGTGTTTACATCACTAAAGCTACTTGCATCCGCTCCGATATGGCACCTATGAGGTGACGCTGCTCGTGCCGTGATGACACGTGCTCTTCGTCTCACAGTCTTTCTGAGTCACTAAGTCAACATGTATTGGTCATTATGTCAACATTCATTAGCTAAGTGCTTACCTCGTCATTACTGAGTGTACACGTATATGGTGCTTTAAAGTTTGTAAAAGGTTTTTTATTTATGTTAATTTATTTGATCTTCAAAAAACCCCTTTTCCCTGTAAGGCATCTTCTGGCCATTCTAATGGTAAGGTTACTGGAATTCAGAAAAGATTAAATTTGCTTAAAACAACAGAACTGGTAAAACATAGAGTTAGTAAGGGAACTTAACTCTTCCAAGTCAAACTTCTAAGTCTAAATTCTTGGCTTTTTCAGCCATACCACAGGGATTCCAACGCTGTATTTGAATAAAACTTGGTAGTTTACAAAGTACTTCTACTTAAATATTGCATTGGATACTCTTTTACCATCCTTGTGATTCACAAAGCTGAATAATTTCCATACTGTCTTTAAGGAAACAATATACATGCAAAACCAAAGACAGGTTACAGAGTAATACAAACACATGGAGGTTAATTACAGAAATACATACAGATGCCAAGGAGACTGTGAATTGTATATAGCATTGTATATAACCAAAGGAGATCTATTATAAAGCCTGGGAAGAGGTGAGTGCTAACAGAATTTGGAAAGAAGGAGGAAACTGGATTCAAGGGGTCAGAAACGAGGGATCCTGCCTTGCACATACAGGCGATGGGCTATGCAAAGATGGATGTGCACGTAGGCACAGTGTCGATGTGGAGAACATGGCCCCCAAATCAACTTGGCAAAAACAGAGAGGCTTCATCAAGAAATAATGAAAGCATAAAAATACCGGTAGATAACACAAGCAGTAAAATTTCAGATACCCCATGTAGCAGTATTTTTGCTGATATATCTCCTAGGGCAAAGGAAATGAAAAAATAAACAAATGGGACTACATCAAATTAAAAAGTTTCTGCACAGCTAAGGAAACTATAATGAAAATGAAAAGAGGACTGACTGTATGGGAGAACATATTTGTCAATGATACATTAGACAAGGGTTTAGTCTCCAAAATATATCAAGAATTCATATTACTCAACACCAAGAAGACAAAAAACCCAATTAAAAAATGGACAAAGGACCTGAATAGACACCTCTCCAAGGAGGACATACAGATGGCCCATAGACATATGAAAAGGTGCTCAATATCACTAGCCATCAGAGAGATGCAAATTAAAACCACAATGAGATAGCACCTCACACTTGCCAAAATGTCTATCATTAAACAAGTGCTGGAGAGGATGAGGAGAAAAGGGAACCCTAGTGCACTGCTGGTGGGAATGCAGACTGGTGCAGCCACTGTGGAAAACAGGATGGAATTTCCTCAAATAATAGAAAAGGACCTGCCTTTTGGCCCAGCGATGCCACTGCTGGGAATATACCCTAAGAATCCTGAAACACCAACTCAAAAGAACCTATGCACCCTAATGTTCATAGCAGCACAATTCACAATAGCCAAGTACTAGAAACAGCCTAAGTGCCCATCAGTAAATGAGTGGACCAAAACACTGTGGTACATTTACATGATGGAATACTATGCAGCAGAAAGAAGGAATTCCTGCCTTTTGTACCAGCGTGGATGGAACTGGAGACTATTATGCTAAGTGAAATAAGTCAGTCAGTGAAAGACGATATCATCTCATCTCACTTATAAGAAGTGTCTAATGAACAAAATAAACTAATGAGCAAAATAGAACTGGAGGCATGGAATCAGGAAATAGACTGACAGCTGTAAGAGGGGAGGAGCGAAGTGGGGACTGACTGAGAGAGGGTGAAGGGATTAGTCAAAGAACACACATGAAGCACCCATGGACATGGACAACGGTGTGGGGACTGCCGAAGGATGTGGGGGTCGAGCTGGGTGGAAGGGAGCAAAGGGAGGAAATGGGCCATCTGTAATAGCATAAACAATAAAACATCAACAATGAAAAAAAGAAAGCTGAGATGCTAAAATGGGTATTTCTAGTTAATAGAAAACCTTAGATGTCAGGGGAGTTGGATTTTATTTGACATTGGGAAGTTGTTAAAACCTTATGCAAATAAAAGAGATGAAAGCAAAGTTTGATGGCTCCTGGCAGCTACGTGTAGAATGGATCACAACAGGGAGCCACCCAAGGCTAGTGCAGTAATCCTGGTGGGCGCAAGGTGACAGAGTCACAGACTGTGGTGTGACTGAGGGAAAGGGAAGGAAAGCGGGCTCTCAGAGAAGGCTCATCTGGATTAGATGATGGATTTAGAGTGGGGGAGAAATGAAAGAGTGGGAAACGACCGGGTTCCCAGCCAGTGAGGCTGGGCTGATTGTGGTGCAATAAACATGTTAATTGTGAAAGGAAGCCTTTTGGCTGAGGTGGAGTAGAATGGTGGGGATAAAGAAGCGATGAGCTGTTTTTGAAATGCAAAGTTGAAGGTGGTGCAAGAAGGTTTAGCTGAAGGTCTGTCGGCAACCAGAGAAACAAGTCTGGAAAGAGAGAAGTCAGAGTTCATATTGTCTTTTTAATTTTTTTAAATCTCTGATGCTTTCCCAAACTGCACATTCTGCCTACTCACACAACCTCAAATTCTCTTTTCTTGGTAATTCACTATTGAGAATAATTCACATTTATAGATATGGGTATTTTCTTGTGATATTTCTCTGTGGTAGTATTAAAAAAAAGAAAGAATTTTTAAAATGTATTAAGAGTTTTCACCCTGAAATGATTATTTAGAAGCTACTTTGTTTTTTTAAGATTAATATTCATTACTTTCAAATTCAAAATTTGTGCTTAAGCCTTTAAATATATCCATTTTTTAAATTTTTTATTTTTAAGATTTTACTTATTTACTTTTACAGAGAGGGGAAGGGAGGAGAAAGAGAGGAAGAGAAATATCAATGTGTGATTGCCTCTCGTGAGCCCCTCCACTGGGGACCCAGCCATGTGCCCTGACTGGGAATCGAACCTGTGACCCTTTGGTTCGTAGGCCGACACTCAATCCACTGAGCCACACCATCCAGGGCTTAAGAGATTTCTAACTTAAAATCAAGTCTAAGTCAATTAATTACATGCTGTAAATCAGTATTGCAAGGTTAATTTTCACATATTATATTAAACATTAAAGGAATTTCCATTGAATAAAATTAAACATTACAAGTATTTAAAACATCAAACATTAGAAGCATTTAAAATACCAAATGTATAGATCCCTTAATACAAAAATAATACACAGTGGTGTCTTATGAAAATTAGTCTGATAGTCTTGGCCTGAGGTTGGATCAGAGCTCAGGGAGACTTGAGGTGGAGAAGAGTTGGGAGCCAATTACAACTGCCCAGGAATGGAGACTTTATTATAGTACCGACTAGAGGAAATGGAATGGAAACAGCAGATGGAGGAGAGATTCAGGAACATCAGTAAGAGTAGGAGTTGGAGCCAAAGTGAGAGAGAAGGTGAGACCAGTCTTGGCAGGAATGAGACCAGACAAGTGGGAGCAGGTGGGTGGGCAGGAATGAAGTGGGGAGAGGGCATGGGCTAGCCATGTTCAGTATGACATGCTGGGACCTTCAGGGAGAGTTCTATAGCTGGAAGTTATACCACAGCAGTGATATTGAAACAGTGTGAATATTTCCAAGGAACTGAATTTAGAGAGGAAAGAACAGACTGCACTTCAGGACCTTTGAGAGCTCTGTGCACTAGAATCAGGGAGGTGGGGAAGAGGGGAAAAAAACCTCTGAGGAAAAGGAACTGTGTGAAAGGGAGAGCTTGGGCATTGCTGAATTGTAGAAACCTAAGGAATAGTATAAATGAACTTATCCCTACATATATAGTTCAGCTTAGCTCATTAGCCATGAATTAAACACCTCAGTGTGCTTGACAGGAGAATATGGATATAAATAAAACAAGATCCCTGAGGCTGGCAGGGAAAAGTCACTTCCTAACATGGGGGCCGAGGGGAGGGGATCCACCCAGGAAATGGTCTGCCTGCGTGTAGGTGGGGGTGTGTATTGGGGGAGGAGTCGTGAGTCAGTAGATTTCAAATTTTACTGCGCCTCACCCTCTCCCTGAGGGCCTGTTAACACACTGATTAGAGGGCCACACGTCTAAAGTTTCTGATTCAAAACCAGGAGTAGAGCAGGAGAGTCTGCATTTCTAACACATTTCCAGGTGATGCTGACGCTGCTGGTTCTGGGACTCCCCAGGTTGATGGTGGGCTGGGGCTGGGGGTGTGACGCACAGAAAAATCAGTGCTATCCTTCACCTCCCTTTTCTGTAGGGCTCAGGGTCCCACCACTGGGTGTCCATCACACCCTCTACAGTCTTTTCACCACACTGTTAACTGTTGTGGTAACTTCTAACTTTAAAAACATGTTTACAAGGCCGCTGCTTTTGAAAACTGCTGGAATGGAGGTGGAGGAGGGGAATCGTTAAACCTCTGCTCCAGACCTCCTCGCCCTGCAAGGCACTGGCCCCAGGCTTCTGTTAATGACAGATAAATAAATGTTAGTTCCTACTTTCTATTTGGCTGCTACAGAGAGGTCCCCATCAAGACTGGAAATAAGTGTGAGTTCTTCAACTATAAAATCTACACTTGAAGGATCAAAGCATAAGCCAAAAGGAAGGCCTTTGTTAACAGGCCTCTTCAGTAACTTCATTAAAGACCTAATGAGAGAGAGAAGCCTCAGACCAGGAGATGGGAGGATTTGGTCAGTTGGGGAAGTAAAGAGGGAATTATGGAGGCTAGCATTGGTAGTGCCTACACAGACTTTGGCCAGGAAAGAGGGAACATTAATGAACAGATGTCTAATATTACAGTCCCATTGGCTAGTCCATTCCTCATGTGGAAATAGAGGTGTCACATTTTTTTAGCCTGATTCCATGAGTTTGATTTATCTAGCTGCTGTTGTTCTGATTCCCATTCCTCTCCACGGGTAGTCTCATTGTAGGGAAAGAATTCACTGTTCTGACCTCGCTTTCCCTCCACTCGCCTCCCCATCTTCAAACGGGCACGAGATGATAAGGCCGCTTTCACTCTCCTGTGTGCGACTGTGAGGTAGACATGAAGCCCAGTGCCACCCGGAGAGAGGTACTCAGTGCCTGCTTCCTGACCGATTGAAAAATGCACGCTTTTCATTTATATCATTATAATTACTTTCTTACCATAGGCAAAGATGCCACGGTTGTTATCCCAAGAGAATTTGGTTTATTTTTAAACTACGGATGAATCTGAATTTTTATAATCATCAGAGTCTGAGCAACTGCCATGAGCAAACATGCTTCAGCTGCATAAATCTGAACCTCTGCAGAGGGGAAAGTGGATGGGTAGTAATACTCTATGTCTGTACCGAACGATACATTTCCACGCTCTCCCAAATTATCACACTTGCTCATTACAACTTGTTGGGACAGGCAGAGTTGATATTTTAATTTCCATTTTATAGGCTTAGTTCATCAAACATTTATTGATCTCTTTTTATGTACCTGGCCCTCTGCTGGGTACTGGTGATATTGATAGGAAAATAATACAGTTTCTACTATTAAACTGCCCACAGTCTAGTGGAAGACACAGATTTAGCAACTAAGTAAAGGATGATGTGGTTAGCATTATGAAAGTGATGTGAGCAAAATGTTAGGGGCACCAAGAAAGAAGTAAAGAAGGGGGTGAGGAGAGGTAGACATCACTGAACGCCCATGCAGTGCCGGGTATTGGGCTAGGTCCTTGCTACTCAAAGTGTGGGCCACCAAACGCCAGCATCTACATCATCTGGGTGCTTTTAGAAATGCACCTGAATCTCAGGCCCACTGACAGAACCACTGACTCAAAAGCTGCATTCCAGAACCACTGACTCAAAAGCTGCATTTTTGCAAGATGCCCAAGACATCTCTATGCCCATTAAAAGTTGAGGAGCACTGAGCTAGGTGACATAAATTTTACTTAATTCTCAAGCCAGTGAGGTAGTTACTATCATCCCCATATTATAGGTAGGAGATACAATTACATAATTTCTGTCACAACAGCTTTGTCACAGAGCTGGAAACTGAACTCAAAACCCTGACAGATCCCCAGGCTGCATTCACTGTCCTGCTGTATTCCTTGCTCTCTAGGGGTCTCGGAGAGGCTTCCCAGAGGAGGTGATGGCTGAGCTAAACTTGGGAGGGCCTTGTCTGGAGGAGGAAGAGCATTCCTGTCAAAATACCACTTGAACAAATGCTTGGTGTGGCAATGGAATACAGGGCCTGTCATGGGGAGTGGTAGGAAGTGAGGTGAGCAAAGAAGATTGGAATCAAATTATAAAGGGCCTTGAATGTCACCTTAAGGAACTTGTATTTACCCTGTGAGAAGGCTTTGCAACCTGCCCAGGGGTTGTGATTGCGGGTAGACTGCTGGTGTCAGGAGCCTGGCCTGACCACTCACAAGCTACATGGCGTTAGGCCGTGTCGCAAGTTGCTTTCTCTTGACTCAGACACTGAGATGAACTTTGGAGTGCAAGACAGCTATTGGAGATCAAGTCTGTTCGAGAAGGAGGGAGAAAGCAGGGCTGGCTAGAGGAAGAAGTCCAGAAGCAGCCCAGCAACATCTCAGCCAACCTGTCGGGACGTTCTTAAGCACGGGTGGCCTGTCCAAGTTGTCCTGAATCAAGCTGAAGTGGCCAGGCCTTTGTCCACGGACCCTGAGATGGGTTGGTGCTGGAGATGGAGATCTGGGAAAAAATTTTCGTGGTGAGAGCTTGGACGTGAACCGATTGCCCAGAGTGTGGCATGGGAAGAGGGACCAGTGCTGGGGAGCACAGGCATTTAGGAGGTGAGCACTAGAAGGGAAACTAATGAGGAGCGGTCGGAGTGGTAGGAGGCCCAGAGACCAGGAGGTTAAGGAAGTCAGTAGAAAAAGGAAGGCACTTTAAGGTCAGGGTGGGTGCCACTGTCAAATGCTGCAGCAGTGACACATGGGACAAATAGTTAGAACTGGTCTTTGGTGACAAATGAAAAAAACTGAGACTCAGACAACTTAGAGGACATACATGCCCAGTGTCCTACAGCTAGTGGGTGGCTGAGCTAGACCAAACCACGCGTTCTAGCTCTAGTTTTCCAGGCAGCGACTGTCTCTCTCCTCCTAATGCTCTGTCTATGCTGGAAGCCTTAGCATTCTCTCCCACTCCAAGCTGGGGTATAAAAACTGTGTTCTGGCTTGTGGCTTTCTGCCCATCTGGAGGACTGTTTTCCAAAATTATCATGGTTCTTTGTGTACTTGCCTCCTGTGTACCTGAGCTGACCCCCACTCTGGGTCTAACCGTGACACACCAGGTTGGTTTATGGGCTTCCCTCTCCTCCCAGGCATTCCGCAGCCCTGTTGCCTTTTGTCCTTGTGGTGTGCCTTGTCCTGCACTCAGCAAAGTAGTTGTCACACCTGTCTACCCAACATGCCAGTGCTGGAAAGAGGGGCCTGATGACTATAAAACATGACTCAAGTTCAAATGCACAGCACTGCTGATGCTACCTTCCATACATTTTAAAGTGCAGACAGCTTGATTTGCTGAAGGTGCTGGACACCTGTGTCAAGAACAAATCCCACTAATGTGACCTTATTCCCTCAGCTACCTGCTGGTCAGCAGGTTGATCTTGGACTTGGCACCATACAAAGTCACTTACCTTCAAAGTGCTCAATTTGGTTTTTATTCTATATTCTTAAATCTTTGAAAATTGTGCATTAGGGTGCTTTTAAGCTAGCTGAATTCTATGGCAGCTATCAGCCTCCTGCGACTGGTGAGTGCTTTTGTCTGTTAGAAGGACTCACAGCTACAGAAGGACTCCCACCATCCACCAGTGAGCTCATTGTCAATCCACAGCCGTGTGCTGACTGCAAAGTGGCCCCAGGTTTTTGCGTGTCTTGTGGTATTGCTATGGGAACACAGTCATTATGATACAGCAGTTCCTGTCTTCTATACTTTTGATAGTTTTATTTTTAATGGTTTCATTTCCTACTGATATGACAGAGACTCTTGATAACCATACATGAATATATCCACAAGTGCCAGGTTCCCTGTTTCATGTGTGAGCATGACTTTGTAATCTAAATTGAATAAACCCAAATCTGCTACGTAGTTGTGTGCTCTCGAAACAGGTGAGTCAGAGAGGACTCCATCAGCTCTGACACATCGGATGACCTTGAGAATTTAGTGACTTCCTATGACGTAGAACAAACCAGATTAGTAACTGCCAGCAGAAACAGATGTAAATACTATGAGGAAATGCTACTACTGGTTCTCAAATATGTACTGAATAGGTTCACACTTCACTTTCTGCCGCTGCCACCAAAGTCCAAGCCATTACGGGCTCTCACTAACCTGGGCTATTAACCAGTCCACCTGCTTTCATTCTGACCGCCTCCATCCCTTTTTCACGGGGAAACTGGAGTTATCTTGACTGAAAGTAAACCAGATCATGTCACTTGTGCTTAAAACTCATACACCCATCTCATCTCAATAAAATCCAAGCTCATCCTCAGGGTTGATGAGACTCTGTATATTCTGGCCCCCGTCTGACTCTCCCATTTCATGTCATTCTTCTCTCCTCCCCCTTGTAGTCACCTGTCTACACCGGCTCTCCTCCACCTCATCATGATCTAGTCACCCTGCCTTTTCTGCTTCTCGCATTCAGGGCCCCTGTGTGCAAGCATGCAGGCTGGGCACTGCCTAACTCCAGCATGGGCATTCGGTAGGCTTCCGAGTGAATGATGCCCCAGATGCGTGCCACGAGGCGGCCCAGCTCACACACGCTGAGCCCGTTCTCAGTGCCAGGCTTGGTGCTTGCTGATCCTTCTGACTGGCACATCCATCTGCAGGTTCTGTGCACACCTGGTTCTTCTTGTCATCTACTCAACAAACATTTCACAAAGCACCATTCCATACCGGGCACAACTGCCTACCTGATTTGCAGGTCCTCAGGTAAAGTGAAAATCAGGACCTCTTGTTGAAAAATTGTTAAGAATTTCAAGATGGTAACAGCGGAGTATTAAACTAAGCACAGGCCCTTCTTAGTGTGAGGTCCTGTCTGGCCACACAGGTCATACCCCCATGAACCTGGCCCTGGCCACAGTCTCAGCTTAAATGTCAGTTTCCCAGAGAGGGCTTTCCTGACTACCCAAGCCAGTGTGGGAAGGCAAGCTAAGGAGACTCACTTCTTTTTTCCAGGTAAAATTACGGCATTTGAAATTACAGATGAAACAAGGGTTCTTGGTTCCACTAGCACTGTGTTTTTTAAAGCTAAACATCCAACCAACATAACAGGTTTTGTGTTTCTGTTTAATGAGGTCTCGGGAAGGTTCTCATTTTTCTATAGGTCTTGAAGGCAATGATGGGCCTCAGATGCCGAGGACTTTGGTGTGCAAATGTCAAAAAGGACCCACTACATACAGTATTATCAATTTGAAAAGAATTCTATGGTTGAATTTTTAAAAATATAAAAAACAACAATGCACATTTTATGGAGCTAAGACTTTATACGTAATAATGAATTCAACTGTACTTTAAAGTTTAGTAGAAATTGCACAGTTACTAATTGGCTAGTTTATATTTCCCTCTGCCTTTGGATGTTAAAGTTTTTTGCTTTGATGAATAAAAATAAAATTATTTAAGTATAATTTCATCCTTGAAAAGTCAAAATTTTGTTGTGTTGTAACACTGTGAAATTTCTTATTTAAAATACAGTTAGTTCAAAATACATTTATTGCTTTCATTCATAAGACATCATAAAAATTGGATTATAAAGTTCCACATAGGGCCTTTGACTCAGAAAAACAGGCTGCATAGAACAGCTTCTTTAAAAATAAGATCTCACCTTATTATGGGTACTCTACTCCCAGGAATCCAATACTCTCATTCTAAATAACAGGAGTAGCAAAAAGTTCAAGAATCTGTGAGAGCGAGATAAGACAGGAATATGTAAGTTTCGGAGAGACTGTCACTCCTGACACCATCCTCTGGCTAGGCAGTGCTATCTGAGGGCTTCAGATATGGTTTTCCGTAGTGGGTTATCCTTGGGTTACTGCCAGGAGCAAAGCATATAGTTGTAAAACTACAACTTTCTAAAAGCACTTGTAACCAAGGGAGAACACAAGTTTCTGCCCCAGTATTTGCTCATTTTGTAAGCAATCATTATAAAGGAAAGAAGGAAGGAAGGAAGGAAGGAAGGAAGGAAGGAAGGGAGGGAGGGAAGGAGGGAGGAGCCTAAGAATAATATGAGTTTACACTAGTGTATTGTAAAGATTGAAAGCAAAATTAAACAGGCATAAAGTACCTCACTCAAGAAGTCTAGTCCTAGTCTAAACTATGAAGAAAGTGATCCTGATTTCCTCCCTTCTTGCCCCACCTGCTCTCAGAAAACTAGCTGAGGAAGAAAAAATAATAATAAAAAAAGAGAAAAAAAAAGAAAACTAGCTGATAAACTTTTTATAGTGCTAAGGTATAAGTGACTAAAAGGATTAATGAACTATCTTCTACAAAAATATTTGCTTTAGAGCAGGGAAAAAATGTCTCTTCCCAAAGGGTTGAAAGTTTTAGTGGCAGTATTTCAGCAGAGCCCAAAAGTCATCCACAGACAAACTATTCTGTCTTAAGAGAGTCCTCTGTATTTGCTGGTTCTTTTTCTTCTCTCTCTCTCTCCTCTCCATTTCCAAATAATTTTAGATTTAGAAAAAAGTTGCAAAGATAATACAGAGAGCTCACCTGTTCATTCCTAACATTAACACACCATATTTGTCAAAACTAGAAAACTAACATTGGTACATCAGTACTCCCCACTGAACACCAGACTTAATCAGGGTCTCACCAGTTTTCCCACTAATGTACTTTCTCTGTCTGTAAGGACAGCACATTACATTTAGCCCATTCTCTTTTACACCCAGCCTCATCAGGCCTCATCCCCAGAAGTGCATAGAAACAGCTCCCATCAAGGTCATCGGTGTCCACCATGCTGCCAAATCCAGCGTGATGCCAAGGTCTTTCCTCATTGCATTGGTTTCGTTTGGCATAGGAGTTCACTGGCTCCTTCTGAGAACCTTTTCTCTAGGCCTCTGAGACACTCCTTCCCAGCTCTCTGCTCATTTCATTGCCCACTCATTCTTGGTCTCTTCTGATGATTCCTCCTATTCTTCCCTACTGCTAAGCGATGGAGAGACCCAAGGTTCAGTTCTTGGTCCTCTTCTCTGTCGACACTCCTCAGGTGTTCTCATTAAGTCACGAGGTGATAAAGGTCACTGATGTGTGACGACTCCGCATGTGTGTCTCTGACCCTGATTCCTCTGCAGAACCCGAACTCTGCTGAATCTAAAGCTGCCAACTGAAAATTTCACTTGGTTTCCAGTAGGAGTCTCACACTCAACACCTCCCACCGTGAACTCCTGACTTGAGCCCTTAAACCTGCTCCTTCTCAGGTTTTCTCTGTCTTAGAAAAGGGCAGCTCCTTTCCACCAATTGCTCAGTCCAAAAATCTTGGAGTCACCCTCTGTTTCTTTTACACCCCACATTCAATCCACCAGCAAATCTCATGAACTCTACTTTTGGAGCTATTCGGAACCACTTCTCACTACTTCCACTGCCACAGTCCTGGTTTAAGTCACCATCTCTCAACTTGGATTATTGCAATAGCCTTCAAACTGTTCATCCTGCTTCTGTCCCTACCCTATCCCTACTTCCGCACCATCCCTGTTTATTCTCAACACGGGGATGCTTTAAAAATGTAAGTCTGATCATGTTCCTTCTTTACTCAAATCCTGCAATGGTTTCCATTCTCAAAGTACATAGAATCCAAAGTATGTAGAATTTCCAAGAGTGTAACCTTACTGCATGATCTGCCCCTCCCCCAACTCTCTGTCTTATTTCCCGACACACTCTCATTTACCCCACTCCAGCCACACCTGCCTCCTTGCTCTTCCTTTGACTCATCAAGCAACCAAGCACGTTTTGCCTCAACGTCTTGCACCTGCTATTGTTTGGCATGCATTGTCCCTAGTTATCTTCCTGGCTTGCAGGGAAGAAAGATCAGGTAGGGTGAGCAAGGGGGGATTACCAATTCCTTTGTTTTCCAAGGACTGCCCTTATTTTAAAATTGAAAAGCCCTGTACTTCAGGAACCCCTTGAGTTCCTGGCAGAGTAGGACAACTGGTCACCTAGTAGGGGTAGGTGTGTGAAGGGGGGCTGCACCCCTGTAACACGGAGGTCAGAGCAGGCCTTATGGACGAGGAGACTTTGGGCAGGCACTTGAGAGAGGCAGGGCTTGAGTCTGCCTTCCTCTCTGCTGTAGGATTCCTGGGGGCCGGCCTCCAGACCCGGTGGACGCAGATAAGGAAATCCCCGAGGTTACAAAAAAATCACTTAAAATGCTGTTTTTAATCATTGAGATATGATGAGCTCTAAGAGAACAGTGGCTGAGGAAGCTCTGGAACCCTGCAGATTTGGAGTTTTGCCTTTGCTTTGTGACTTGAGCAAGTTAGTTTCTCAAAGACTGATTTTTCTCACTCGTAAAAATTAAAAGATTATAAAAAATCTCAAGTCATTGTAAAGATTAAAAGAGTTACTACACGTAAAGCATTCCGAACCATTCTGATACACAGCAAACGTTCAGTTGTGATCTATTACTGCTCTTTTCTCACCAGAGTTGGGGTGGGCCACTGATGTCATTCCATGGAAATGCGGTTGTGTGGAGGACACAGGGCAAGCAAGACCTGTGGGAAGGGAGTCAGGGAGAAAGGGGGCCATGAAACATAAGAGTTAACTTAGTTATTTGCTTTTAAATGATTTTTATTTTGAGATAATTGTAAATCATATGCAGTTATAAGACATCCTATAGACCTCCCATATACCCTTCACCCAGGTTCCCTCAGTGGTAACTTCTTGCATTCATCTTATCACAGCCAGGAAATTGATACTGACGCAATCCATAGTGGGTACTTGGTATTTTGTCACCAAACTAAGCCTGTTCTCCTAATGGGATTGAATGACTGGTGCTTCCCCTATGGGAGGGGCAAAGAGAGTGGGTCAAAAGTACTTACCACTCCAACGGGGGACCATCACGTGAGTGCCTCACCTCGCTCTCACTACTCCCGTCTGTGGCAAACCACAAACTGTGCCTCTGATAGGATCGTTTCTTAGCAGTGTTCTTTGTTGCCTTGAGCATAATCAAAGCTACTACTTACTGAATGTTTACTATGAGCACTATGCTAAATATTTTTCATGCATCATCTCAATCTTTACAACAGTCCTATGGGGTACGTGATAACATCGTCCCCATTTTATACATGATAAAACTGCGGTCTAGTAAGGTTAGGCAACTTGCCCAGGTCATATACCTGGGACGTAGGAGATTTGTGATAAGGACACAGGACCACCCGATTTGATTCCAAGGCTGTTATGATCCACCCACACACGCCCCTCACACTCACGGCTGAGGGCAGTGCAAAGGCACTGGATTAACTGTATCATATGACAGGCATTTTCTTTCCTTTTTCAATGAGTTCACAGTTGAGTTGGAGAAGGAGCATATAAAATTGTAACTGCTTATATTTGGCAGTATTTCTAAAACAGGAATGACCTGGGAACCCAGAGGGCAGGGCAGCTGGGCGAGGCTTTCTACGGGAGGTGGATGAGGGAGGTAGGCTGCGTCTTAAATGTGGGCCTGGACTTACACATATGAAAAAAGCCCATGTCTGGCAGAGCTCACGCTGTTACAACACTCATGTCTGGTTTCACCCTGCCTTCCCACATCTCCCTCCTCCGCTGCAACCAGACTGATCTGTGGCAAACATTCTTCAGATTACATACTAATCCTAAGAGCTGACACAGAGTGCTCTATTGTTCCAGTGACACTGTTCTAGGTGATTTACATATGGTAACTCACTTAATCCTCACAACAACCTATAACATAGGTATTATTAGCTCCATTTTACAGGTGAAAATATTGAGGCACAGAGAGGTCAAGTACCAAATTTTTTGAACTGTAAGATGCATCGGACCATAAGACGCACCTAGGTTTTAGAGGAGGAAAATAGGGGAAAAATTTTGAAGCAAAAAATGTGGTAAAATATTTAATAACATAAATAACATAGGCTGCCACTCCCCCTGCCCACAGTGAGCCAGATAAGCTACATTCAGACTATAAGAGGCACCCTCATTTTCCTCCCAAATTAGTTAGTGAGCTAGGATCTGAAGGGAAGCATTTGCGTCTAGACCGCCTGCTTTTGAGCTCTATGTTCTCGTTTAATTTTTGTTTTCCTGCGTGTCAGCCTTTGTGCAGGCCCTACCCTCTACTTTGCAAGTCCTTTTTACACATGTCTATTGATTAAATCTCGCTGAGTCTAAACTCAAGTTAAACAGCACAGTAGCAATCACCACAAGGGAAGCGAGCACTTTCTGAACAGCAGCCTTCTCTGGCTGGCCCTGCGCCTAGTGATTCACATTTCATTTTCACAAAAGTCCTGCTGGGTTTCCATAAGTGAGGAAATTGAGTCTCAGAGACACCAAGTAACTTGCCCAAAGACTGAGGTCCCCACCCAAAATCTACACTCTCCTGTGTAGCTCATGTCTCAGATCCCTCCTCCTCACTGAAACCAGACCCACTAGCTGCCCCAGGCTGGGTTTCCTTCTGCAATGACCCCTAATCATTCATTCATTCAGTAGTGAATGCCTACTATGTGACAAGCATGTCCTAAGCCACTGAATAGCAACAAATAGAGCAGGTATAGTCCTTCACATCCAGGGGGTTCCATTCAGCTGCAGGCGGATGACAAAAAACAAGATAAAAAAGTAAAATATAGAGGATATTGGGTATGGATATAAGCTAAGGAGAAAAACAATATAGGAGAGAGAGAGAATGAGGGGTGTGTGTGTGTGTGTGTGTGTGTGTGTGTCAGAGAGAGGAGGAGGGAAAGAGAGACAGAGAGAGAGATGGAGAGAGAGAGATCTGAGGCTGGCCAGTGGTAGCCTCTCTCAGAAGGATTTCTCCCTCAAAGTCCATCATTCACCATTTATTTGAATATGTCCAGCTACAGAAAGCGCATTCCCTTAAAAGGCTCTCATTCCATTTTTAACAAACTCTGATGGCTCTGACGTTTATCAGATCTTCTCCCAGTGACTCTACCTTCCTCCCAAATTCTGCTTTTGGTTGCTGCACCCGGCAAACCTGACCCACTCTCAAAACAGACAGCCCTTCACCTGTTTGAGGGCAACTATATTTTCATCTAGTAAGCTCCCCCTATACCCTAACATTCTCAGTTCCTCCAACTGTTTTCTGGGCGACATGGTTTCAATACCCCTCACCCTGCTGGCTGCCGTCCTTTGAATGCACTGCCCTTCATCCAAGAGCAGAACGTTTTACTCTACAGTGGCTTGATTGAGGCAGAATGTTCCAGATTATTGCTCCCTGGATTTGAACTCAATACAACATAAAAAAAGAGTTTTAAAACTCTCCTATTCAGAACTCAGTCCTCACTGCAGGGAGCCAATCTAGAATCTTCAGAACCTGGAAGCTAGGGGGAAGTCCTGGGGCAAGCAGAGTGGCGAGTCTTTCCTTCCTCACTGCGCTTACATTCACTGGGGGCTCCCAGAAGGAGGCAAGAGAGGGGGTCCCCGGTGAAGAGAGGCAGCATGAGGAAGGCCCGGCACTTCTCGGCGAGCAGAGGTCCTGGCGGTGGGCAAGGCGAGTGTCAGAGGAAGGGCAGAGAAGCTAGGTAGCTTACTGCAGTTTGGCCTTGTCTACCTGACTTCTTTTCTTACAGCCTCTTAGAAAGAGGCTGAACATCTTCTCATTTAAGAGCAATGTACATTTCCTTTACATATCCTTTGAAAAACTTTCAATCAGTTTAAGGTTCTTTTCATGGTTGATTTCTATGAGATATTTATATAAGGAAAATAACTCTTTGTGTTATATGCTACAACTACCTTTTTTCAGTTTATCACTTGTTCACTTTGTTTATGTTATTTTTTCTATGTGGAAGTTTTATTTTTTTAACTAGTCAAATATATCAATCTTCATTTTGGGTTTTTTTCCTTCTTCTTCACAAATATATTTAGAAAAGCCTTTTCCATGCTAGTATTATAAAAATGATCTCCCATGTCATCTTCCACTATTTTTATTATGTTGCTTCTTACATTCCAAGCCTTGTTCCATCTGAAATTCACTCGGGCGCACCACTTATTACTCATTTCCCACGTGTGCCAGGTATGGTGTTCAGCATTCCACACACACTGTCATATTTAATAGCAATCATTATGGCAGCCTCTGTTTTAGCGATGAGGACATCCAAGCTTAGCAACACGAACTCAGCCAAGATTGTACATCTAGTGTCAGGGTGGGAACCAAGTCAGCTTGAGTTCAATTTTTATGCTCTTCACTGTAATATTGGATTGGCCAAAAGTTCATTTGGTTTTTTCTGTAAGATGGCTCTAGTAGTGTTTAGTTGTGTTTAACTCCATTTGAAAGAATTTTGTTAGATTGTATTGTGACAGCTGTCATATCAGTGTGCATTGATTGATTGACTGATTTGATTTGATTTTAGAGAGGGGAAGGGATGGGAAAAAGAAAGGGAAACATCAATGTGTGGTTGCCTCTCACGTGACCCCTACTGTGGACTTGGCCCAGAACCCAGGCATGTGCCCTGACTGGGAATCGGACCCTTATTTTGTGTTTCAGTTGAGCGTGACCCTTCAGTTACAGGTGATCCTTTTGGTTCACAGGCTGGGACTCAATCCACTGAGCCACACCAACAGGGCTCAGTGTGCATTAAAAAAAAAACTTATCAAAACTGGTGAATTTTTTGTGTGGTCATGTTAATATTGAAGATGGAAGAAAATACACAACATTTTTGGTATATTATACTTTATTATTTCAAGAAATGTAGAAAAACAACTGAAACACAAAATAAGATTTGTGCAGTATATGGAGAAGGTGCTGTGACTGATAGAACATGTCAAAGTAGTTTGCGGAGTTTCTTGCTGGAGATTTCTCACTGGGTGGTGCTCCATCATCAGGTAGACCAGTTGAAGCTGACAGTGATCAAATCAAAACATTGAGAACAATCAATGTCATACCACGAGGGAGATAGCCAGCATACTCAAAATATGCAAATCAATAAAGTTATTGGTGAAAATGAAAAATGTGTCTTCGGTTTTACAGAAAAGACCATATGGACTTTTTGGCCAGCGCGATATTTATGAGAGAGGCATTCTACATTGTTTGGAAATCCCCAAATGAATGGCCAGGCATTTCAGGAGAGACTGGCGGGTATGTGATGACGCTGCCCACGCCATGAGGGATGAAGAGCAGGATGATGCACTGGGGCAGAGCACTGGATGTTAGCCGAAGCCACTCTCTATCTCAGCAACTGACTCATACCCCTGCCTGGAAACTGAAGATTCAAATTATTTTCCTGGCAAAATTATAAATGAGTAGACTAGGTTATACCAGAGTGAAAGGGCTGAGACTATTAAATCCTTGAATGTAAGAGTCTCTTGAACTTCCCTTGTTATGGGACAGCATAGATCCCAAAGTTTGGATGGGGTTCAACTTGCAAGTAGAGCAAAATTACTGAACGTTTGGATTCTTTGGCATATATCTTATCACATTTAACATCTCTGAAATTAGGATGCTTGTTCCAATTAATGGTGTCTCATAATTGCTGTTGGCTGGTGACAGATGAGATGTAGCTGTGGCCGCCGCACACGTGCTGTGGAGCACCGTCCAGCGAGAAACCTCCAGCATGAAGCCCCGCAAACCACTCTGACACACCCCATCAGTCATAGCACTTTCTCCATGCACTGCACGAAACTTTCCTTTTTGCATTTCAGTTGAGTTTTTACCTTTCTTGAAATAATAAAGCATAATATGCTGAAAATGTTGCATATTTTCTTCCATCTTCAATATTAAAATGGCTACACAAAGATTCACCAATTTGCTAAGTTTTTTTAAAATACACACTGATATGACAGCTGTCACAATACAATCTAACAAAATTGTTTCGAGTGAAGTTAAAGACAGCTAAGCACGACTAGAGCCATCGTACAGAAAAAAACAAATAAACAACCCAACGTTTTGGCCAGCCCAATACAATGGACAATGACAACCCATCAATGTTTCACTCATCAAATAATCTAAGGACCATTTCAGGAGGTAATATGATCTTGGTTGTTTTCTGAAACCCTCTTTGACACCAGAAAAGGTAAGAAGGGACCAGCATTAGAATTTCTGGTTGGGGGGAGGAGAATGGAGTTACAGGCTTGGAAGAAAATCGTTGAAAGAACTATTTAAAGAAATAATTGCATAACTGACATTCCTGGAGGATGATTATGTTTGGAAAAATAAAACATGTATACCCAATTCTGAAGTGAAGCACATTTTATAAGACTGAATGCTGAATAAGAACCTATTTATTTCTGTTATATTTATCAGCATCTCTTGGAGGAGGCAGAGCCTGCTAAAATGCATGTTCCCAGCCTCCTTTCAGAGATTAGGGCTTAGTAAATTCGAGGTTGGGCCTGGGACTATACATTTTGACAAACACTCTCGGTGATTCTGATGTACCACCCTGTGAGAAATGCCTTAAATAGAGGACAATAACGGGAACTAATTTGGTCATTATATTTTTCTTATAATCTGTTAGTATTACAAATCTCTTCAAAGAAATATATCCGAGTCGTACTTGATTTGTCTTTAAGGTCCAAACATAGCTTGTAGACTTCCAGGCAAGATGGAGATGTAAGTAGATACACTTTGCCTCCTTGCACAACTGAAAAAGGACAACAACAAATTTAAAAACAAAAAACAACCAGAACTGCCAGAAACTCGAACTGTGTGGAAGTCCAACGACCACAGAGTTAAAGAAGACACATTCGCCAAGACTGGTAGGAGGGGCAGAGACGGGCAGCCAGGGCGGAGAGGATGCGAGTCAAGGCGGCGGCGGGTGGGCCAGGCGGTCCCACATCCGCGCGGACAAAGCAGGTACTTCAGCTCTGGGAGGGTGTGGGTCCCAGGCCAGTCAGACATAACAGTACACGGGGTCCTTGCGTTGTTGCACATTTTCATTTTGAACTCAGTCTGTAGGGGACTCTATTAATGGATCTAATTAACCTCCTAGGTTTCTACATTTTTTTTTCTTTTGCTCTTTACCTGGGCATTCCTAACTACACTTACTTTTGAAAGCAGAGTATAGAATTTTACCAAGGTCCTTATTAAATTTCATTTGTGCATTCTGGCCTGTTATTCACACCTGCCAAGTTCATTCTGAATCATGATTCCCTCATTTATCATGTTAACTATCCCTCCCTCTAGCTTTCTGCCATCTATAAATTTGATAAGCCCAACGTCTATACCTCCATCCAAGTCACTAATAAAAATGTAGAGCACCTTCGGGACGATTTCGTGGACTCACACAGCCATTAGTGACTCCCTCAGGCTGGCACGAGGCCACAGGTCGACTCTGTCTAGATGGCATCTTATTCGGCTGTGACTCCTTTCACAGGGGGTGCGGAGCAGTTACGAGGCGCCCCAGCTGTGGTCTCGGAGCAGACCACCAAAGAAACCCCAGCTCCGCCACATCCTGGCCGCAAGACCCTGGGTGAGTTACCTGATGAATCTCTGCTTAGTTTCCTTATCTAGAAAATGGGACTGTTGTTTTACTTTATAGGGGTGAGTTGAGGATTGAATGAATTAGTACTCACAAAACAACACCGTTTCTGACACATATTAGGTTCTCAATAAATATTAATGGTTAGTCCTATCAATTTTCCCAGATTTCTCCATCTTTCCCAATGCCTATCATGAGACATTCTGTCAAATGCCTAACAACAACCCAACATAAGCTAAGTTCATCATTCTACTATTCTAGCAGACTTATCAAAAAAAAAAAAGAATTGAGGTCAGTTTAGTATGTGGAGTTTCTTATTTATAATTTATAACTTGAATATATTCAACAAGGGATTGATGCAGCTTAAAATAAAAGACACAGATTTATTTGTGGTGACTCCTAGATGACTCTCAATGATCGACACCCCATTTTTATGTGCTTACAAGCACTGTTCGTTACCCCTTTTCAAGTCTTGCTAGGAATTTACATAAAACTGACGGTTTTATATTTTTTTGAATCCCTCTTTTTTCGGTGAAATGGCAACTGATATTTGGCTATCTCTAAGCTTCTAGTACTTCTGCCATTCTCCAAGATTTCTTCAAGATTGATATTGATGTTTGCGTGATCATATTTGCAAGTTACTTCATTATCCTGGGTGTGTTTATTTCACAAGTTTTGAAGAATTTCACTCATTTGAAGCAGCTGGTACTCTCTTGCCACTTCCTCATTTATCTCGAGCTTCATTTCCTTATAGCTATTGTTCTGTCCTTAACAGCAGTGGTTTTAAATCTTTGGAGGACATCAGCATGTCCCGGAGGAGGCAGAGCCTGTTAAAATTGCACATCCCAGCTTTTCTCAGAGATTTTGGCTTAGTAAATTTGCGATGGGGCCTGAGAATATACATTTTAACACTGTAGGTGATTCTGATGTACCCCTGTGAAAAACACCTTAAACAGAGGGAAACAATTTGGTAATTTTTTCTTATAATCTATTAGCATTACATATCTCTTCCAAGAAAGGCATCCTAGTCCTACTTGATTGGTCTTTATGGTCCAAACATAGCTTGTAAAAAACCTCTTTTGTTGAGCATTTCACAAACCTCAGATTATTCTGGATTTTGACCTTCTTGACACTACTCACAAAGCTTATGCCTTTGAAAAATAATTGCTGCCGGCCATGGTCCATTCCTGCCCTTGTCAGCACGTGTGAGCCCATGGAGGGCTCACTGTGCAGCCCCGCCTTGGCTCCTTCAGAGGCCCCAGGACAGCAGCCTCTCCCGGTGGCTTTCAGCCGGGATGCGCTGGTGAAGAGGTGAGGGCTGGGGAGCACAGAGAGAAGAGCTACATGGGCCAGTTCTTAGGATGCCTTCAAGAAATCACAAACAAACCGAAAGCCTGCACATTACTTGGCATGTAATAGGCTTTCAATGAATATTTGTTGCCCTAAGCCAAGGATAACAAATACTTGACAGGCCCGTGGCACTCCCTCTGCTGTGCTGGGCAGTCATCGCTGGTGGATCTTAGTGCTCTGTCCTCCTGAGCCTGGAAGCAGCTTCATTATTCTTCAAACCATGGCTTTCCATCAAATCAACCCGAACTGACTTGCAAAATGAAACTTACTTGCCGATTCCAAAGAAAACAAAAGCCCTTTTCTCCTACAGTTCAGTTGTTAACTCCGTGGAATTAAAAAAAATTATAAATATAAAATACTACTTTAAAGGTCAAGTTGGTATGATAAATACTAAGAAAAAAAATACAGGGAATTACATTGGAAGGCTATGACCTAGCCAGCATCTCACAATAAACAGGTGTCTGGGTTTTCCCAGCTTTTGAGACTCCAGAATGATGCTGCCGATATAATCATAAGGATGATCCTAAAACCCATAATCTCATCTCACGAGATTAGCGAAGCCTGAAACCTTTCAAGCCATGACTCTAACACCACAGAAACAGGGCCCACGTTTCAGCTGCATCCAAAATGTGTGAGTTGGGAGCCCTCACTTCCAACATACATCAGGAGGCAGGGACGGCATCATTTGACCTGAAAGGGCGATAAATAAAAGCAAGGCCATCTGGGAGCATTTTTCCTCTCACTCCCCTTACCTCTCCTTCCCCATGCACCCTTGGAACGCTGATTATTCAAACAATCTTGACATTGCCATTTGCACTGATAAACATTCTCTGTTCTGTATCTACACAACCTGCCCGGAGTAGACTGCTCTGAAGTAAAGCCAGGCAGACCCTCCTGAATTCGAGCATGGCCAATGTAGTTGTTTTCTCTTAAGTTCCTATTTTAACTCCTAGACCGAAAGCTAGAAGACTTACTGGTATATTTAGGGCATTTATAAGCTCTGAATTTTCTGGAGTCAGTCTCAGAGGGAAATTGAGTGTTAAGAAGCTATGTACAGAAATGCTTATTTATTGGATCCTGCTGGTGAGCCAGATTCTCTAAATCAGAAAACAAGTTTTACCATAAATTAATGTTTCATTTCAATCACTTATAAACCTGGCAAATGCATTAAAGGCCTTACATACCTCTCTGCCTCCACGAACAGCCTCCCTGGTTCGAAGCTGCCGTGAGATCAGCACAAGAGCACAGCTGTCCGCACGCTGTGCGGTGGAGGAGAGCAGGGAGCCTCCCACGGGCTGCTGTGAGCTGGGCTGAGTGTCTCCAACGCGCCGCCTCTGAGTTTTTAGGCAGATTTTTACAGTCTTGTCTACTCTCTCCTGGTGGAGCTGTCAGGCGCCATCCTGGCTCTTATAATGAACCTGCTTTTCCAAATGCATGTTTTGAGTTATTGTTTCTAAAGGTTTATGAGCCAGAAATCAGAGAAGGAGGTTTCTTTGAATTATATATGAAATAATAGTTAATAAGCTCTGAATGAGGCTTTAGGGACCTTTTGATGAATAAAGTACATTCAATTAGGTGAGGAACCTTTGCCATCTAATTAAACTAGGTAAAGTCATTTACGCTTACTCTTGGATTCTTGGGTAGTTGAGTTTGTTGGAAAAGTAATTTCTGGATAATGTGCTGTAATTTAAAATAATTTAGTAGTGGTTAGAAAGTTAAATTTTCCTGGAATTTTTTTTGGAAAATTTCAGATATGTTCCTGAAAAGTCTTATGCAATTCAATTTTTATAGTCTATTTAAGGGAACCTTGCAATACTCCTTTTCCTGAAGACTTTAAAAACATATGTTTGCTCTTCCTCGTGATAACTTGCCTAGAGCAAACAGGTCATGCTGGTTTTCTAGTTCCTAAGTGTGCAGCCACACCAAACCCAGGAAGATCAGGGAAGAAATCTCCATTTCCAGGAATAAGGCAGGATACGGATCAGACCAATCTCCTACTAGAAACCACCAAAAATGCTGACTAAAAATTTTGTGACTTCTTAAAAGCATCAAAGATCTGGCAGGATAGTAGGAAGTGAAAATCCAAAATCAAAGGAGAAGCAAGATCTCTGAAACTTAAGTGGCCTCCTAAAGCTGTTTTTGACCTAAGGACATTTGACAATTTGGGCAAACTTGACTTTGGGTTCTGAGGGCTTCTCAGGATGGGGGAGGGAGGGGGATAGAATCAAAGCCCAGGGCCCACCCCTCCCTCACTTATGTGAGTCAAACCCTCAGAGCAAAGGTGAAACAAACTAAGCTGCCTCTACCCTCTGGGCAGAAGACTGCAGGAAAGGTTGCCCTTTGCAAGGGGCAGAGCAGGAGAGGTGGTAACTAGGGAACTGCTCTGAAAAGTTACAAGTGTGAACTGGTGCTTTCACGGCTTCCAAATCTACATTGCTTTGGTGAGTGAATAAATAAATAAATAAGAAAACTATAAAATCATAAAATACCTCTGGAGCTGTGAATTTAGTTTACGGTGCCCCTGTGAGCCTAGCAGGGGCAAAAAAAGTTCTTTCTGGAGGAAACTAGGCTTCAAAGAATCCCTGTAAATAAAATTTAAGAATAATGGGAAAAATACAGTAAAAAACCCTCACAAAACAAAACACTAAGGCTACAAATGACAGAAACCTCCAAAATGAGAACTGGAAAAAAAAGACCTCCAAAGACTTCAGATTTTGAAATTATTAGATTGAGTTTATAAAAGCAACTATGCTTACTAAATTCAAAGAAAAATAGAAAATATATATACACAAGAGGAAATGATAAAAATGACCTAGAAGATTTGAAAAAGAACCAAATAGAACTTCTCAAAATATAAAAATACAATAACCAAAATTAAAAACTCAATAGACATGTCTAAGCAGTTTAGATACAACAAAAGAGAGAATTAGAGAACTGAAATATAGATCAGAAGAAGTTATTCAGCATACAGAACAGAGAGACAATATAACAAATAAAAAAGAGAGGCTAAGAGACATGGGGAACACAGTGAAATGTCTAACATTCATTTAATCAGACTCCCAAAAGGAGAAAAGAGAGGGGCGTGGAGAAAAATAGTATTTGAAGAGATAACGGCTAAGAATTTTTCAGAACTGTTCAAAGATATCAATCCATAGAATCAAGAATAATAAGCAGGAAAAAATTTTTTAATCTATACCTAGACTCACCATTGTGAAATTTGAACATACCAGAGGCAACAAGAAAATAACTGAATTCTCAATAGTAACAAGGGAACTGGCAAAGGAAGCCAGAAGCCAGCGGAATGAAATCATCAATGCACTCAAATAATTGCCAGCCTAGAATTCTACACCCAGCAAAAGAATCTTTCAAGAATGAGGTCAAGATAAAGTCGTTCTTAGACAAATCAAAGCATACGAGTTTGCCACCAAAGCTCTCTAATTTGCAGCCTTTTTTTTAGGTAGAATACAAGTGATCTCATCAGACAGACCCAAGATAGAAGAAGAAAGAACAAAAAAAAACTTAAATATTTGGATACATCTAACTGTATGAAACAATAATAACAATGTCCTGAAGGGCAAAACTTACAACAGTAAAAACCAGATAGAATTAAAATATCTGACAACAATAACATGTAAGTAAGGGTAAACAAAATTAAAATGTTTTAAGGTCTTTGAACTATGTGGGAGAAGGGTAAAGTCATTGATTGTTTTCAGACTTTAAGTTAAGGATGCATGTTAACTTCTAGGAAAATCACTAAGAATAGAGAGTATATAATTTCCACACCAGTAGGAAGAAAAGAATGGAATAATTTTTGAAAATTCTTTTTTTAATAATCCAAGACTACAAGAAAGGAAAGAAAAGGCAACACATAGTAGATGAGACCAATATAAATGAGATGGTAGTTTAAAACTCCACCATGTAAATAATTTCCTTATATGAGCCAAAAAATATATACAATATGATTCCATGTATGTAAAGTTCAAAAACAGACATAACTAAAGGCAATTATTTAGGGGTTGGGATAAACTAAACAATTGCTCCCAAAGATGCCATGACCTAATAATCCCTGGAGCCTATGAATCTGTTACCTTCAGGCCAAAGGAACTTGGCAAATATGACTAAGTTGATCTGGAGATAGGGAGCTCACTCTGGATTATCCGGTTGAGCCCGGAGCAATCACAAGCGTCCTTTAGGGGCGGTGGGAGAATCGGAGTCACAGAGAGAAGAGAACCGAAGGGCAGAGAGGAGAGCAGATGTCATGTGTTGGCTTTGACAGTGGAGGAAGGGCCACAAGTCGAGGAACCCAGGCAGCCTCTAAAAGCTGGAAAAGTCAAGATAACAGATTCTCTCCTAGAGCCTTTAGAAGGAACACAGCCCTGCAGAGTCACGTCAGACTTCTGACCTAGAACCATAGGATAATTTAAGCCACTAAATCTGTGGTAATTGTTATAGCAGCAATAGAAAACCATTGGAAGATAGATAGATAGATAGATAGATAATAGATAGATAGAGATGCTCCTCAATTCATCATGGGGCTATTAAACCATAAACCCACCATAAACTGAGGAGCATCTCCACCTATCTATTATCTATCTGTCTGTCTATCTATGATGGGGTTATGTTCTAATAGCTGCATCATAAACTGAAAATACTGCGGTCGAAGATGCAGTTAATGAAGCACTACACTACGGAATACTGCTTGTTCGTTCTCATGACTGTGCGGCTGACTGGGAGGTGCGCTCACCGTTGCCCCCCAGCACCATGAAAGATCTTCACACCACATATCACGGGCCAGGAAAAGATCAAAATTCAAAGTTCTGTTTCTGCCATAGGCAGATCACTTTTGCACAATCATCAAAAAATCGTAAGTTGAACTGTAAGTCTGCACATCTGTATCTATATCTGTATCTGTGTACATGACGAAGCAACGAGGAAAAGCAAGGAAACAATGACCCCGGGAGTCAGGACGGCGGTCCATCCAGGGTTCCGGATGGATAGGGGGAAGCAAGGCGCTACGGCCCTGCAGTTCCATTTCCTGACGTGGGTGGAGGTTACCCACAATAATTATTCTCAAACCATACGTATGCTTTATGCACTTTTTCTGTAAGAGCAAATATTTCATAGTAATAAAAAATTTTAAAAGTCCAAATAAAGACTAGGAAGCTTGAAATTTAAGTGGGATTCATAGAATATTATAGTAATGAGTTTCTAATAATTGAGAAACGTATTATCTAACCTGTAGCATACATATCCCTGCTCCTCACTGTGCCCCCTCAGTACCTCCTGACATTTGGCCCTTCTCTGCACATTAATACCCACACAGAATTGATGGAAGGAATCTGGAAGAACAAAAGTCAGGTGTGGGCTCTATCTCTCATTTTTTATGTGGACTTGGGCAAGTCACTTAAACTCTTGGTTTCCTAATCTATAAAATGAAGCTAATAGTTGTATCTTCCTCTGTAAAGTTGTTATAGGAAATAAATGAGAGAAAGCATTTAGCACAATATTTATCTAAAAATGCCACTGTTTTTCTAATTTCCTTTACCCATCCCCCTCTCCCCACCCTGCCCACATGTGTTCATGGAGCACTTGCCTTGTTCCCTTTCCTGGGTTCTGGGAATGCAAAGCCAAATAAGCTATGGCCCTATCTTCAAAGAGTTCTTAGTTTAATAGAGGAAGCAGGTGAGAAATAACTTTACTGCAAAGGGTGAGCAGTACAATTAAGGTATAAACAATGAGCTGAGGCCTTACAGGGGGAGGATTCATTAACTGTGCTCGTGGTGGAGCAAGGGGACTCAGCAGAGAAGCCTGCCCAGAGGGGACACTAGAACTAAGTCTTGAAGGATGAGTAGAAATTTGCCAGCTGGAAAAAATGAGGGAGGGATATTTCTGTAAAGGGATTAGCATAGGCAACCTAGGAAGGAGTTAATGGGTTGGGGAAATGGCAAACTGTTGGGCGTCTGAGTATGGAGGAGGGAGAGGAAGTCTGAGCAACCAGCTGGGTCAGAAGTTGAAAGGGCATGTGCACCAGGTGAAAGAGTTTGGGCTTTCACTGGGCAGTGCAGGGCTACTGTAAACAAAGGTTAGGACGATCTGAGCTGTATTTTAGGAATATTACTCTGTCTCTGTGCAGATGGGTGGGAAAGATCCTGAAGACCACTACCTGCAGTAGTCCAGGTTTGAACTAAGGCAGTGGCCGTAGAATGAATATAGGGGACATAAATTCAAGAGACATTCAGGAGGTAGAATTGAGTGCATTGGTAACCTGTTGAGTCAGGGTTGGGGTAATTACCAGATTAGCACATGCTAACAATAATAATGATGGTGGATAATAATAGCATTAGCCAAGACTGAGGAGACCAATGGAGCAGGTTGTGAGGTGACGATATTAGAAACTTTGTTTTGATTTACTGAGCTTGAGGTGCTTGTGGTACATCTGGGTGAAGATTTCTAGTGGGGAGCTGGGAACTTGGTTCTGACACTCAGAAGAGAAACGAATGTGAACGTGGAGGTTTTGGAAGCCAGAAGCCAGAGGAGTGTGTGGGATGGCCCAAGGAACGAACGTGTTTGTTGAATCTACTTGGAAGGAATGAGCAGTATGCTCACCAGAGTGCCCTTTTCCTTAGCAGTATTTTGGGCCTAGATTAAAAATGTTTCCATAAAGTGTCTTCCTTTACCCAAGATCATATTCATCTCTCCTTAGAGTAACCATTAATGATTTGGGTCCATGTTACTGCTTCCATTTAGAATGTTGTATTTTACCAAAGTCATTTCAGAATGAGAGATGTGTGGGAAATTTATTACTCTAACAAGCAAATCTTGTACCTGGATACTAATTATGTAAAAAGTTTGCACCAAATATTGAATGTAATAGCAAGAGTTCTGAGGATGTCAAAACATACTCTTCTCAGGTGGAAATTTAGTAAGCAACTTATTAGAAATTATAAACAAGTATAAAAATTTTCTGATGTTTACAAATTTTTAATCTAATATTGTGATTTTCCAAAGCATACTTGGATGTTTAAGATCTTTTGAAGCCAGCTCTGGCTGGTGTGGCTCAGTGGATTGGGTGCCAGCCCGCGAAGCAAGGGGTCAGTTGCTGGTTCGATTCCCAGTCAAAGCACATGCCTGGGTTGTGAGCCAGGCCCCCAGTATGGGGTGTGCAAGAGGCAACCACACATTGATGTTTCTCTCTCTTTCTCGTTCCTTTTCCCTCTAAAAATAAATAAACACATATTTTTAAAGACCTTTTGAAGCTAGAATCATAGAATTTTTGGGCCCTGGAAGAAACCCAAGAGATAATTTAATTTAAACCTTTAAGTGCTCAAATGAAGACGAAAGAGAGAACGCCCTGCCTTGGCCCCTCAGCCTGGAATAAGGGACCAGGCCTCCTGATCCCTGGGCCATTCCTTCCTCTTCACAGCATCCTTCCTCCAATCTTGCGGAAGTTTGGGGATAAAAATGACCTAAACTTTAGCTGTCCAAATGAAAGCTTTTAATTTATTTATGAATTTAATGCATATCTGTGATACTTGGAGCTAGATAAGAACACAAAGCCAAAATGTGATTAAAATTCTTCCTTTGCCTCATTCTGTCTCAGGCTTCCTGGCAGAATATATTATCAGAGTTTCACAAGGACAGACCCTAGGATAGGACAATGACAAGAGTCTGGTCTCAAGTTGGATTCAGCAAATAAAAATAAGATGTTGCCCAGTTAAATTTGAATTGTGGATAAATAATGAATAATTTTTAGCATAAGTACATCCCATACAATATTTAAGACATACTCACTAAAATTTATTTATTATTTATCTCTAATTGAAATTTAATTGGGAGTCATGTATTTTATCTGGCAACCCTAATCTTGGGGCCAAGAACACAAACTTTCTAGCTCTGAGAGATGAGTGAGGCAGGTGGGGTTAGACCCACTAGAGGTAGCCAACGTTTTACAGAATTACAGATTACAAATCATCCTAAAACCTGTAGTAGATTCACCAAGAGATGGTTTAAATAAATAAAATCAGAAATGAAAGAGAAGTTACAGCTGATACCACAGAACTACAAAGGGTCTTAAAAGACTACTGTAATCAATTACCTGCCAACAAATAGGACAACGCAGAAGAAATGGATAAATTCCTAAGACATACAGTCTTCCAAGATTGAACCATGAAGTAACAGATAATCTGAATAGACCAATTACTTGCAGGGAGATTGAATCAGTAACCAAAAACCTCCCAAAAGCAAAAGTCCAGGACCAAACAGCTTCACTGGTAAATTCTACCAAACACTTAAAGAATATTTAATACGTATCCTTCTCAAACTCTTCCAGAAAATTGAAGAGGAGTGAACTCTTCCAAACTCAGTTTACAAGGCCAGTATTACCCTGATATCAAAACCAGACAAGAGTCCTGACTGGTGTGGCTCAGTGGGTTGGCTGCAAACCGAGAGGTTGTCAGTTCGATTCCTGGTCAGGGCGTATGCCTGGGTTGCAGGCTGTATCCCTTGGTTGGGCGCATGCGAGAGGCAGCTGATCTATGTTTCTCTCCCTCCATTTCTCCCTCCTTTCCCCTTCTCTAAAAATAAACAATAAATAAAATATTTTTTAAAAACCCAGACAAGAACAACACAAAATAAGAAAATTACAGGCCAACATCCCTGGTGAATAAAGATTCAAAAACTTGCAACAAAATGTTAGCAAGCTGAATTCAACAATATAGTAAAAGGATCATATACCATAATCAAGTGGGATTCATTCCAGGGAATGCAAGTATGGTTCAACATTTGTAAATCAGTCAACGCAATGCACTGACAAAATGAAGGATAAATATCGTATGATCCTCTCTGTAGATGCAGAAAAAGCACTTGACAAAATTCGACATCTACTTATGATAAAAACTCTCAACACAGTCAGTAGAAAGACAGTGTACCTCAACATTTAAAGGCCATATATGACAAACACACAGCCAACATCAAACTCAACGGTGAAAACCTGAAAACCTCTCCTCTGAGATCAGGAACAAGACAAACTGACCACTCCTGCCTCTCCTATTGCACATAGTACTGGGAGTCCTTGTCAGGGCAACTAGGGAAGAAATGGAAGCGGAAGGCATCCATTACAAATAGAACTACCACACAATCTAGCTATTCCACTTCTGGGTATTTCCAAAGAAAACAAAACAATATTTTTATTTTTTCTTTATTTTTTAAATTTTATTAAAAAAATAACTTCAGCCCTGGCTGGTGTAGCTTAGTGGGTTAAGCGCGGGCCTGTGAACCAAGAGATCACGGTTCGATTCCCAGTCAGGGCACATGCCTGGGTTGCAGGCCAGTTCCCAGCAGGGAATGCACAGGA